>JARHVA010004903.1:292500-357500 GCA_037957365.1 Torreya grandis
TAGCATTTTATGAGAAATCTAAACTTAGATGAAAGTTGGTTTGTAAAGCAAAATATCATAAATTTTGATGGAGAATTAAATGATTATAATTTTTATTTATATGATAAATAATTTAGGTTTTTATCTAAAAGGTTTATGTTTAAATTTAGTTGAATTATAGAATTTAGATGAACATAATGGAATATATGTGAGAATATGATTTATTTGAATTCATACATGTTGTGACATTATTTATGTGAATCTATATATATTTGAATTCCATGTATTTTAGCATTATTATGCTTAGCTAATACTAATGTCATTAAATAAGTAGGTGTAATATAATTCACGTACTTAGTACCACTAATAGATAGATTAAGGATATTCAAATGAGTTGTTTGTAAATTTGATTAATCTTGAGATTTGTAAAGCTATGTTAAAACTTTGTCCAAATTACTATTTATAGCTTGAACATTGACAATTCACATGTATTATTTATTTTTCATGTATTTCATGATATCATGTTTTAACATATTTCTTTATGATATGTTGCATGTAATAGTTATATTACAACACATAGGTTTCTAGTTGACTTTCTTGATTTTCACACTATCACTATCTACCCATCTATGAAGTGAGGGTCATTCCCTATTTAGGATATTGTGTGGGCGATTAATGGTCCATTTTTTGTTTATGTGTAAAAAAATTCAAATGATACTTTCTCTCTAATTCCAATAGTCAACAAATAGAGGCTATACTTGGGATTATTTTTGGATGTTAACAAGTACATTTAGACTTGTATATTCCATAAATCATTATATAATTGAGATTTGATATTAAGAGAAGTATTATTATATACTTGTACTATTTGATGTTAATTTTATAATAATAGTAGTTGTCTATTTATATCAATAATTTTTGTGATATTTAATTAGTAGTTGATAGATTATTAACTTTGATAGAGATGTATTTCAAGATTCAGACTTACTCTAAAGTCACAAAAGTAGTTTGGGGAGCTTACTAATTGGCTGGTGAAGTAATAATGTGGTGGTAAAATGAGAAATTGAATATGAATCTTGACTCTAATACCACCATGTGGGAATATTTTGTGACCTCATTTAAATCATGATGGTTTCCCCAACTCTATTTGGATCAAAAGATGATAGATTTTTAGAATAGGAAGTAATGTGACCTTATAGTGAATGAATATTGGGAGTAATTCACCAAGATCCTAAAGTATGTTCTTTAATATTAGGTAGATGAATGTTTTGGCATCAATAAATTTATTATGTGATTAAAACCCCAAATTGAATGCAAGGTGGATGTGCACGGGCCATCTACTATGGATCAAGTCTTTGGAAAGTTAGTAAATTAGGAGAAAAAATTGGAGTCACTTGTTAAGTTAAATAGAAATTCAATAAAAAATTTATAGGTCCTAAAATGAATTTTATAAATAAGAATTGTAAAAGGAGTGGAAACCGTAAAAATCAATTCAAGAATCAGAATGCAAAGTTTAGTAGTGATTCAGGGAATAGGAAACTGGGAAATGGTTTCAAATGAGGTTTCAATAGAAATCAACAATCTGATAGAAAAGGACCACTTGGTGGATGCTTCATATTTTTAGGTGATTATTATTCTATGGAATGTACTCAAAGGAAATTAGATGGTCATAACAAGGGTTTTACTCTAAATTAGGTATATTTCTAATAAAAAAATCATGAAACTATTGATAACTATCAAGATGATTTTTAGGATTGTCTTATTGAGTTGTTAGGTACTTTATTTGTTCATCCAATTTTAATTTTGATTGGAACAAGATCTATTAAATGTTTTATTGCTCCTAAAATGCTCATCAAGTTGTTTAGAAAAGATGGAATTATGGCAAATGCTTGGTAAGTTTAATATGGGAATGAATATAAGGTCAAGGTCAATAAATGTTTGGTTGAAGATGATATTAAACTACCCAAATCATTATGGTAGTGAATCTATTGACATAACCACTAGGGTAATATGATGTGATAATATGAGTAAATTTTTTAGCTCAACATAAAGTTAAAGTAGATTATTATGCTAATTTTTTTGAATGTCTAGATGATTTTAGGAAGTAAACCCAAATCTAGGGAACACAAATGGAGATAAAGCTTATACAAATTTTAGTAATTTAGTTGAAGAAAGCATAGAAAAAAGGGTGTCAAACATTTATTATAAATATAAATGAGATGGAGGAATCAGAGGAACCTTCCATTGAAGATTATCCTTTTCTCCAAGATTTTCTAGATGTCTTTCTTGAAGAATTATTAGGTTTACCCCATAATAAAGAATTTTCCTTCTTAATTTACATCATTATAGGGTTTGAACCATAGTCTGAATCCCCCTATATAATGACAAAAACTAAATTGGTAGAGTTGAAGACTCAATTTCAAGAGCCATTAACCAAAGGGTTAATTCAACCAAGCATGTCACCATGGGGAACACTAGTTGTGTTCATTAAGAAAAAGCATGAAACCCTTTACTTGTGTATTGATTATAAGATGTTGAATAAGGAGATGATAAAAATAGGTATCCTTTACCTCACATTAATGATATCTTTGATCAAAGGCGTGGAGCATCATTTTTTTCAAAGATTGATGTTTGAGCATGATATCATCAATTAAGAATTCATGAGAAAGACATTCTAGAAACAACTTTTAGGACTTGATACAGTCACTATGAGTTCATCATTCTTCCATTTGGGCTAAACAATGCACCAAAAATATTTATGAATCTCATGAACATTGTTTTTAATGATTATCTAGAATGTTTTGTCTTATTATTTCTAGATGATATCCTCTTCTATTCTCAATCTAGAGAAGAGCATCTAGAAAATTTGAATTTGGTTACACAATGGTTGTAGAAACATAATTTTTTTGTTAAAAACATTTGAGATAAATAATGACATGACATGATGTTGGTGGTAGTTGATAAACTCACCAAGGTAGCTCAATTCATTCCTGGTAATACTTTAGGTGATGTAACTATACTTATGAAGAGATTCATGAAATAAGGGTATATATTTCATGCATTTATGGAAAATATTATTTTAAATAGGGACCCAAAAATGACTTACATATTATGTTTAACTCTAAATTTAACTTTTGGTACATATTTAAACTTTAGTACAATGTACCATATGAAAAAAATATAGACAAATAGAGAGGGTTAATAAGGTTTTAGAAGATCTTCTATGAATATATTACATGAAATAATAGTACATATGGAAAGAATATATTCTATTAGTTTAGTTTTCCTACAAAAACTCATACCAATTAGCTCTAAAAATATCTTTGTTTAAGGCATTATATGGAATGTGTAGAGTTTATAGATATAATATTTTCAAACTTTATCAATTATTGATGTTTCTATCTTGTAAAAACCCTTCAAGTCTCAATATCTTAGAGTATGTTCCTTAAATGGTGCACTAATAAAGGGGTGGGAAGACCATTAGTGCTTTGAAATATTTTTTCCTCTTATTTACACTTGTTATCTATATACCCATCTCTTAAAAACATTCCCCTAATCTTTGCTTCCTATTTTTCACCCTCCTCTAGTCATTTACACATTCACTATCCCTTCCCTAACCTAAAACCATTTTTAACAATTTACATTACATAATCATCCCCATCAACCTTGTACTCTTATTGATAAAACTTATTGGGGTCTAGGTCAGCCCCAGGTTGACCTAGTTTGTGACCTAATTTGTTTTTGTCAATAATTACACTAGGTTGACTGAGTTGACCTTATCATCCTAAAATTTTGGAATGGATTAGGGTAATATCCACCTATATACACACATACATTTTTCCATTATTAGAGAGACAAAAAGAGTTAATTATTCATTTGTCCTTCTTTAAAATATGTTCTTCCACCATTATACTTGAGGAATCTTAGCTTAAATTTTATACTTGGAGAGAATATAGTCTTGTTGAGAAATCTTAGATGCTATGGCCTCTCTTAGCAATCCTTACAAACCAAAACAACCTTTTGTGAAAAAAATTTGTCTAAGGGAGAGATTGAGATTGATGGGTTCATCTTCAAGTTACATCTCTAACTTTGTTCCTCTCTTTATTAGATATAAGTATCATAAGTAATGGATTTTGAATATATTTCTGTCTTCATGCATTAGGGTATTACCTACACATAGCGTAACTAGGATTCTCTTATGCATGTTTACTAACCCCCACTTTGTACCAAAAGTTCTGATGATCACTAGATTCTATTTTACTTTATTTGTTATTATTTTATTGAATATGAAAACATAGTACTTAGTTAGGGTTATTACATAGTTTTGCTTGACTGGAGGCCTTGAAACCCTACTTAGTGATATTATTATCATGACAAATCCATTGATTTGGGTTAGCAGATATATATTGGTCATAGTCTTGATTATCTACTATATCCCCAATCAGAAGTGTAACTAGGATTTATCTTCTTTGATCTAGGATTGGTTTATAGATCTATTACATTTCCTATTACATACATTCTAGTGAACTTGATATGAATATAACCCTTTCAGGTTTTATTTGACACTTTAATTTCTATCATATTGTTATATTTTTTCTATATTTGTAGTACTATATCAAAAAAGCTGGTATAGTTATAAATTTTTATGTGTAGATTAACACACAATCACATCAAAATGATTATGTTTTATCTATGTAGGTATTTATTAGATATAGGTTACTAGATCAAACAGGTTGGCATAGTATTCTTTTTTAGTTCTAGATAATCATACAAGGTTGAATATGTCAATTTTATCATATTATTCTTTCTACTAGTATTCAAATAAATAAAATAGGTCAAACAGGTTAACTTAGTCATCTTATTCTTCTTCAACATAGGGTTTTATAGAACTAGTTCAAACTAGTAAAATTAGTTTGTAGAATTTTAACATAACATTTAAGGTACCTCAGTATAAAATTTTCAATCCTAACCATATTCAAACCCACCTAGGTCTTCATCAGCTATAAGTTACTAGATCAAAAAAGTCGAGATAGTATTCCTTTTTAGTTACAGATAAGCATACAAGGTTAAACATGTCAACTTTGTCATCTTATTCTCTTTGCCAACATGAATATAAACAAACTAGGTCAAATATCTTGACATGATCATCTTATTATTCTTATCATAGGGTTTTGAAAAATAGGTTGAACTATTTAATTTTTTTTTCAATATTTGAAATAAACATTTAAGGAACTTTAGTATAGAATTTGCAATCCTAACCATCTTCAAACCCACCAAGGTTCATATCTTTCATTTATCTATCATTTTAGTACTATTTTTAGTTTTTTATACAAGTTAGCATCCTTTAAAACTGCAACCCTATAGCCAACTAGGTTGACTTTGTTAACTTAGTTTTATATCCCATCTTCTATATGAAAGACATAGTTGACCCATTTGACTCTATTCTTCAAGTCCTTGATTTTTTAGATAGTAGCAAACCAATTGAATCTATTATATACTATTTGCATATAGTGTTACTTGAACTAAATCTGTACTATTCAACATCAAGTAAATAATAACTATTTGTTAGTAAATAATTCACACTTCATTTTTTATCCATTTCCATGCTTAGAGTAACTCACATAGTCTAAATAGGTGGTTTTTTAAATTTTAGGTTAATTACACTATCTTTCCCTTTTGCACATGCTACTAAATCACACAATATTCAAAATACATTTAAACACTTATCTTCCCAAGGCTAACCTACTTGGATTTCATCACCAAGGGGAAGCTAAGTTGGTTTTTTGGTCAAGTATAAATACGTGGTTAATGGTATAAATTGGTAAATCACCTGACACCCTTATTGCTATGGGATTATGAATTGCGGTGGTAGGCCACAATACCAAGATAATACCATTGCTAACACAGATCCCTTTTAGCCTAAACTACCTAAAACTAACATTAAATTTCTTTCTAGTCCCCTATTTTCACCCAAATCTCCTATCACATTTAAAACAATAATCTCTAATAATCTAATAACACTTAGGATAACCACTTAGCATTTACTTTTTGGTCGATTGTTTGCTCTATGATCATTGAGTGTTGTATTAGAAAAACTTGCATTATATATTATTGTTACAAGGTTTTGTGTTGTGTGACCCAATTAGATCACTTATATTGATATAATTTTTTGTGTGTTGATTTCATTTTTACTTCATTTATATTATTAAATTTTATAATGTTTTAACACATTGGCATTCTAGTCAATATAATATCTTCTATGTTCTATTTTTCTTCCTACCAATAGTATATAGTCAACCATCATGTATATATATTATCTATTTGTTTTTATCTCTATCCATCAGTATACAATCAACCCAATTGACTCTTTACTCTTATCATACTTTATCTAATAATGCATGGCTGACCTAGTTAACTCTGTACTCCTCCCAACCCCTTTCTAGTATTACTCTATTGCCCTAGTTGACCTTGTATCTAATTTTTGTTATTTCTCTTATATCTATTTTGTTTGGTTTTTTTATGTAACTAAATTCCTTCTATGTCTGGACAACTTAGTTCTCTAGTTCCTAATCTCTCTTCTTGCTTAAAATCTTGTTTCTTTCCTCAAAACATCATTAAATCCCCTATTAGAATATTTTGGGACAACTTGAATCCATTTAGACACTATATGGGGTATTCTTTTCTCCATTTATTTACAACCCAAGATAACCCTCACTCTTGAATCAATTTAGATCTATACTTGTTATAGTGTGCTTTGGTTTTAGGTATAAATAATGAAATTAGGTTTTGTATTTTTAATTGGTGAAATAAGATAATGGGAGTTGGGATACAATTGACTAGTATTTGATGATGATGATTTTGTCTACTCAAATCATTAATTTAATTTGTTATATTGTTGTACTCTTTTGAGTTTGATATATACAAGTTTAGGTGTTATGGAAAGTTTTATTTGTTTAAGATTATTGTTAGCTTAAATAATTTTATGAGTTTCTAATATATATATATATACATATATATATATATATATATATATATATATATATATATATATATATATATATATACATACATATATATATATAGGGGTTTATTTTTGAATGACCCTGGGGATGAGTTTGACCCATCTGTAGGGTTAAGAACAAATAAAATGAAATCCTACCAATTATGTTTGAGTGTATTGAATATTTTAAGGACTGGAAAATATTTAGGCTTTTATTTATATTATGTTTTTGACATAGAATTAAGAAGGAATAATTTAAATTTTTATTTTGTTAAACTCCTTTATATTTTAGTGAATGGAATGAATTGGGTATACTTCAACTCTTACATGTCTGTTTCATGACTCATTTGAATTTGATTTTCTAGGTATATGTGGTTTGGTTTTTAAATAAATTTAGAATACATTGATGGAAAATATTAGTTACTATTCAATACCATTTTTATTTTTTATTTTTTAAATAAAAATTAATTTAGGACTCAGGTCGAGTTTACTTCGAAATGGTATTATTTGGTATAATGATTAGGGTCAAGATGTATCTATTTTTTGGTTTTTGTAAGATGTTTGGATATTGTGGTCTTGAAATAACTATTAGGTGGAAACTTTAAATTTATGAGTTATTGTATTAAGGTATCTGAATGATGTTTTAAGCATGTAGTTTGATTGAAAATATTTAAATGTATTGTTCAATTCAAACCATGTAATTACACACACAAACACACACACACACACACACACACACACACACACACACACACACACACACACACACACACACACACACACACACACACACACACACACACATATTGGAGGATTTATAATATATGATTTTTAATTGGGATTGAACACTCTTAGATTTAAATATAATTCTTACCTGGAATTATAGGTATGTTTAATGTGTTTTGCATAATTAATGGCAAGATGGTAATTATTATATGAGTATTTAATAGAAGTTATTATTGGGGATTTATAGCATAAAATTACTATTTAATACACAAGACTTATGGGGATTTATATGGCTATTATGGGAAACAAAAAATTATAAATGTATTGATTAGCATTTTATGAGAAATCTAAACCTAGATGAAAGTTGGTTTATAAAACAAAAGATCATAAATTTTGATAGATAATTAAATGGTTATAAATATTGTTTATATGATAAATAAATTAGTTTTTTTTATCTAAAAGTGTTGTATTTAAACTTAGCTAAATTATAGCATTTGATGCATATAATGGAATATATGTGAAAATATCATTTCTTTGAATTCATACATGTTGTGACATTCTTTATGTGAATATATATATGTTTGAAATCCATGGATTTTAGCATTAATATGCTTAACTAATACTAATGTCATTAAATAAGTAGGTGTAACAAAATTTACATACTTACTTAGTACCACTAATAGACATAGTTGGGTTATTTGAATGAGTTGTGTGTCAGAATTTAACTGATATTGAGATATGGAAAACTATGTTAAAGCTTTGGTCAAATTAATTTTTATGGTTTAAAAATTGTCAATTCACCTATTTGATTTAATTTTCATGATATCATATAATAATATATTTCTTTATGATATGCTACATGTGATAGTTATCTTACCACACAGGGGTTTCTAGTTGACTTTATCGATTTATGCACTATCACTATCTGTCCATCCATGAAGGGGATGAATTACCTTATTGGGATATTATGAATGGGATCCATGGTCCATGGTTAGTATGCAAAATTATTTAGATAATACTCTTCCTTCCCTTCCAATAGTCAACTAATATATGCTTTACTTAGGGTTATTTGTGGATGTTAATGAGTACATTTAGATTCATATGTTCTATGGAATATATATAATTGTAATGTGATATTTAGATACGTATTATTATATACTTGCAATATTTGATGTTAATTTTATAATACAACATTTGGATATTTATATATGTACTTATTATGATATTTAATTACCAATGGCTTAATTATTAACTTAGATAATTTAATACTTTTATATGTTGTACTTATCAAAGTAAATAAGTATTTATTTACAATGATCATTAGTTAAATGAATCAAACAGTTAACTTGGTGGTTAATAGTATTATATGTATAAATGATGTATTTAGTTAAATATCATTATTGTTGTAATCAATTATAATAAAATTTTATTGAGTTAAAAAATTAACCTAACTCTAGTTAACCTTGAGGGGTTATTACATCTTTATCCTTTACTAGTAGTTAGACACTTATTTGGAATAAGTAATTTGATAACTTTGAATAGGAAGCAAAAGAATATTGAGTTTTTATATCACATCAATTTTTGGTTGATTACTAGCTAGTAAATATATTCATGTCTTTGGGTTTGTACTTGTAAATCATAGGTATTTTGATTGAGAATTTATTTTATTATTTTAAGATGCAAATAATCATATTTGAACTTAGTTGTAATAGTTAGTATGAGTATGACATGATTATTTTATTACATAGGGTATATGGAATTTAAACATAATTTTAGTATGTCAAAGTTAATTAGTAAGATTTATTTATAATCACAAGCTTGAAAAATCTAAGTGACATTATTCTTTGAATATTTTAACTTGTGATATTCATTATAATGTGGTAATTAGGTGAAGTTGAAAGTTATATTTAAATGAAATTTTCAAATACCTATATATTATACCAACCTATGTGTGATATGGATTAGCTAATTAAAGTGTTTAGACTTCATTATAGATTTGGAATATAATTATATGGTTTATTTAAATGAAGTCCTTATAATTTAGCCGGTAAATTAAATGGATTGTATTAAGCACAAATAATTATGTGAAGAGTTGTAATAATTTAATGGAATGTGTGATAATTATTACAATGGTATAGTTACTTAAACAATTAATAATGTATAAATCATTTAAATAAGGTATCCTAGAAGATACACATTTCAATTTTAAATTACTATGCATTAGTACTTGCCATGAACTATATGGGAAACTCCTAAATTAATTCATTGTAATTAATCTCCAATAATATTTAGTTAATATCATCCATATTTTGAAGGTAAATTGGTAATAATATACTACATTAGAAAGTTTAAAAGGGATATGGATATTCTTAGCTTAATCATTTTGTGATTGAGGAACAAATACTCCATGTTTGGAATAGGCAATTGAATACTTTAACAACATGGTTATTGTCCTTAAATGGTAAAAGAAGTTAATAAAATTATATCATTATTATAATAATCTACCTTATAATCAAAGATCAAGTAAGATAATTTCCAAGTAATATAATAATTCTTAGGCTAAGATCATGGATTTAAGTTAATGGATAAATATTTAAGTTCAAGATTTAAGTAAGACTTAATATAATTACATTTATTCCATGGGAAAATTAATTTGTATCAGGGTCTATTTAACTCATGCAACATTTATGTCGGTAATAATGGGAAACATAAATCTAACCTACATCATTATAGAATTATTAGACATTCTTTTTCATGAGATTGTAACATACTTATAAATGATAAGATGTTTCTAAAAAAAAATAAGCATGGTTTTTGAAGAATACCACAAAGCATGTACACTTCTTATAGTAGTTCATATCAAACCTCATGTGTCAGTTTGCTTATGAAATGAAAAGGGGTTCTAATGATTTGAATTTATTTTAGAAATAGTCCTTCTCCCTTATCTTTCTCTATTGATTTTGATTTGGTAAATCATACTTAAGAAATCTTAGTATGATGATTATTCCATTAAATCTAACCTTAATCTACCACTATTTATTTAACTTTGTTAAACCACATTTGAGGTACTAGTTATTCTATAGCATGTACATGTATTCGACTAAGGGAATAAGATAGTAATGACTCCATTTAGAAGGCCAAAACATAGTAAAAATATAGATTTGAGTGGGTAAGACAACATTAAAAAACTTCTATCTAAATAATGGGTGGTTAAAATGCTTCTTAATGAAGTCACTGATGGGTTATGCACTTGATCTAGTTCATGTGTTGGTTATAACACAGTTATGGATCTCATTACATGTTTTCATGCTAAACTCTAGGTGAACTTTGTTCCATTATTATTATTTAGATTATGAGTGTATAAAAAAACATGGTTGTGAGATACTTTGGGAAGTATTTATTATCAATTAATACTAAGTTGCTCCTTGTTTCACCAAATGATGGTGAGGATAAGATCTTGAATAGTATAAAACAACCCAAGAAATGTTAAATTAGGTAGAGGAAGAGGTCAAGGTTGTAGGGATAACATTATTGAGAGAGAGTAACCACCTCTTAATAATGTTGATGTAATGTTGAGACACTTAACTATGAGGAAAACAATCCTAACATCAACTAGATGGTAGTTTTGAATGAAATTCTATCTATAATAAATTCACTTCAAAGTAAAATAGACAACTAATAATTAATGTTAAATAATTTAGAAGGTGTTATAACTAAATAAATTCCAATTAGAGGTAAAAATCAAGTTGATGAATCAAAACTTCATAATAACCCTAGTAATATGGTTAACCAAATCATGAAAGAGGTGAAGAAGTTGCATCGACCAAACTTTTTGAGATGAGGAATTAGGGGATACAACTGATGTCTAGTTAGTGTTAATCAATTTTGACCCTTGATCAAAATTGGTAAACACTTGATTTTTTTAAATATTTATAAGTTAATTTATGTCTTGTAGGTGTTTACATGTAGTGTAAAACATTTAATTATTCATAGCCTACCCTTGGTCCAATGTCTAGGCCTAAAACTAGCTAAGTCAAGGAAAGTCAACTCTAGTCAAATAGTGTCAAACTTGGTCAAAGAGTGGAAATATTAATTTTATGTCCTATTTTGATTTATAACATGTTTTAATATCATTTTATGTAATTTATTTGTATATCTCACTCTTAATGTGAAAAAAAGAGTTTGTGGGCCCACTTTGAGCTAGACTCAAGGGCTTGTACAGATGGCAAGGGGCATACAATAATATCTAAGTAGAGGATCAATATGGACAAGGTTATAAGAAGTTAGTGTTAGGTTTTGGAAATCATAGATTTACTTAGAAGTTATAAAGGGTAGTTTCTTTGTAAATTTATTCCCTTTTGGGCACTTGTACAGCCACCACCATCTGATCTCTAGGTAAAAACATTGGTTGAGAGTATCTTCATCTCCCCAAATATATTTACATGATTAGAATTGAAGCAGAGTTCAAAAATTGTATTTTTCAACTCATTTTCATATTCTCTCCTCTTGGCACACAAAGAAGGCTTAACTTCAGACACAAGTAGCTTTTTGAAGAATTGTATACAAGAGGGGTAGAATTATGAATCTATTTTGAGATTGTAGTGATCCTTAGAGATGAGTGAGATTGATAAGGCATTTATGGGTTATAATATGTTGCTATTAATAATTTTTCAAATATCTAACATTTTACTTCTTTGTGCTTGAAGGATTGGCAAAGAAAGGTGCTAGTTTCTTGTAGTTTTCAAGGTTAAATGCAATTAATGTGTTTTTCAACATCCAAGAGAGATCCATGATGGTGATGAATTTTTTTATTATCATGCATAAGGGTTATTCCCATATTTCCATATAATATAAATCTCAAATAGTAACATTTCAAGGCTAATTGACTCATTTTTGCATGTTTCACTATCTTGTCAAGCTCAGTCAGGCTATTCCGATCCATGAGAGTTGTACAGAATTGAAAGAGGAGGGAAGGATAGGGTGAAATCCATATCAAGTTCATCAAATCCAATAATTCATGTTTTGCATAGCCAAGTTCCAAGATTCTAAATAAACCACTATCACTTAAGGAGAGACCTTTTCAACTTTGGGTTCCCAGTCCCTAAAAGGTAAAAATAGAGATCCTGGGCCTTTTCTGACTTAACATTTAAAGTTGTAGAGGGAAATTTTCTAATTCTCTTATGATTTGGACTTGTAGGAATATGTAATTGGAAGAGGTAATTTGAGTCCTTGAAAAATGGAAAAAACACACTAAAACTAAGTAGTCATACCTAAAGGATTCTAATGAAGTTTGGATGCTTTCACTATGTGTATAAGTCCTAAGCCTTGTCCAATGATGGGAAACATTCCCAAATGGTCCAAATGACATTTCTAAGAATTTGGTAGCCAATGGGAGATGATGATATTTTAAATGACCTTTGGAGGTCATACCTTGTCCATAAAATAGGGGAGAGAGGGCAGTGAGGGTAAAAGGTTTTAAATTTGTTGGTTTTCCCTTTGTTTTAAGTGAATCCAAAGGAGAATCAAGATAAGTGGGCTTACTAGTAACTAAAGATAGAAGGAGAGGGACCTAAATCATCCATTTATGCCCTAATTCACCCTAAAGCTCACCTAAAATATTGACTGAGATAGGTACCTTCAGGTAGGAAAGGCATAGATAGTGAAATTAGGATGATCATGATGAGATGAAGGAATGTTTGATGGCTTGTAAGTAAATAGTGGGATGGAGATCAAGGTACTTAGAGAGGTTTCAAGGTATTTTTAGGAATAAAAGGAGAGTTTAATGGAAAACTAGATGGTTGATGAACATATATAAGCTATGAAGTACCAATAAAAGTCAAAATTCATGACATTATCTCTCAAAATCATCTACAAGAATAATTCTAAAACTATCCCAGCCCATACAAGTAGTGAATAAGTGAAACAAGTGAAGAAGTGCTAGGATAGATAAAAGGTGAAAATTTTGAAACATATTGAAATTATCCATGGGAGTGATCCAAATATAAGTTGAAGCACATTTTTAGCATTATGGAGACTCTTTAGACCAAAATAGAATCCCCTATTTTAGGATTGTATCAATTAGGTAGGGTCATAAACATGAAGAAGGAGCATGTGAATTTTGATGCCTAAGAGAGAGGGAGAAGTTATAAACAATTTAATATGAAATATCATGCCAAAATAAAATGGATTACATGTATAGGACATCCTCAACCATCCAAGGCACCTTTCACATAAGCACACTTGTCTTAGTTTGTATAGATTAACTTGTTTAGGTCTCATTTCAAAGAGCAAAAAAGATTTGTCATATGAAAAAATGTTGTCCAGATGTTTTGAAAGGTCAAAAATCATGAATTAGATGTGATAAAAAATTTCCAAGATCCTCAAACATGGATATTTGCATTGAATTTGAAGTTATATGCTAGTATGGGTGAAATCATGAAAAAATGATGTTTTTGTGACCTTTTTTGAGAAGATTGAGTTGGTTTGGGTAGCTAGACTTGGAATATAGTAAAACCCTTTGATAAAATTTATCATCATGACCTATTATATATTTTTAAACATTTAATTTTTACGTAGTAATATGCCTAATACCCACTATTTTGTCTCAGACGTACCTCAGTCTATGCATGTAAAAAAGGGACTAGTTTTGGGAAATCTTGAAAATAGAAGGCTTGTACTAAGTATAAGCACAAGAGATGATGAATAAAGATATGAGAAACCTAGGGAGACCTAAAAAAACAACGTATAAGGTCTAAACATTAGTTATTTTTTCCACACAAGGATATTTGCATGAAGGGCTAGTGGGAAAATATGTTTTCCCAACCCCAAGCAAGGTGTCAACTCAAAATCCACACCTCCCATGGACTTATAATGATTTTTTTAATGTTTTAATAGTAAAATAGGATGTTATTATTCTCTATGGTTCCATTTAAGAAATAAATTTCGATATTTTGGTTCATAAAGGGTAAGTAGGCTACTTGGCAAGGCGTGACTCTTCCTACAAAACAAGGGTGACTTGTACTTTGGGGTATTTATAGCTCTCTAAAGGATTTATACATGTTTTTATGAAAATTTTAGAATTTTTTATTCTTTTTTTAGCATGGAAACACTATGAAAATCCAATTTTAAGTCCAGGTGTGCTAAAACCCTCATGGAATTCAAGAATTTAATTTGAAGGCCACTTTCTTGTGCTTACATGTTATTCAAATATTTGCATGCTACTTTAAGTATTTTATAACAATTTAAGGGGTTATATGAGGTGAAAAAAGTGGAATTTTTAATTATTTTCAATGTGAAATGGATATGAACAAAGGATAAGACAAAAAATCCTCTTAAACCCTCCTAAAACCCTTTGGTAGACATGATGGTGAAAATGAGTCCATAAGTGCAACATGATGAGCAAATTGGACTGGAGGTATAGAATTAAATTTGTATATTACATTCCTGTTATTCTAAAAATATAAATTTCTTGTATGGATCATATATAATAGGGATAAAAAGACTTATTTACACTATTTTGATGGTGTGTGAGTCATAGAGTGATTTTTAAGATGAAATAAGATTTTAGAGGAATATACACAAGTGAAATAACTCAAAAAATTAATTTAAACTCATTAAAATTATGCTAAGTGTCCTAAATAGGCTTCCACATTTGGCCACTTAGTAAGCCAAGTAGAGGCAAAGTGAATAAAAGTGGTGAAGAGATATTTTTAAAGGATTTTTATTTAAAAATGATAATTTTTAGGGACTTTAAACGTGTAATACCACCTATTTTATGAGTTTTTTGGCATTTTTGGAACATTTGGAGTGCCAAGTGGAAAGGGTGCATGGAATGAGCACTTTGAAAATTTCCTAAGATGATTGTGCATGTCCACAACAATAGGAATGATTAAATACCATACCAATGCATGGATGATGTTTTTCATGGCCCCTCTTATCCTATAAAATCATTATAATTCATTTTTTGTAGATAAAAGAGGATTTTTGGAAGGTTACTCTAGTAGGCAAATTTTTGTGCAAAATAGGCAGTTTTGTACCACTTTTCACCTTCTTTGTGACGTGTTTGGAAAATTTTACCTCTTTAATTGTCATGTATCACCTTATTCCTATTTAAAATGTAAATTTAACTCCATTATATATATATATATATATATATATATATATATATATATATATACACACACACACACACACACACACACACATGCACACTCACACACACACATGTACAAGTGAGCCTTGGACTTTTTTCTCTCTCTCCTTCTCTCAAACTCTATAAGAGTTGGCCATTTTGGCATTGTTTGGATGCTCCAATAGAATATGGTAAAGCCCTACTCAATTATACACCTTCATATAAATAAAATTACTAATTTTTTACCTCTCTCATATTTTTTTATAGTGTGTTATACTTGAATGTGAATTTTTCTTAGTGAAAACTATGAACTCCTTTGCTTTGTCCTTCATTCTTGCACCTATTTTTAGTCTCTCTTTTATGGAATGTGAAGTGTTCAAGAGATTTTTATGATTTAATTGAGTAATATTTTAATTAGTTTCACATAATATCTCTTTTCTAGTTCTCCTAACCTTACATATCATCTAGAACCCCATAATGTAGTATTGATGCAAGAAGACATAGATTTGGGAAAGTCTATGTCTAGTTGTTTTCATTGGTTTTAAGTGTCGAATACAATTTGGCTGGAAGTCATCAAACTAATTTGGTGTATCACCTCTATTTTTTAGGTTTAATTCATGTTATTACTAAATTTTTTCCACCCCAAGAGTTGTTAGAATTAGGAACATGCGCTCAAATGGTACATCAAGGGGAGCTAGACCCTAATCTAGAGATTCACTGCATGGTAGGGATACCCACAGTCCTAGAGTGTTTCCATTATACCAATTGAAATTAGTATAAGTTAGTTCCATCTCCTCATAGGTTGTTTTTTCAAGTGATAATAGTTAGTACACCTATAGAAGTATTTTAATTTGTATAACATATCCTCTAATGTGAAGGATTAAGTATATACTTACTAGTTACTAGGAGATGTATCTATTTGGTGGAATAATCTATCTACGTTAGAGGGATATTAGCTAATGACTCTTACCTAGAATACCTTTGAAGGCAGTTCAAAAAATAGGTATCTTAATTCCAACTTTAAGGAATAGAAAATCACTAATTTTTAGCTATTAAAATGAGATAATATGACTATGACTGAGTATTAGAACAAGTTTTTACATCTATTGAATCATGTTAACTACATGCATGATGAAGAGACAAATAACATTAAGCTTATCTTTGGGTTGAAATAAATATTAATGCATGATGTGAATATGACCAATCCTAAGACTTTAACTATGGTTATCACATCTACTCATAGGGCAGTAGAAAAAAATAAGGATCATCAAAAGGCAAGACATGATTTTAAACATAATAGAAAGTAATCTAAGAATAAAAATATGTCCTATTCTCCCAATAATATTAGTAAATTTTATTCTAACTACATATTTACAAGGAGTACAAGTGGTTTCAACAAATCTCAAAGGCATAATAAAAATTTAAACAATCCAAATTCCTAAAACTGGTGTTTTTAAAAGGAATCCAACCCAAAGTAGTTAGAATGTGCATACTACTAAAGTAATTACCATTCATGTGAAGTCAAAAATAATTGTAGTGTGATGAGAATGTGGAGATACTCACGACCACAAAGATTATCCTAGGCCAAAATCTAGTCAATCATCTAATCATAAAGTGTATGCAGTTGTGGATAATAAAAACATAGATTTCATATAAATTCCTATTCAAAATAGAGATCAAGTAAATAATTTTTCTATGTCAATTTTTTTATATTTAGGAGCAACTAATAGTTTCATGGATCCTAAGCTAACAACATGTTGTATATTTAATCCAATGACTTTTAAGGATGGTTAGTATGTTGAGTTTGGATTATGCAAAATAGTACAAATTACTAAGTGTTTTTAGGGAGTAAGCATAGACTTATGTGTTTTTCAAACCCAAATTAGCCTATTTTTAATTCATCTCATATATTTTTATATTATCTTAGGCATGGATTGGTTGTATTAGCATAAAGAAAATTTGGACTATTGTACAAAGTGATATATTATTATAATAATTTGGGAAACCCTATATAAATTCATGGTTTGTTGAAATCAAAGTATGTAAATTGATATTATCTTTACAACTAAATAAAATAGTACATAAAGGTTGTAGGTTATATGATATTATGATGCAATAAATGGCACCTAGAATGGAAATGACATTTGAATAATATCCATTTTTTGATAATATTTTAATATTCTTCAAAATAAATTGCCTAGTTATCAACCTAAATGTGAATTTGATTTTTATATTAATGTAGCTCCAAGGGTATCCTCTGCATCTAAAGTACCTTATCATATGAAAGGAGAATATTTATGGGATATAAAAGCTCAATTTTTATAGCTATTAGAAAATAGTAGTATTAAGCCAATTATGTCACCTTGGGGTGCACCAATGGTCTCTATGAAAAATAAGGATAGAACCTTGAGATTATATTTTGACTTTCACATTGCTAATAAGGTTACCATTAACAATATTTATCCTTTTCCAAAGATAGATGTCTATTTTATCAAATAAAATATACATCTCTCTTTTCAAAAATAGACTTGAGATCAAGATATCACCAACTAAGGATCGATGAGGAAGATATTCATAAGATGACGTTTAGAACAAGGTATGGACATTATGAATTATGGCAATGAGTTTTAGTTTGACTAATTCAACTACTACATTTAGGAAATGAATGATTATTGTATTCATGAGTTTTATAGATAAGTTTGTTCTAATATTCCTTGATGATAGACTGATCTATTCTATGTTTGTTTTATAGTTGACAATTGAAAACTTAGATTATGTAATAAGTGTCATAGTGCAAGGTCTAGTGGGACCAATATTATGAAGATAGTGATACTTGGGAATATTATGAAGAGTTTCATAAGTTGTTTTCATAATTTTTTACTTAGTATTTTATTTTATATTAAGTTTATTTTCTGTTAAACACTATTTAATTTTAGAAATTTTATTGAAATAAGTGTCATTGGGATGATTACTAGATTTAGGTGGAAGGATGTTACATCCCAATTTTTCTCTAGACTCATTAATCTATTAATTATTGTATTCTATGGTTAATGACTAGTTAATTTATTATGTTAAATGGCTAGAGAAGTAATATGTTGATTTTGGATAGTATTTATTACTTATGATCATGATAATTAACTTTTCATTAGTTGTTCATATTCTATTATGGTACATTATAATCATGATTATGTAGTTTATCTAGTTATAGTAGTTTATTATGAATATGTCTAGATATGATCTAACTATTTTTTATTATGCTAAGGTGGATCTAGGATGGAGTCCACCCTCTTAACTATGACTGAGGTAGGGCATCATCAGAGAGGATAGAGTAGATTGATATAAGTGGGGGATGAGAAAATGAAAATGGAATCCTTGTACACACCACTTAGTTTAAATTTTTTTGCCCATGTTTTGTTAGTTGGTTGATATTTATTGTTTGTAACATTCATTAAATTATTAATGTGTTCTTGCCTTGTGCTATTTTCTTGTTTGGTAATGATTGATTATCATTCATCCATATTACCTTAATCCTTGTTGAAGTGTTCTTGCATATTCTAACTTTTATTTGGTTTTAAATCATGTATTTATCTATCATATCTTGTGCATTTATGTCAACATAATTGCATTTATAAGATCATCTAATAGATGAGATTCTTGTATCTTTGTCTTAATCCATTATCTTGAAACTAATTTTTAAACTCTTTATGGATTTATATGTTGTGTGATCATATGGTTCAAATGAGTGGGGCATGTCTATGTAGTGGTAATTAAAACATTTGATGGTTATCATGTTATAAATATTTGATATTTATCATTTCGTGTGGAAAACATATATATTTATATATTGACTAGTTATTATGTTTCTTAATATAAGGTAGGTTCTAATTAATATTTTGTTTTATAAATTAAATTGCATATTTATTAGGTTAGAGCATGTGTGGTTAAATGAAAGTCATAGTTTATAATAAAGGGAATGATTACTTTATTAATTGATGGCTTAACTTAGGTTATGTTTGAACTTGTGAAGGTTATAAAATTTAAACAAGGCATAAGTATTAATTTTTGGGGTCAAATCCCTCTTTTAAACTATAATGATTTCTTGATTATTCAACTTACATTTAGGTTTTTGAAATAATGGGTTTCTAGACTATTTAAAGCCATAATTAGAAGCACCATTAGATTTATCTAGTTGCATGGTTTTGTATGATTTTGGTTATGTTTTTTAAATAGACTATGGATGTTTTTTTTGGATCCATCATGGAAAAATTTAGGAAAATAATGATGTAACTAGAGATTCATTTTATGAAGACCCAGTTTTATGTATTTTTTGGGGGTTTTTTGCATGCAAACTGGTAAATAATGGAGATATTTGTTTTAAGATTATTGTTAGCTTAAATAATTTTATGAGTTTCTAATATATATAATGACCTTAGGGATAAGTTTGACCCATATATAGGGTTAAGAACAAATAAAATGAAATCCTACTAGTTATGTTTGAGTGTATTGAATATTTTAAGGACTGGAAAATATTTAGGCTTTTATTTATATTATGTTTTTGACATAGAATTAATAAGGAATAATTTAAAATTTTATTTTGTTAAACTCCTTTATATTTCAATGAATGGAATGAATTGGGTATACTTCAACTCTTACATGTATGTTTCATGACTCATTTGAATTTTATTCTCTAGGTATATGTGGTTTGGTTTCTAAATAAATTTAGAATACAATGATGGAAAAATATTAGTTACTATTCAATCACACCATTTTTAATTTTTATATTTTAAATAAAAATTAATTTAGGAATTAGGTCAAGTTTACTTCAAAATGGTATTATTTGGTAAAATGATTAGGGTCAAGATGTATCTATTTTTTGGTTTTTATAAGATGTTTGGATATTATGGTCTTTGAAATAAGTATTAGGTAGAAAATTTAAATTTATGAGTTATTATATTAAGGTATCTGAATGATGTTTTAAGCATGTAGTTTGAATGAAATTATTTAAATGTATTATTCAATTCAAACCATGAGAGAGAGAGAGAGAGAGAGAGAGAGAGAGAGAGAGAGAGAGAGAGAGAGAGAGAGAGAGAGAGAGAGAGAGAGAGAGAGAGAGAGGAGAGAGAGAGAGAGAGAGAGAGAGAGAGAGAGAGAGAGAGAGAGAGAGAGAGAGAGAGAGAGAGAGAGAGAGAGAGAGAGAGAGAGAGAGAGGATTTATAATATATGATGTTTAATTGTGATTGACCACTCTTAGATTTAAATATGATTCTTACCTACACAAGACTTATGGGTATTTATATGGCTATTATGGGAAACAAAAAATTCTAAATGTATTGAATAACATTTTATGAAAAATCTAAACCTAGATGAAAGTTGGTTTATAAAAAAAATGATCATAAATTTTGATAGATAATTAAATGGTTATAACTAATTTTTATATGATAAATAAATTAGTTGTTTTATCTAAAGTTCTTGTATTTAAACTTAGCTAAATTATAGCATTTGATGTATATAATGGAATATATGTGAAAATATCATTTCTTTGAATTCATACATGTTGTGACATTATTTATGTGAATCTATATATGTTTGAAATCCATGGATTTAGCATTAATATGCTTAGCTAATACTAATGTCATTAAATAAGTAGGTGTAAAAAAATTTACATACTTACTTAGTACCACTAATAAACATAGTTGGGTTATTTGAATGAGTTGTGTGTTAGAAATTAACTGATCTTGAGATATGGAAAACTATGTTAAAGCTTTGGTCAAATTAATTTTTATGGTTTGAACATTGTAAATTCACCTATTTTATTTATTTTTCATGGTATCATATAATAAAATATTTCTTTATGATATGCTACATGTGATAGTTATCTTACCACACAGGGGTTTCTAGTTGACTTTATCGATTTATGCACTATCACTATCTGTCCATCCATGAAGGGGATGAATTACCTTATTGGGATATTATGAATGGGATCCATGGTCCATGGTTAGTATGCAAAATTATTTAGATAATACTCTCCCTTCCCTTCCAATAGTCAACTAATATAGGCTTTACTTAGGGTTATTTGTGGATGTTAATGAGTACATTTAGATTCATATGTTCTATGGAATATATATAATTGTAATGTGATATTTAGATACGTATTATTATATACTTGTATTATTTGATGTTAATTTTATAATACAACATTTGGATATTTATATATGTACTTATTATGATACTTAATTACCAATGGATTAATTATTAACTTAGATAATTTAATACTTTTATATGTTATACTTATCGAAGTAAATAAGTATTTATTTACAATGATCATTAGTTAAATGAATCAAACAGTTAACCTGGTGGTTAATAGTATTTATATGTATAAATGATGTATTTAGTTAAATATCATTATTGTTGTAATCAATTAAAATAAAATTTTATTGAGTTGAAAAATTAACCTAACTCTAGTTAACCTTGAGGGGTTATTACATCTTTATCCTTTACTAGTAGTTAGAGACTTATTTGGAATAAGTAGTTTGATAACTTTGAATAGGAAGCTAAATAATATTGAGTTTTTATATCACATCACTTTTTGGTGGATTACTAACTAGTAAATATATTCATGTCTTTGGGTTTGTACTTGTAAATCATAAGTATTGTGATTGAGAAATTATTTTATTATTTTAAGATGCAAATAATCATATTTGAACTTAGTTGTAAAAGTTAGTATGAGTATGACACGATTATTTTATTACATAGAGTATATGGAATTTAAACATAATTTTAGTATGTTAAAGTTACTTAGTAAGATTTATTTATAATCACAAGCTTGAAAAATCTAAGTGACATTATTCTTTGAATATTTTAACTTGTGATATCCATTATAATGTGGTAATTAGGTGAAGTTGAAAGTTATATTTAAATGAAATTTTAAAATACCTATATATTATACCAACCTATGTGTGATACGTATTAACTAATTAAAATGTTTAGACTTCATTATAGACTTGGAATATAATTATATGGTTTATTTAAATGAAGTCCATATAATTTAACTGGTAAATTAAATGGATTGTATTAAGCACAAATACTTATGTGAAGATTTGTAATAATTTAATGGAATGTGTGATAATTATTACAATGGTATAACTACTTAAACAATTAATAATGTATACATCATTTAAATAAGGTATCCTAAAAGATAACTATTTCAATTTTAAATTAATATGAAATATTACCTGCCATGAATTATATGGAAAACTCATAAATTAATTCATTGCAATTAATCTCCAGTAATATTAAGTTAATATTATTCATATTTTGAAGGTAAATTGGTAATAATATGCTACATTAGAAAGTTTAAAATGGATATGGATATTCTTAGCTTAATCATTTTGTGATTGAGGAACAAGTACTCCATGTTTGGAATAGGCAATTGAGTACTTTAACAACATGGTTATTGTCCTTAAATGGTAAAATAAGTTAATAAAATTATATCATTATTATAATAATCTACCTTATAATTAAAGATCAAGTAATATAATTTCCAAGTAATATAATAATTCTTAGGCTAAGATCATGGATTTAAGTTAATGGATAAATATTTAAGTTCAAGATTTAAGTAAGACTTAATATAATTACATTTATTCCATGGGAATATTAATTTGTATCAGGATCTATTTAACTCATACAACATTTATGTTGGTAATAATGGGAAAAACAAATCTAACCTACATCATTACAGAATTATTAGGCATTCTTTGTCATGAGCTTGTAACATACTTATAATTGATAAGATGTTACTAAAAAAAAAAAATAAGCATGGTTTTTGAAGAATCCCACAAAGCATGTACACTTCTTATAGTAGTTCGTATCAAACCTCATGTGTCAGTTTACTTATGGAATGAAAATGGGTTCTAATGATTTTAATTTATTTTGGAAATAGTCCTTCTCCCTTATATTTGTCTATTGATTTTGATTTGGTAAATCATACTTATGAAATATTAGTATGATGATTCTTCCATTAACTCTAATCTTAATCTAACACTGTTTATTTAACTTTGTTGAACCACCTTTGAGGTACTAGTTATTCTATAGCATGTACATGTATTCGACTAAGGGAATAAGGTAGTAATGACTCCATTTGGAAGGCCAAAACATAGTAAAAATATAGATGTGAGTGGGTAAGACAAAATTAACAAACTTCTCTCTAAATAATGGGTGGTTAAAATGCTTCTTACTTAAGTCATTGATGGGTTATGCACTTGATCTAGTTCATGTGTTGGTTATAACATAGTTATGGATCTCATTACTTGTTTTCATGCTAAACTCTAGGTGAACTTTGTTCCATTATTATTATTTAGATTATGAGTGTATAAAAAAACATGGTTGTGAGATACTTTGGGAAGTATTTATTATCAATTAATACTAAGTTGCTCCTTATTTCACCAAATGATGGTGAGGATAAGATCTTGAATAGTATAAAATAACCCAAGAAATGTTAAATTAGGTAGAGGAAGAGGTCAAGGTTGTAGGGATAACATTATTGAGAGAGAGTAACCACCTCTTAATAATGTTGATGTAATGTTGAGACCCTTAACTATGAGGAAAACAATCCTAACATTAACTAGATGGTAGTTTTGAATGAAATTCTATCTACATTAAATTCACTTCAAAGTAAAATAGACACCTAATAATTAATGTTAAACAATTTAGAAGGTGTTATAACTAAATAAATTCCAATTATAGGTAAAAATCAAGCTAATGAATCAAAACTTTACAATAACCCTGGTAATATGGTTGATCAAATCATGAAAGAGGTGAAGAAGTTGCATCGACCAAACTTTTTGAGATGAGGAATTAGGGGATACAACCGATGTCTAGTTAGTGTTAATCAATTTTGACCCTTGATCAAAATTGGTCAACCCATGATGTTTTGAAATTTTTATAATTTTTTTTATGTCTTATATGTGTGTACATGTAGTGTAAAACATTTACTTATTTATAGCCTACCCTTGGTCCAAAGTCTAGGCCTAAAACTAGTTAAGTCAAGGAAAGTCAACTCTAGTCAAATGGTGTCAAACTTGGTCAAAGAGTGGAAATATGAATTTTATGTCATATTTTGATTTATAACATTTTTTAATATCATTTTATGAAATTTATTTGTATATCTCACTCTTAATGTGAAAAAAGAGCTTTTGGGCCCACTTTGAGCTAGACTCAAGGGCTTGTACAGATGGCAAGTGGCATACAATAATATCTATGTAGAGGATCAATGTGGATAAGGTTATAGGAAGTTAGTGTTAGGTTTTGGAAAGCCTATATTTACTTAGAAGTTAGAAAGGGTAGTTTCTCCTTAAATTTATTCCCTTTTGGGCACTTATACGGCCACCACCATCTGATCTCTAGGTAAAAACATTGGTTGAGAGTATCTTCATCTCCAAAAATCCATTTACATGATTAGACTTGAAGGAGAGTTCAAAATTTTTATTTTTCAACTCATTTTCATAGTCTCTCCTCTTGGCACACAAAGAAGGCTCAACTTCAGACACAAGTAGCTTTTTGAAGAATTGTATACAAGAGGGGTAGAATTATGAATCTATTTTGAGTTTTTAGTGATCCTTAGAGATGAGTGAGATTGATAAGGTGTTTATAGGTTATAATATGGCCCTCTTAGTAATGTTTCAAATATCTTACATTTCACTTCTTTGTGCTTGAAGGATTAGCAAAGAAAGGTGCTATTTTGTTGTAGTTTTCAAGGTTAAATGCAATTAATGTGTTTTTCAACATCTAAGAGAGCTCCATGATGATGATGAAATGTTTTATTCTCATGAATAAGGGTTATTTCCATGTTTTCATATGATATAAAGCTCAAATAGTAACATTTAAAGGCTAATTGACTCATTTTTGCATGTTTCATTGTCTTCTCAAGCTCAGTCAGGCTATACCTATCCATGAGAGTTGTACATAATTGAAAGAGGAGGGAAGGATAGGGTGAAATCCTTATCAAGTTAATTAAATAAAATAATTCATGTTTTGCATAGCCAAGTTCCAATATTCTAAATAAACCACTATCACTTAATGAGAGACCTTTTCAACTTTTGGTTCCCAGTCCCTAAAAGATAAAAATAGAGGTCCTAGGCCTTTTTTGACTTAACATTTGAAGTGGCATATGGAAATTATATACTTATCTAATGATTTGTCCTTGTATCCATATGTGCCTAGTATGACCATGTCAAATTTGAAGGCTAAAGGAAGATTGGAAGAGGTACTTTGAGTCCTTGAAAAATGGAAAAAAACACACTAAAACTAAGTAGTCATATATAAAGGATTCTAATGAAGTTTGGATGCTTTCACTATGTCTAGAAGTCCTAAACCTTGTCCAATGATGGGAAACATTCCCAAATGGTACAAATGACATTTCTAAGAATTTGGTGGCTAATGGGTGATGATTGATATTTGAAATGACCTTTGGAGGTCATACCTTGACCATAAAATAGGGGAGAGAGGGTAGTGAGGGTAAAAGGTTTTAAATTTGTTGGTTTTCCCTTTGTTTTAAGTGAATCTAAAGGAGAATCAAGATAAGTGGGCTTACTAGTAACTAAAGAAAGAAGGAGAGGGACCTAAATCCCCCCTTTATGCCCTAATTCACCCTAAAGCTCACCTAAAAGATTGACTGAGATAAGTACCTTTAGGTAGAAAAGGCATAAATAGTGAAATTAGGATGATCATGATGAGATGAAGGAAGGTTTGATGGTTTGTAAGTAAATAGTGGGATGGAGATCAAGGTACTTAGAGAGGTTTCAAGGTATTTTTAGGAATAGAAGGAGAGTTTAATGGAAAACTAGATGGTTGATGAACATAGATAAGATATGAAGTACCAATAAAATTCAAAATTCATGACATTATCTCTCAAAATCATCTACAAGAATAATTCTAGAAGCTATCCCAGCCCATACAAGTAGTGAATAAGTGAAACAAGTGAAGAAGTGCTAGGATAGATAAAAGGTGAAAAATTTGAAACATATTGAACTTATCCATGGGAGTGATCCAAATATAAGTTTGAAGCACATTTTTAGCATTATGGAGACTCTTTAGACCAAAATAGAATCCCCTATTTTAGGATTGTATCAATTAGGTAGGGTCATAAACATGAAGAAGAAGGAGCATGTGAATTTTGATGCCTAAGAGAGAGGGAGAAGTTATAAACAATTTAATATGAAATATCATGCCAAAATAAAATGGATTACATGTATAGGACATCCTCAACCATCCAAGGCACCTTTCACATAAGCACACTTGTCTTAGTCTATATAGATTAACTTGTTTAGGTCTCATTCCAAAGAGCAAAAATGATTTTTCATATGAAAACATGGTGTCCAGATGTTTTGAAAGGTCAAAAATCATGAATTAGACACGATAAAAAATTTCCAAGATCTTCAAACATGGATAGTTGCATGGAATTTGAGGTTATATGCTAGTATGGGTGAAATCATGCAAAAATGGGGTTTTTTGTGACCTTCTTTGAGAAGATTGAGTTGGTTTGGGTAGCTAGACTTGGAATATAGTAAAACCCTTTGATAAAACCTATCATCATGACCTATTATATATTTTTAAACATTTAATTTTTATGTATTAATATGCCTAATACCCACTATTTTATCTCAGACCTACCTCAGTCCATGTATGTAAGAAAGGGACTAGTTTTGGGAAATCTTGAAAATCGAAGGCTTGTACTAAGTGTAAGCACAAGAGATGATGAATAAATATATTAGAAACCTAGGGAGACATAAAATACCAAACTATAAGGTCTAAACATTAGGAATTTTTTCCACACAAGGATATTTTCGCAACCCCAAGCAACTCAAAATCCACACCTCCCATGGACTTATAACGATTTATTTAATTTTTTGATAGTAAAATAGGATGTTATAATTCTCTATGGTTCCATTTAAGAAATATATTTCCATATTTGGGTTCAGAAAGGGTAAGTAGGCTACTTGACAAGGCATGACTCTTCCTCCAAAAGAAGGGTGACTTGTACTTTGGGGTATTTAGAGATCTCTAAAGGATTTATACATGTTTTAATGAAATTTTTAGAAGTTTTTATTCTTTTTTTAGCATGGAAACACCATGAAAATCCAATTTTAATTCTAGGTGTGCTAAAAACCTCCTGGAATGCAAGAATTCAATTTGAAGGCCACTTTCTTGTGCTTACATGTTCTCAAAATATTTGCATGCAACTTGAAGTATTTTATAAAAATTTAAGGGGGTACTTGAGGTGAAAAAAGTGTAATTTTTAATAATTTTCAATGTGAAATGGATATGAACAAAGGATAAGACCAAAAAGCCTCTTAAACCCTCCTAAAACCCTTTGATAGACCTGATGGTGAAAATGAGTCTATAAGTGCAACATGATGAGAAAGTTGGACTAGAGGTATAAAATTAAAGTTGTATATTACATTAATATTATTCTAAAAATATAAATTTCTTGTATGGATCATATATAATAGGGGATAAAAAGGCTTATTTACACTATTTTTGATGGTGTGTGAGTCGTAGAGAGAGTTGAAAGATGAAATAAGATTTTAGAGGAATATACACAATTGAAATAACTCAAAAAATTAATTTAAACTCATTAAAATTATGCTAAATGTCCTAAATAGGCTTCCACATTTAGCCACTCAGTAAGCCAAGCAGTGAACTTTAAGGCAAAGTGATGAAAAGTGGTGAAGAGGTATTTTTAAATTATTTTTATTAAAAATGATAATTTTTAGGGCCTTTAAATGTGTGATACCACCTATTTTACGAATTTTATGGCATTTTTGGAAGATTTGGAGTGCCAAGTGGAAAGGTTGCATGGAATGAGCACTTTGAAAATTTCCTGTGATGATTGTGCATGTCCACAATAATAGGAATGATAAAATACCATACCAATGCATGGATGATGTTTTTAATGACCCATCTTATCCTATACAATAATTATACTTCAGGTTTTATAGATAAAAGAGGATATTTGGAAGGTTACTCTAGTAGGCAATTTTTTGTGTAAAATAGGCAATTTTGTGCCACTTTTCACCTTCTTTGTGACTTGTTTGGAAAACTTTACCTCTTTAATTGTCATGTATCACCTTGTTCTTATTTAAAATGTAAATTTAAATCCATTACACACACACACACACACACACACACACACACACACACACACACACACACACACACACACACACACACACACACACACACACACACACACACACACACACACACACACACACACACACACACACACACATGCGCACACACACACACACACACACACACACACACACACACACACACACACACACACACACACACACACACACACACACACACACACACACACACACACACACACACACACACACACACACACACACATGTACAAGTGAGCCTTGGACTTTATTCTCTCTCCTTCTCTCAAACTCTATAAGAGTTGGCCATTTTGGCATTGTTTGGATGCTCCACCAGAATATAGTAAATCCCTACTCAATTATACACCTTCATATAAATAAAATTAATAATTTTTTACCTCTCTCATATATTTTTATAGTGTGTTATACTTGAATGTGAATTTTTCTTAGTGAAAACTATAAATTCCTTAGCTTTGTCCTTCATTCTTACACCTATTTTTAGTCTCTCTTGTATGGAATGTGAAGTGTTAAAGAGATTTTTATGGTTTAATTGAGTAATATTTTAATAGTTTCACATAATATCTCTTTTCTAGTTCTCCTAACCTTACATATCATCTAGAACCCCATAATGTAGTATTGATGCAAGAAGTCATAGATTTGGGAAAGTGTATGTCTAGTTGTTTTCATAGGTTTTAAGTGTTGAATACAATTTGGATATAAGTCATCAAACTAATTTGGTGTATCACCTCTATTTTTAAGGTTTAATTCATGTTATTCATAACTTTTTTCTACCCCAAGTATTTTTAGAATAATGAACATGAGCTCAAATGGTACATCAAGGGGAGCTAGACCCTAATCTAGAGATTCACTCCATGATAGGGATACCCACAACCCTAGAGTGTTTCCATTATGCCAATTGAAATTAGTATAAATTAGTTCCATCTCCTCATAGGGTGTGTTTTAAAGTGATAATATTTAGTACACCTACATAAGTATTTTAATTTGTATAACATATCCTCTAATGTGAAGGATTGAGTATATACTTACTAGTTACTAGAAGATGCATCTATTTGGTGGAATAATCTATCTACATTATAGGGATATTAGCTAATGAATCTTACTTAGAATACCGTTGAAGGTAGTTCAAAAAATAGGTATCTTAATTCCAACTTTTAGGAATATTTTTAGCTATTGAAATGAGATAATATGACTATGACTGAGTATTAAAACAAGTTTTTACATCTATTGAATCATGTTAACTACATGCATGATAAAGACACAAAAAACATTAAGTTTATTTTTGTGTTGAAATAAATATTAATGCATGATGTGAATATGACCAATCCTAAGACTTTAACTATGGTTATCAAATATACTCATAGGGCAGTAGAAAAAAAGAAGGGTCATCAAAAGGCAAGACATGATTTTAAACATAATAGAAAGTAATCTAAGAATGAAAATATGTTCCATTCTCCAAATAATCTTAGTAAATTTGATTCTAACTACATATTTACAAGGAGTACAAGTGGTTTTAATAAATCTCAAAGGCATAATAAGAATTTAAAGAATCCAAATTCCTGAAACTGGTATTTTTAAAAAGAATCCAACCCAAAGTAGTTAGAATGTGCATACTAATAAAACGAATACTATTCATGTGAAGTCAAAAATAATTGTAGTGTGATGAGAATGTGGAGATACTCACCACAAAAAAGATTATCCTAGGCCAAAATCTATTCAATCATCTAATCATAAAGTGTATGCAGTTGTGGATAATAAAAACATAGATTACATAGAAATTCCTATTCAAAATAGAGATGAAATAAATAATTTTTCTACTTCAATTTTTTTTTTAAAATTTAGGAGCAACTGATAGTTTTATGGATCCTAAGTTAACAACATGTTGTATATTTAATCCAATGAATTTTAAGGATGGTTAGTATGTTGAGTTTGGATTATGTAAAAGAGTACAAATTACTAAGTGTTTTGAGGGAGTAAGCCTAGACTTAGGTGTTTTTCAAACCCAAATTAACCTATTTTTAATTCATCTCATGTATTTTTATATTATCTTAGGCATGGATTGGTTGTAGTAGCATAAATAAAATTTGGACTATTTTACAAAGTGATATATTGTTATAATAATTTGGGAAACCCTATATAAATTCATGGTCTGTTGAAATCAAAGTATGTAAATTGATATTATCTTTACAACTAAAGAAAATAGTACATAAAGGTTGTAGGTTATATGCTATTATGATGCAATAAATTGAACCTAGAATGGAAATTACATTTGAATAATATCCATTTTTAATAATTTTTTATTATTTTTCAAAATAAATTGCCTAGTTATCAACCTAAATGTGAATTTGATTTTTTTATTAATGTAGCTCCAAGGGTATCCTCTGCATCTAAGGTACCTTATCATATGCAAGGATAATATTTATGGGATCTAAAATCTCAATTGTAATATCTATTATAAAATAGTAGTATTAATCCAATTATGTCACCTTGGGGTGCACCAATGGTCTCTGTGAAAAATCAAGATGGAACATTGAGATTATATTTTGACTATCACATCATTAAAAAGGTTTCCATTAATAATATTTATCCTTTTCCAAATATAAATGTCTATTTTATCAAATAAAATATACATCTCTCTTTTCAAAAATAGACTTGAGATCAAGATATCACCAACTAAGGATCGATGAGGAAGATATTCATAAGATGACTTTTAGAACAAGGTATGGACATTTTGAATTATGGTAATGATTTTTAGTTTGACTAATGCAACTAATACATTTAGGAAATGAATGATTATTATATTCATGAGTTTTATAGATAAGTTTTTTATAATATTCCTTGATGATAGACTGATCTATTCTAAGAATATAACTAAATATGAACACCATTTGTGCTTACTATTGCATAGTCTAAGGAAACATAAAATATTTGGTAATCTATGTAAATGTGTTTTATTTCTATCTAATATCCACTATTTGTGTCATATTATATCAAATAATAGTATTTTTTTTGATCCAACATAGATTAAAACTATTCAAGAGTGGCCTAATCCTAAAAATATATATGAAGTACATAGTTTTATGGGATTGGTTGGTTATTATAGAAGATTTATTGAAATATTTTCTAAGTTGGATAGCCAAATAACTTTCTTGCAGTACAAGGGTAAGAAATTAAAGTGGAATTTTGAATGTGAACAAGTTTTCTTAAAGCTTAAAGAGTTATTGACTTTAGATCTATACTTGTTATATCAGATCCAAATGAAAATTTTGAAATCTGGGTTGATGCATCCAAAGAAGGCTTGGGTGGTATATTAAATCAAGACAGTTCAGTTGTGACTTATGAGTTATGAAATTTGAAGAACCATGAGAATAATTACACCACTCATGACCTTGATCTTACTACCATTGTTCATGTTTAAAAGTAATGGAAACACTTTTTGTTGGGTAAGTATTTTGAGGTAAAATATGAACATCACAACCTAGAATATTTATTTTCCCAAGATGATCTGAATATACACAAGCATATATTTCTATAATTTTTAAGTAATTTTGATATGAATATTTCATATGTGAAAGGAAAGGAAAATCATGTTGCTAATGTACTTAGTCAATGCATGTATATTTTTACATTATATTTTCTACACAATAATTTTAGAATTGAATTACTAGGTGTTTTGATATTTTTTTCTAATATGTAAGTACAAATTTGGCTGACAATCTAGTTGAAAATAACATTTATAATTTTTTAGTTGATTTGAATAGTTTAATCAGACATAAAAATAAAATTTATGTACTTGATTCCAATGACTCAAGGAATATTTTGCTAAAAGAAATGCATGTAACACGTCATTTATCTCATCTAGGTGTCATAAAGATGACCCATGAATTAAAAAGGTTTTATTATTGATGTGGAATAAAACATGAATTTGATAACTTTATGTCAAGATGTTTGAAATGCCAGTGTGTGAAAGCTAAATATTACTCTCAATGTGAATTATTATACCCTCATGATGTACCATAATGTAAGTGAATTATGATATCTTTGGATTTTATAGCTAGTTTTCCAAAATCTAATTGTAAACATGATACTATTTTGGTTGTAATAGATATATTTAAAAAATTTGGTCTTTTCATTAATGGAAAATTGAATGATGATACTTGTATGTTTGCTTCATAGTTTGTGAAATAGATAGTACAACTACATTGTATGCCTAAAGTTATTATTTATAATCGAGATAAATTTTTTAATTTGAGCTTTTAGAAAAATTTAACCGTCACTTTTGGTACGAGGTTGAATATTAGTTAATCTTATCACTTAGAAATAGATGGTCAGAAATAAATATTAAATTTGGTCATTTCATTAATGGAAACTTGAATGATGATACTTCTATGGTTGATTCATAGTTTGTGAAAGAGATAGTACAATTACATTGTATGCCTAAAGTTATTATTTATAATTGAGATAAAAATTTTAATTATAGGTTTTAAAAAACTCTAACTATCATTTTTGGTACAAGGTTGAATTTTAGTTCATCTTATCACCTAGAAATAGATGGTCAGAAAGAAAGATTAAACTAGGTCATAAAAGACATACTAATAATATATGTTATGGATCAATAAGGTGAATTGGAAAATTATTTACAATTAATTGAATTTTATTATAATTATATGTACCATTAAGAGATTAAAATGACACCTTTTGAAGCTTTGTATGGATGTAAGTGTAGAATTCCACTTAGCTAGGAAAGTTTAGAAAATAAGACTATTGTTGGAAATAATGTTTTGCAAGGTTATGATAAACAAATAAAAAATATAAGGTAGAATTTTAAGGATGATTTTTATATTAAAAATAATAATGTTTATTTTAAAAGGGCACCACATGAATTCCAAGTGGGAGATAAGGTTTTTTTGTGTGTTAGATCATAGAAAATTGTAACTAAATTTGGATAGTCTTTTAAACTAGCCCCTTAGGTTTTAGAACCCTTTGAAATTTTATACAAAATTAGTCCTTTTTCATAAAATATAGCCCTTCCACCTTATTTGTCTATGATTCATTATTTTTTTCATATTTATGTATTGAGAAAGTATATTCCTAATATTTATAATGCTTTGGATTAGACTCATCTTCACGTTTTGAAAGACAAAAATATGTAGTTGGATCTAGTGAAGATCATAGACCATCACAACATTAAATTATGAAATCTTGATATTTCTTCAGTGTTGGTTCAATGGGATCCTTTATCATAAATAAGTGTTATTTGGTAAGATAAGAGTCTTTTCATGTAGCATTATTTCTGGCTATTTCGATAATTGGGATGACTCTTTTCCAAGTTGGGGAGGATTTAATCACCCTAATTGATCAACATTTAGATCATTTATGTTGATATAAACTAGATGTGAACTATTTGATACATATTTTGTTTATTTACCATGGTGATACCATCTATGATCTACATTGATACATTTTTATTATAATTGTTGAGACAATTATGGATTACATTTTCATTACAACATTAGATATTATTTTTTAATGTGTATTGATTAATTATTTAGTTAGATGTATTATTTAAATGGTGGTATTTAATTTATTATAATTAAATTTTTAGATACTACTAATAATATATTTGTTGACTATAGGGATAAGTACTTGAGATAGGTTGTGTTCAAACATGAGCAGTAGGGAAACATGGATAAATGAAATAGTGAATTCTAACAAAAAAGTTTGAACTTATTCAAATTGATGATTTAGTCATTATGATTTTATAATTTAACTCTTGTGTGTTATAATTTAATGATCAATTTCATTTTTAGTTGATTTGATCCAGGTTTTATATTTGTCCAAACATTATTTTACTCAATGTTACCAATTATGAGACTATAATTGATTGAGTTGTAATTACTTATCAATTCTTGTCCTCTTGTTGATATTATCATTTCCATCATATGGTTTCCAATATTTTAAATGACTCCATGCCTATCGACTTTGATAGTATATATAATCACATAATTGATATTATCTATTATCAATCATTTTGATTATTGATGTTTTATTTCATTATTCATTTGTCTATGTGTTGTTTGACTTAACATTTCAAAACAACCATGTTTGGTTGTAGGTGATTAAGGACAAACCTTATCTACTTTATGTATGTGGATTGAGCACTAAGGTTTGAGAATTGTTTGATTGACCTTGTTTTTATTATTTGGTTGGCATGTTAATCTAAGTTTGGCTTGGTGGATTTTGCTTTGGTTATTTGACCCACTTTGGGGCATTGGTAATTAGTTAGTTTGTGCTTTATTTATCCAAATGACTTAGGTTTTATGGCATTGGATATAATTAATATGCAATGGGGGTCAAGAATCTTCTTTGGGTTTTTAGATTTTATTATGTTTTATTTGGACTCTTTCATGGAAGAGATCAAAGCCTTGGGGAAACTTTTCCAAATTTTTTGGCATGGTAGCGAATTGGAATGTAATATAGTTTCACATGTGGTTTTTTGGGAGCTAAAACTTTAGTTTGATGAATTTATATTAACGGCCATATAGGAGTTGTGGAGAGTTAACTAAGATTTATCTTTGTATTTATTATTTACTAATTTGTTTAATGCATAAGACATTTTAGTGTTGGTATATAAAATAAGGAGGCTAGAAGAGAAGAGAAAATATTATGTGGTTGATGTTTCTCTTAATTGTTGATCATTTCTTAATTTTGGAAGAAGATAAGAAATTAGTAATAAGGGTATGGTAGAAATACCTAATTGGTGATGCACATGTAATCTAGATGAAGAAGGAGAACTCCTCTTTAGCTAGGAAGGAATAACCTATAGATAAGAAATTACTAACAAAAAGGATCATTAGCAAGATAGTCAAGTGAAATACCTAGCATGAGCTAGTTCTAAGAGGCATACACTTGGTAAGAGGTTGTTAATTCACTATTGATAATAATCAAGTTAGAAATGATAAAGTAAAGTACTTGCATAAAGTAAATGAAATGCAATACAATAAGGAAAGCATGATGCTTGTTAAAAAAATGACTAAATATAGCAAAAGTGGGTCATTATTTATGCCAAAGTGGGTGGGGTTAGGTTTAAAAAATTAGAAAAGGTTCCATGAATAGGTAGGAACATAGAAAGTTAGGTTTGGATGGGTCTAAGGGGATAAAAATAACTTGTTATTTTATAGCATAGTGACCATTGGTGGTTAGGTGAACCATTGGTGGTTAGGTTGAATGTTTGAGTTGGGTAACCATCATTAGTTGAGGGTGACCATTAGCAGTTATGCTAACCATCAGTGGTTGAATGTGGGTTTTTTAAGATGTTTAAAAAAGAGTTGTAAACTAGGTAGATGATCAGATGAGGGTTTTATTAAGGATCTGGTAGAGAGGGAACAATGTGTAGATATGTTTGATCAAGTCTAGGGGGTTAGAAATCCAAAATAACAATGTTAAAATAATGATATACATGTTGACCCAGTGGATTACACCCAGGGGCAGGAGGCTAAGCTCCTACATTTCCACACACAATAATGGAAACTCCCCTCTCACTTGTGGGACTAGTGAAGTTGGAGGGGAGAGTCTCTAGATAAGGGCTAGCTCCCTCTGATGTATCCTTTAGGCCCTAGTTTATCCTACTACTAAAAAATATAATGAAAAATGGGTGGATGAAAAGAGAGAGAGAGATGCTGAAAATGGAACCTAAGCCTAAAAAATGAAAAGGTGATACACTAGAAAAGTTGACCCACCCAGCCCGAATATACACTTTTCATCAAAAGGAAACACCCATACACTTCATCTAATGTGGGAAACTCTTCTATTTTAGTGAGTCAGGGATTTGTAGAGATACAGGGAGGAAGGAACAACCAAAGGCACTCTATGACACACTTAGGCAACCTATTCACATGCACCTATATTCCTTCTATAGACACTTCTGGTAGATCTGCATAAAAGAGACTTCATAATACACTAGACATGTTGTAATCGATCTGTGAAAAGCATGAAAGACAATAAATTAACACAAAAGAATAACATAGACATATACTTTAAAGTGCAAGTCTAAATAGAGGTAAAAATGCTAAGTCCTGATTCAAGGTAAAATCTGGCAGCTTTGCCTTCAAGCCTGAGAAATTTTTGGGTAGAGTTTTGCCTTAAGGCTAAGAGAGTGGATCCTTCTCAAATGAGAATTTTTACAATATATAGAAAGAGGGAGAGAATTTGGTGCTTTTTGGGAAAGACTTTGGCACTCTTTTTTTAAGTGGCCCATGTGTGTTCTAAACTTTGGGAAGAGGAAGCCATTTAATTTTCAGCTCCTACTTTGACTTTGGCACCCCAAAATTAATGAGAAAACATAGACACACCTCTTTTCTATGAACAGACTACTCCCTTCAAGGCATTTTCACAACTTGTCTACTTGCACCATTTTAACTACAGGAATAAATCACTGAGTTAACACCTCCTTTTGCCACTTGGATGCTTTGTCCATTTCTTGCCTTGCCTCATCCTAGTTTTGTCTCTTTCTACTCCTTTAACCCTTAGGGGCTATCTTCTGACAGGTCACTACATTCCTTGGGCTCTTTTCATGGTTGGCACTCAAGTAATTTAAAAGCAAATGGATATTTCACTATCTTAAAATTTATGTCTGCACACCTATCGTCACTTAAAAAACAATGGCTAATCTGTCCTCTTGAAGTTGACGGCTTCCAGGATGTCACCGTCCTTAGCAAATTCCTTCAGGCCTTCATGCTTTAGTGTTTTTCCCTGCAAGTCTTTTATATGGGCTTTTTGCTTTGGGATTTTTCCTACAGATAAAAATTCTACAAGAATTTCCTTATGACTTTGCCTTCAAAAAAAATCCTTTTAGGCTTTTAGCTCATGGTCTCCCCGTATTTCTTTGAACTTTTTGTTCGAAGGAATTCCTTTAGACAAAAAGTCTAAAATAATTCAATGCCTTAATAATTTTTCATATTTTGAAAATCTTTCAACTACCTTCAAAGTGTTCCCTACCCTCCATAAGGGCTTTTGAACTCAGAACTACCCTCCATAAGGGCAATTATCGTTTATCTTTTTGGGACACTCCTTTGAACCACCCGATTGAACTAAGCCATTGAACCAACCAATTGAACCAAAAATGGTTCAATGGTTCAACACTACGTGTCACTCCTTTGTTGAACCAAGCCTTTAAATATACCACTTGAACTAAGTGTTTGAACCATTCCTTTGAACCAATCGTTAAACCAATCCATTGAATTGGTTCAATGGTTTAAATATTTGTTAAAAAAAGGCATCAAACCATTTTATTGAACCTACCAATGAACTTTGCATCGAGCCTTGCGTTGAACTTTGTTGATGAACTTAAACTATTGAACTCAGATGTTGAACCAAAGTGATGAACCAAGTGATGAACCAAGGCTGATGAACTTGAGCTTTGAACCAAAATGTTGAACTCTGTCATTAAACCAAAGCATTAAACATTGTTGAAGTGTTGAACCAACTAAATTGAACCAAGCTGAAGCATTGAGCCAACTGAATTGAACCAAGCCTTTGAACTGAGTTGATGAACTTAGGCATTAAACCAAGGCATTGAATTGGTTCAATGGTTCAAAAATGCTAACCTTCCTTGTGAATTTCTTCATATAAGAGCCTGAAGAAGCCTTGTAAAACCCAACACTCTCTGAACTAATTCTTCATGTGCCAAAAGACTAACCTGCAGAGTCCATAGAAAAACTTCTTTATAGAATTCATAGAAACTTCACCTATAGAGTCCATAGAAATAGACCTATAGAATCCATAGAAATAGATTTGCAGAGTCCATATAAATTCTTGGTCTTGTGAAAAATCAAAAAATGAATTGGCCTAGAATAGTAGGGGAAGAAGGAGGATCAATTTTTTGGCCTGTTGGGCAAAAAATGGTCAACAAATTGGTGACTCCTAGTGGAAGCATGCCTGCTATGCTTAAATACTAGTTACCTTGTAGTCCATTGGGCACAAAGTCAAAATGCAACTTTGAAGAAAGGTTAGAAATAGCCCCAAATATCCAATAATTAAACATGAAGCTTTTACCTCACACATAAAGGAAAACACGCAAGGATAAAAACACTACTTGTGTAAACTGCACTTAGGGAAAGCAAGAAAAGAAATTGGAAAAAACTACTATATACAACTAACTGGGTACATCTGCTTCCCTCCTGGATCAAAGGGAAAACTTCTTAAGTCTCTTTCTTGGCAAGGAAACTTATAGTGCCAGGTAAGTGGCTAAATGAAACAGAGAGTTGGTGACCCACTCCTCTTGCCTGCCACGTGGGTTAGCTTGTATCTGAGTGGATCAAATTCAAACATGCTTCCAACATATACATACTTTATTTATTCTTAGAAGCTTTCCTCCCATTGGTTCTTAATGCTGGTGTATCTCATCAAGAAATCAATCATTATTGGCTCATCACTATAAGCCCCTTGATATGCATCATTGACAAGCTTGTTCTCTTCTACCTCATGCTCGAGTTCCATGGTATGACCATCCTCCTTGATTATTTCAAAGAAAGTATCTTTAGATTCACCAACCTCTTGAAGGGATAAATATGAAAGCCTACAGCCCCTTTGCATACTTATTTGAGTCCCAATGCTACCTTTTCCACTCTTAACCAGCTCAAAGCCCCCTTGAATAATAGTGTAACCTACCCCAATGACTTCAAACAAATTGTTCAAATCATGGTAAATAAAGTGTCCATGCCACTCTACAATGTCTTGCAAAATGAGAAAAGGGGAAAAAATCACTTCTTCATCATCAGAGATAAAGGCAAAAGCTTGTGACTTGTCTTCTTATTCATCAAAGGGGTAACTATGGTGATCTCCTCCTTGTTCACACTCATGAAGTCTCCCTGATCAGTCATGAACTGAGCATACTCCTCTTCACTTGCTTCCTTCAAGATAGGTTTCTCCTTGAGAAGGGGTGAAATGGAAGGCTGATAGATGAACTCATGTGGAAGAGGAGGCAGTCCTTAAACTAGAATCAAATGATTCTCCTCTTTCCATTTGGTCAACACTTCATCTATATCAGGCGTTGCCTAATAGCTCTCTTGGAGATGTGTAGGTGGGATGTGTTCAGAAATGGAATGTGCCATTGGGTCTAAACCATCCATCAACACTAGCTAAGGAATCTCTCTCTAGATTCCAACTCTGCAATCCACCTATCTATATCCTCTTAGAAGAGCCTTTCTTGGAGGTCACAATCATCATCAGGAGTAGGATTAGTCTCATCTTCTTCAAGGTTTTTAGCAAAACCTTTCTCTTCCTCTTCCTTTCTACCCCAAGATTCCACTGTTTGCTTCCAATTCATGATCTTGGGATTGGAATCTTGCTCCTGTGAATAGGCAGTAACTTTATCCTCTTTAAGGTCCTGAGTTGGTTCATGATGTTCCTTCTTCCAGCTTGGAATTTGGAGATCATGTTGAAATACTTGAGGAGGTTGGGGAAGATTTGGGAGGGTCTACTCATGTAAAGGAAGAGTTGTTTGAATAGAGGCATGTTAAAAAGCTAGGTGTATAGGATTAAAGGTAGGATTGATTGATGCATCAGATCAGTCAGAATGAGCAAGTGCCATTTGATATAAAGGATTTGGCACACAAGAGGGAGTTTTCTCTAGAATAGGAGGGGGCAGACCTTGGGCCAAAATTTATTAATTTTTGTCCCTCCACTTTACCAACACTTCATCAATATTGAAATTAGCTTGTGGAATGGTGGAAAGGATGTCTTTTGGCATTGGCTCCTCTACAAGGTCTAAAAAATCCATCTCTCTTTCTCCAAGCAGTCTCATCTTAGCCCCTAATTCCTCAATTTGCCTAGCCAGATTATCCTCATTTTGTACCTCTTAGAGCTCATAGGAATAATTATAGAGATGGGGAGTGCATGAAGGTTGCCATGAAATGCAAGAAGCTTCCTGAGGAAGGGTGGGAAGGACTTTAAAAAGACTAAACTCATTTTGTACCTCACACTCTTGGACAATGTCTTTCTCCTCCTTGTTTTTCCATGACTCAACCACTTTATTCTAGCTCAAGATATTCAGACTGGGCATCTCCTTTTGGGGTGATGGGGCCACAATGTGAGAGGGTAGTGAGGGTTTGGATTCCACTTCCCTTGCTACCAAAATAGACTTCTACATTTGAATATTTACCAATTCGATCTGTCTATCAAGATTAACTTGAAACACAAGATTTACTATTTTAGAACTCTCCTCAACATGATTTGGGAAAGGACTTTGACAGGCTTGACTTGGCTCATAAGTAAGGGTTGCATATGACTAATATGATACTTGGGGTAGTGAGTATGCAGGTTGATAGACTTGGTAAGGCTACCTCTCATAAATACTCAGCTTCTCTTCTAAAGATGCAATCATACCACTCACATCCAACATCTCACTTGTAAGACTTTGCCAATTGGCTCTTTCAATAGGAGCCCATTCACTTTTAACCAGATCTAGTGCATTTCTCACTTGATGGATGACATGATCAAGAATTTCTTGTCCACATCCCTTTCTAGTGTCAAGATCTATTACATACTTTTCATATCCTATTAGTGCTCATTTGAAGGTGGAAATGGGTTGATTGGCAAAGAGACTGGGTTGAGTGGGAGAGGTGACACATTGAGAAGAGTGGGCATAAGGCTGATATAGCTTATGACAGGGTTGAGACTGGTCATATTAAATCTGATAAAGATTACCATAAGGTTGATAAGGATCATAGCTAGATTGGCCAAGGAAAATAGGGTCCATGTCTTTGAACAATGGAATTATACATACCAAAATACTGCTTCTTGATGGCACCAGAACTACTTAACCAATTGATTTAACTCAAAGTCACCATTAGTGTTTATGCAAAAGCTTCCAAAGGCTAGTTAGTTGAAGAACACACCAAAAAATCTTTAACTCTTTGGACATAACTTGTCCTAGTTGGTCCCACTAGGTGTGCAAAAAAACTATTGATGTAGTGGATTACACTCGAGGGTAGGAGGTTGAACTCTTGCCTTTCCACACGCAACAATGGAAACTCCCTTCTCACTTATGGGACTGGTGAAGCTGGAGGGGAGAGTCTCTAGATAAGTGCTATCTCCCTTTGATGTATATTTTAGGCCCTAGTTTCTCCTACTACTAACAAATAAAATGAAAAAGGGGGGGATGAAAAGAGAGAGAGAGATGCTGAAAATAGAACCTAAGCCTAAAAAATGAAAAGGTGATACACTAAAAAATTTGACCCACCCAACCCAAATATACACTTTTCATTAGAAATAAATGCCCATATAATTCATCTTAAATGGTAAACTCTTCTATTTTAGTGAGTCAGGGGTCCGTAGAGATACAGGGAGGAAGGAACTACCAAAGGTGCTCTGTGACACACTTAGGCAACCTATTCACATGCGCCTATATTCCTACTGTAGACACTTTTAGAAGACCTACAAAAAAGAGACTTCACAATGCACTAGACATGCTGTAATTGATCTATGAAAATCATGAAAGAAAATGACTTAACACAAAAAAAGAACACAGACATATACTTTAAAGTGCAAGTCCAGATAGAGGTAAAAATGCTAAGTCCTAATTCAAGGTAAAATCTAGCAGCTCTGCCTTACAAGCCCAAGATATTTTTGGGCAGAGTTTTGCCTTAAGGATAAGAGACTGGATCCTTCTCAAATGAGAATTTTTACAATATATAGAAAGAGGGAGAGAACTTGGCACTTTTTGGGAAAGACTTTGATGCTCTTTTTTCAAGTGGCCCATGTGCATTCTAAACCTTCAGAAGAGGAAGCCATTTGATTATTGGCTCCTACTTTAACTTTGGCATCCCAACATTAATGAGAAAACATGGTTATGCCTCTTTTCTATGAATAGACTGCTCCCTTCAAGGCATTTTCGTAGCTTATCTACTTACACCATTTCAGCTGTGGGAATAAATCACTAAGTTGACACCTCATTTTGTCACTTGGATGCTTTGCCCTTTTCTTGCCTTGTCTCATCCTAGTTTTGTCTCTTTCTACTCCTTTAGACCTTAGGGGCAGTCTTCTGGTGGGTCACTGCATTCCTTGGGCTCTTTTCATTGTTGGCACTTAGGCAATTTAAAAGCAAATGACTATTTCACTACCTTAAAATTGATGTCCATGCAATTGTCATTGCTTAAAAAATAATGGCTAATATGTACTCTTGAAGTTGATGGATTTTGATATGTCACCATCCTTGGCAAATTCCTTTGAGCCTTCATGCTTCAGCCTTTTTCCCCACAGGTCTTTTCTGTGGGCTTTTTGCTTCAGGCTTTTTCTCGCAAACAAAAAGTCTGCAAGAATTGCCTTGTGAATTTGCCTTTGAAAAAAATCCTTTTAGGATTTTGGCTCGTGGTCTCCCTAAATTTCTTCAAATAAAAAGTCTAAAAGAATTCAATGCCTTAAGACTTTTTCACATTTTGAAAATCTTTCAGCTACCTTCAAAGTGTTCCTTACCCTCTGTAAGGGCTTTAAAACATAGAAATGCCCTCTACAAGGGTACTCACCCTTTAGCTTTTTAGGATGCTCCTTTGAATGACTCAATTGAACTAAGCCATTGAACTGACCGATTGAATAAAAAATGGTTCAATGGTTCAACGATTTAACACTATGCGCCACTCCTTTTTTGAACCAAGCCTTTGAACCTGTCACTTGAACTAAGTGTTTGAACCATTCCTTTGAACCAATCCATTGAACTAGTTCAACGGTTCAAGAATTTGTTAAAACAAGGCATCAAACTATTTGATTGAACCTGTCGATGAACTTTATGTCAAGCCTTGCATTGAACTTTGCTGATGAACTTAAACTATTAAACTTAGATGTTGAACCAAAGTGATGAACCAAGTGATGAACCAGCGCTGAAGAACTTGAGATTTGAACCAAAATGTTGAACTCTACCATTTAACCAAAGAGTTGAACTTTGCCAAAGTGTTGAACCAATTGAATTGAACCAAGCTAAAGTGTTGAACCAACTGAATTGAACCAAGCCTTTAAACTGAGCTGATGAGCTTAGGCATTAAACCAAGGCATTGAACTAGTTCAATGGTTTAAAAATGCTAACCTTCCTTGTTAATTTATTTAGATAAGATCTTGAAGAAGCCTTGTAAAACCCATCACTCTCTAAACTGATTCTTCATGTGCCAAAAGACTAACCTGCAGAGTCCGTAGAAGAACTTCTTTGTAGAATTTGTAGAAACTTCACCTACAGAGTCCATAGAAATAGACCTCCATAGTCCATAGAAATAGAATTGTAAAGTCTATAGAAATTACTATAATTTTGAAAAATCAAAAAATGAATTTTCCTAGAACTACAGGGGAAGAAGGGTGATCGATTTTTTGACCGGTTGGGCAAAAAATGGTCAACAATACCTATAGCTTGTTAGTTTTTTAATGGTTTAAAGTTGAATTAATTTCACTAGAGTAATACTACTTTGGCCTTATAAACAAATTTGGTAAAGGTTCGGGTCTCTTTTGCTAATGCTAAGTCACTAAAGAAAGATTGGATACTAAAGAGCTTAAATACCTATGTGTAAGAAGAATTGATACCTTGAACTTGGATCATTTTCACCTCCCACTCCTTTCCCTTTATAAGAAAAAAGAAATAGAGGAATGAAGGTTCCCTAGATGGTGAGGTTGTTATTCATGATGCTTGGAAGTTTGTTATCACCACATAAGGTGAACATATTACATTATTCCTCATCATCTCACACATAATAGGTGATGTGTTAAGAAGGTGAAGATGTGAGGACTTGACCATCAATGGTTAGGCTAACCATCAATGGTTAAGTTGACCATTATTGGTCAAGTATCTAAAGGAAAAAGGGTTAAATTAACTTAAAAGGTAAAGTTAGTAGGTTGATGAGTTATCTAACTAGGTGGTCAACTTGACTCAAGGTCTAATAGAGGTCCTAAGGTTCCTAAAACATTTTGACATATAGAACTATCATGTGTAGTTTTCTAGTGTCTACATTTTCCCCCTTTTTTATGCATCTTTGAATTAATAAGTTGTAAAACAAAAAATGAAGTGTTGGTCGAAGGTCTATTTGCCTCAAGTATGGGAGGAGGTGCTCCACCTCAAACTGGGAATTGATGAGGTGAAACTCAAATTAATTTAGGGTTTGATAAGTGGTATATGGTAAGTCATTAGGCTAGTGACAAAGGGATTGGGTATTTGAAATGTAAACATGTACATAATGTTGGGTGAATATTTTGTCACTAGCTAACTAATGAGAAAAATAAGTCTCTTCAACCACAAGAAAGGGAGATTGGTTGGCCAAATGTGTAGGTTTATAGCATCAGAGGTGAAAAAATCTCTCCTCTCATCAAGGGGAGGTTCCCTATAAATATGAGCTATATACTATATATATATATATATATATATATATAAGTAGAAAATAATACTCAGGGGTAGGATAAAACCATCCATCTCTCTTTTTTTAAAGATGATGTTCACAAATAAAGGAGAAAATCCTAGTGAAAACACTAAAAGCACTTCTCTTCTTTCAGAAGTGATCTTGCAAAAAATAGCAGTTCTTTCAGGTAGTGACAAGTAACTGGTAACAAACAACGTAGTAAATAATAGACTGAGATGTAGCACAAAGTCTCTACCTCAACTTCCCAAGAGTGAAATATGAATAACAATGAGGGAACAAAGTCATCTCAAGGTCCTTTACACAAAAACAAAAAATAGACAAACACACTAAAGGCAATTACAGACATCACAAAGTCTTCCCACATTTGGCTTCAGGACACCTTACTGATTACTTCCACTAGTTCTACTTATTTCATTAACTGGACATGAACACATTCAAAAGATACACATAATAACATTCTCCTAAAATGACATAAGCTATAATAGCAAAAAGGCTGAAAGTAACTTGATTTTTCATTTAAACAAAGAAATATGATGAACAATTTGAGCTCAATGTATCAGTAATCACCTCTCAATTTTGGTAGAGTTTCACTTCTATAATGGAAAAGTCTCCCTTTCAATAAAATAAGAGATTACAATATATATCAGCCAAGAAAGGATTGACACTTTGTTCCATGGAATGGTCCATGTTGTATTCAATGCCTTGAATGCATTTTTAATTATGTCAAGGGGCCATGCTTGAAATAGTGCATCGGCCTTAACGGTGGCATGCCAATTCATCTCATTTGTCTCCTCCTTAGCATGGGTTGTCTGGTCCTTTTCCTAATGTCTACATAGTTATCCACTTTTCCTTTACTTCATGGAAGAAAAATAGGCCACGTCCTTAGTTTGGCATGCTTAGATGACTACTTGGTGAACTATTTCACCTACTAGAAATAACTCTCTTGTAGATATTTTTGATATTTTTGTATTGTTCTCTCTTCCCTATAGCAATTTGAGCTCTCAGGCTCTCTTTTTTAGCTGGTCACTTAGTTCATCCTTTAAGTTTTGTGTTATATTTGAAAATTAACAAATATTCCATTACCTTAAATTTGACATCCATAGGGATGTCAATTGTTGTTGGTTGTTTGAATCATATTGAACCATGAACCTTTGAAGCTATGAAAGTTCATTAGTTCATCGGTTCAGGTAGTCTTTATCGATTCCTTGGTTCCATCGCTTCCTTACTCTTTAGTTGAACCATCTATTTAAACTAGTCTTTTGGAATCATCTGTTTCCTTTGTTTGGAGCTTCCTTTAAACTATTGAACCTGTGAACCATTAAACTTTGAACTCTTTTGGTTCAAGGTTCAGTCAGTTCATTGGTTCAACCTTTGTTCCATCCAATCCTTTATTTTTCTAAGTCCTTTTGAAGCCTTGAAATTCCTTCAGCTATATGTCTTTGGAACACCCCAAAGGGAAGGTGTCCCTTCAGGTCTTTGAGAAAGGTCCATTTTATGGGTACCAAGATCCCCCTGCAAGGGTACCTACCCTTCAGGGTCCTCCAAGTGGCCTTCAGGCTTTGATTCCTTTAGAGGGTCTTTGGGCTCCAATTCCTTTAGACAATTTGTCTGAAGGAAATGTTTCCTTGGCTTTGTCTACTTTCCTTTAGGCTTTTCCTTTTGAGTGAATTCCATCAAATAAAATTCTAAAGGAATTCATTCAAAATTTTTGTCTAAAATAATTCACCTTGTCTCTTACCTTGAATAAATTCGAAGGAATTCCAACTTTTCTGCCTTGTTCACTTTTTTGAAAAAAATCTTACCCTTTCAGCCTTCTCTTTGATCTTTGAGTAAATGTTCACTACCCTCCACAAGGGCACTTACCCTTTGGTTCACTGCCCTCTACAAGGGTACTTTGGCCTTTGGGCTTTGGGGCACTCCTTTGAACTAACTGATTGAACCAACTTTGGTTCAATGGTTCAACGGTTCAATCTCTTTATTAGAATCCTTTATTTTGGCTTAAGTCTTTTGACCACTTGAACCAAATGCATTAAACCAACCACTCATTGAACCTTGAACCATTAAACCCATTGAACCTTTAAACCAAAATGGTTCAAGGTTCAATGGTTCAATGGCTCAATCCTTCTTCTTTTCGTTAAGTGTTTTGAAGTTGTTGAACCTTGAAGTGGTTGAACTTATTGAACTTTTGCTGAAGCGCTCAACTCTTTAAGCTTGCTGATGTCGTTGAACCTTTGAACCCTTTGAACCTTTGAACATTTTGGAAGTGGGGTTTAATGGTTCAATGGTTCAATGGTTTAATCCTTCTTTTTAAGCTTTTTAATGACCATTTTTGGTTGAATTGAGGCATTGAACCAATCTTGAAATTGCCTAAGTGTTGGGAACTTATTCCTTTGTGAGAACTCACCTGCTGAAGCCATTGAACCTGCTGGTCCCTTAACTAAAAGAGCTTAAATAATGAAGAATTTGAATGCTCAAAACAATTTTTTGAGAAGGGAAGAGATAATTTTGTCCTACAGGACCAAAATAATTCATATGTTGTCCCAAAATGAGTGACTAATTTTGGAAACAACACATAAAATGTGACTAAGTACGATAACCAAGATCATGTAAATATTAAAGTTGCCAATGTTGGTAAAAATAAGGTTAGTTCTAGAAGGATAAGTGATAGGGTAATTGGTTCATAATAATGGTCATAACTAATTGGGTCACTCGATAAGTCTCCTAAATAGGGTCAGTGTTTTGTTAAGTATCCAAGGTAGGAAGTGCTCCCGTAGAAAACATAAATGGTCTAGTTATGCATGAGGTGGTGTAAAATGCAAATGGTTAACATGGAAAAAATGGTTGGTGTAGTCAAAAATACCAATACAAGTTCATCATGAAACATGAAAATAGTTTGGGTTAAAAATGACCAACATCAAGGTGGATGTGGTCTAATAATTGGGTTAGATAAAGGTAATCTCTAAAAGTTCAAGTTTTGTTGTGGTAGAGATCATGATCTCCAATAGTTTGGCATTTAGGTATAAGTGCCTAAAATGAAAAAAGTGTGGGACCTTGACCATCAATGATCAAGGTTTCCTAGGGTTGACCATCGATGGTCTACTTGATCATTGAAGGTTAAGGGGAAAATCAAAATATTGGAATATTAAAAGTGAAAATGAAATTTCATTTTCACTTTTGACAATTTAAATTCATGCTTTCCATGCTCTTGTGATTTTGTACTTTGGCATTTTATTAAGATTTGATTGAGTGTTTTAGCTAAGGTGGAGGTTGGTGATTAGTTTAGTTTGATTATTGAGGTGATTGATGAGGACTAGCAATGCAGGGTGGATGAGGGCATGATCAAGTAGTTAGATGTAGGCTCCAACCTTGATAGTGATCAAGGAATGAGGTAGGAGATGTTTTAAGATTATTATTATTATTTAATTTATTTATTTTTTGTTTTAAGTTTAATTTGATTTTTTTTGGTTGGCTTGATAGGTTTTCTAAAGGGTTTTTAACCTAGTTTTAAGTTTTGATTGGGATTAGGAAATTTAGTGGGTGAAAATTGAAATTAGGAGAGGAGTTGGGTTGGGGGTAGGTTATAGGTAGAAATAGGTAGTTTATTTTGTTGTTGCTGTTTGGTTTTGTTTTTAGGAAGGTAGGATTGAGGGTTTCACCATTGGTGATCACACACAATGACCATTAGCGATTTGACCCAAATGTCAATGGCCAGCCTAATCATTGGTAGAAAAGTGGTAATAGGATTATTGACAATTTGTCTAACCGTCAGTGGTTGAATGCTTTGTGGAAGATTTGTTTAAAAGGTGTAGATGAATATTTTTTTAAAAGGTTTGTTTGAAAATGGATTGGGTGGATTAAAGGTTTATGTGTAAGTGTAAGATAGGTGTCGTGTTTGAGTGAGCGGTTGTGATGATTTTAGGAAAAGTGTCAAGTAGGAATGTTGTGTGGAGAAATTTGATGGGTAGAGTTAGGTGTTGTTTTTATAGGTTTAGGGAAGGTATTATAGGTTAAATAGGGTGTTTAAAGTTTTGAATTATTTATTGGGTAATTTTTTTTTAATTGTATGGGTAATGGTGAATTATTTTTCAAATGTTAGAGGTTATGTGGTAGATTTAATGGGTTAGTTTGAAATAAGATGAAAAAGGTGGGTGTAGGTTGGTACTGAGATTGGTTTTGAAAACTAAGTATGGGTACTAATGTGGCTATTTTATAAGCATGAGACCAGGTCTAGATGAGGGATCGAGTCCCTAGGATTTGTGGAGATTCGAGATGAGATGAATAGTGATGAGTGGAGGCACATGGAGGAGGTTGGCCTTGGATCCCTGGTTCATTATCAACACCTATCATGGGATGTGACTATGATCATGACTCTCATTGAGAGATGGGACCCAACCACTAACACATTTTTATTGCTAATAGGAGAGATTAGCATCCTAATCAAGGATGTTCATAAGATTACATGGATACCCATTTAGGGGGAGCCAATTTACCACATTGTGAGTGAGGAGGTGGATTACCATATGGAGCTATTAGATGGTGAGGATTGGGTCCATGCTAGGTGGCATTTTGGTAGATTTATCCTTTATACCAAAGGGCTCTAGAGGATTGATGTTTGATGACTATGATGATGATGGTAGTGTCTTATTTTGTATTACCTAATTTGAGTAGTGGTTGATTTCCCTATCTATTGTTGGGAGTATTAGTAGATATGTTATTGGTTAGGATAGTGTTTGGGTGGGATCTTTTTTTTTGGTCCATATTTATAGGGATATTTAAGGATTATAATCTCACTAGTGATATGGGATCAGTGTTGGATTCATGCTCCATTGTTAGGCATATAAGCACATTAGGGTGTGAGGCCATTGGGGCTACCATGGGATGGATACACCTAAGTACACTTCATAGTTGGTTTCTTGAGATGGAGATGATACTATGCTTTGATAGGTGTTAGAGGTGGTACTAGAGACATTGATTATTTTAGAGATGCATTAGAGGGTTTGGTTATGGGTGACATCATTTGAAGGCCATATGGTTCGGCCTAGTATAGTTACCACACAATATCACTATAGAGATAGCAATGGATATATGGGTGGAGGGAGAGGGAGATGGAACTTATCCCCTTTGATAAAGTTTGGTGGTAGTTTTTCTTATGTAGGGGATTTCAGCTCCTTATAGGTATAGGAGAGATGATGTAGAGTTTCTAAATCTGGAGCCATAACCACAAGATGTAGTATTGGACTATGAGGAGTTACTTGTTAGAGAAATGATAGATGATGTTATTTTATTGATGGATTTGTAACATGATAGCATGACCTATATGCAGTAGATGATTTTGGGTGGGGTAAAGAGGGTCATAAGCCATGGATGTGGATCTTACTAGGGCACTGATATAGGGTGGTGGCTAGGATAGGTAGGCATAAGTAGCACTATTAGCTGCATAGGCTCAGATCATAGGGTTACAAGGATAGGTGGCCACTCTATAGGGCTAGATTATTACTTTATAGGGTTAGGTTACCACATTGATAAGAGAGAGATATCAAGAAAGGATCTCTCTTGGTTTAGTGACCCAAGAGAGAGATACCTTGAGATAGAGGGTAGGATTATAGAAACACCAATAGGAGGACCATTTGATATGATTTTTATGATATGGTACTTAGCTATGGTTAAGGAGTTGAGATATTATGAGGTGATAGTATTGTTACAGTGTCCACAAGAGCTAAAGTATGGAGAGTATAGAGCCAACTTAGTAGGTGGTCCAACAATAACTAATCTAGGATAGTGGGCCTCTATAGTGGATTAGGTAGGTAGATCATAGGGATTGGAACCAAATGGTAGTGTAGGTGGAGTAGGAGGGGCTAGTGGTAGTGGTACTCTAGGGGCCTAATTATATGATGTATATACTTTTGATAAAAGTCTATATGTTAATGATTCAAGATATATATGAGAGAGAGGTTTATACATTATTACATGTATCTATATATGATGGACATGATGTATAGGAATATGTTTATGATATATATATATATTATATATATATATATATATATATATATATATATATATATATATATATGGTGTATGTTCATGGTTGCATGTTTTGATGTGATGTTTATGCTTATGTTATGGTTCATGGTTTGATGTCATATGATGTTGTGATGATGGTGATTTTATTTATGGTTATGTTGATGTGATTTTATGATTTTATGTTACAAGATGAACTATTTCTATGTAATTGTAAATGAATAGGATGATACATAGATATATAGATGATGTAATATGTGGTGAATGATGTTTTGACCATTGATTTTGTTTATGAATATGATGATGACTGGTTTAATTAGGGTTTTTTATGATATGATGTACATTCATATAATGTTTTTATGGTAGATGGATAGGATAACATTGTAAATAGAGAGATGATGTATGATGTGATTCTTGATGTTTTGATCATAGGTAGATATATGATGTGGCTCATGGATAGAGTTCACAATGTTGGGTTCATCATTGATGTTTTTTGTTCATGATCATGTAGATGTAATGTGATTATGATTATGATTTATTTTATGGATATGAAAATACATAAATCAAGTTAGATAAAAAACTAAATGTGGGAAAAAGAGATGAGAATCATGACACACATGTCTACATGAACCAATGACATGAGGGTAAAGAAAAATAAAGATGTTTTTTATTGGTAAATACCTAATAAACCTATAAGTTAGACTTGCTTAAGTAAACTAATATTTTTGAATACTTTGCATTAGCATGCTTAGGTTGATAAATAGGTATCTTGATCATAATTTTGTCAAGTAAGCTCAAAATCCCTTGATTAAAATATGTTATAAAGGGGAAGATAGGTGGTAGGTGAAAAATAAATTAGTGGATAGGTAAGTTAACATTATGTGGATTAGTTTTCCTCTTTTATAGGTGACCTAAGAAAAAAACTAGATAAGTCCATGTCTTAATTTTTGGTGTAGAGTAATCGATGTAGGAAGTCTACTAATGCTAGATATAAAAGTTGATTTTGATATAGGTTCTTTTATTTATTGAATTTGTTTTGATAGTGTATGAAGTCGATTAATGCAAGAAGCTTCAAATGATTGATTTTAACCCATTTAACTTTGCCATCCTTTAAGGTATTGGTCTAAGATTGGGTTTCTATGTTTGGTAGCTATCCTTCAAGGGAGAAGTCAATATTTTGAGCAATTTAGAGAATTTTGGGTAGCTATCCTTCAAGGGAGTAGTCTAAAATACTAGAAATATATGACCTAAATGATATTTATTTTGGATTACAAGGTTTTATACATGGACAAGTCTAATTAGGCTTAGAGGTTTACCTTTATGAGGGCAAGACTTCTAGCACAAAGAGGTTAATGGTAGGTGAAAGGAATGGTTTGAGGAAAAATTACCATGGGATTCAATCTGATTAGAGATGAAAACTATCCATGAGAACCATGCCATGGGTAGAGTCATGATACCCATATTTAGGATTAAGCTATAACTATGATAGTTAATCACATGGTTCTATGTTTTAATCAGTTATCCTCAAAGGGAGAGGGATAGGTAGGTGAAGGTGAAAATATCATAAATCAAGAGATGAGGTTAAATTAGATAGTAAGATGATTTTCATCCTTCTTTAAAAAAATAAAGGGTGTAGATGTAAATCATTGAGAGGCTCAAGTTCTAGTTTGCCTTTGAGAGAGGACAAATGATAAGCTCCTGATATATACATTTGAGTGATCATGTAGGGTCCAAGCTAATTAAAATAAAACTTACATCTTTTTCTGTTCTCCATGTTGGTTACATGTTGGTTTTTCTTTTAATATGAGGTCTCTAATATTCAGTTCTCATTCTTTTAGGTGTTTTTTATAGGCACACTTAATTCTCTCTTGGTAGACATGAAGATGGTTAAGTGTTATGAGGTGATGTTCATCAAGTAGCTCAAGTCATGTTAGTAATTATTGATGATAAACTCTCTTAGAAATTATCTCTTACAAATATATATAGATGGAATCTAGACTTTGAGAGCCAAAATTTTCTCTACTTCAAAGACTAGAGAGAAAGGGGTAGCACCTATAGAGGTGTGAATGCTAATGTGATAGGCCCATAAATAAAAAGGGATATGCAAGTGCCAATCCTAACCTAGATCACTAATAACTTTGGTTAACATTTTTTTCAGGATTTTTTTAGGGGATTCTACCTATCCATTTTATTTTATATGGTGAGGCGAGAAAAATCTTAACTTGATGCCAAATGTGTCATAAAGACCTTAGACTTTTTTGTTTTTAAAAAGTTTACCATTATCAATGATGATCTTATGAGGAACACCAAAATGATAGATGATGTGATGGTTGATGAAATAGATAATTCTTAGCTTTGGTAGAGATGAGAGTAATGGCTTCCACCCCTTGGTGAAATACACAATGGTGGTAATGATGGATTGGTGACATTGTGATGAATGAGGATTGATTTATCTAATAAGATCTAGGCCCCATTGTGAGAATGGCCAAAATTATTTGGATACTTAGAGGCCATGGGTAGGTGCATGGTGTAAATTATCATGTTGTTGATATTTGACACACTTGTTTACATAATCACAATATTATTGGTTAAGGGTGGGCTAATAATAGCCAAGGCAAAGGATGCATTTAGCGATGGTTAAACCACTAAAGAGTCCCCCATAGATTCTGTCATGTGTTTCCTTGATGGAATAGGAATTTTTAGGACTAAGAAGGCAATATAAGAGGTCATAAAATCCATGTTTGTAAAGGATTACCCCTTGTATGGTGTAATGATAGGTACTATGAACAAAGGCTCTTCAGGGATTCTTAGAGAGGTTGGGAGGAATGATACTAATGTTGAGGTAATCAAAAGTTTGTTCATACCATATGTTTAATGGTAGGAAGATCAGAATGGATATAATATGGGGTGATAAAGTGATGGATGGTGACAAATATTTTAGATTTGGAAGGTTGAGAAGGAATTTGGGAAGTAATAGAATCCATTGTATACTCAAACTTATTAGTAGATTACAAAACTGATTGGATAAGCTAATGATCAAATGATGCTAAGAGTACATCTATTAGTTATTTATACTTTAGTAATACATCATTCTTACATTAATAAGATCCATTGGCTTAGTTTACCATAAGTTGGGAATCACCAAAGACACTATTTATCTTGACTACCAAGGCTAGAGTGGTTTAGAGACCTGTGACTAGGGCTTTGAACTCAACCATGTTATTGGTGCACTCAAAGTCAAGTTTGAAAGAAAGGGGAAGAAGTTCACCATTGAGGGGGATGAGAATAACTCCAACACATCCACCATATTGGAATTTAGAGCCATTAAAGAATATGGTCATTTAGTAGGTGGGGTCCTCTTGAGAAAGAGTCATGATGGAATCGTCTAGAAATGTAAGAGGAAGAGGTTGGTTATCTAGTAAAGGAGCTTCAACCAATTGATCAGTAATAACTTGCCCTTTAATTGACTTCTACTAAAGTAACTCAAGGTCAAAATTAGCTAAAATCATAAGCCACTTATCCATACATTAGTTTTGGTATGGTTTATATTACATGTACTTAAGTGGGTTAGTGTTAGTGATGACATAGGTTTTGTGATTAAGAAGGTAGTGGCAAAGTTTGGAAGCCACAAAGATAAGGCCAAGGAAAAGTTTCTCAGGATGGGAATATTGAGTCTCATACTCTATAAGCATTTGAACTATGTAGTACACAAATTTATCTTTGTTTTGTTAGTCATGATGAGAGAGCATTACCCCTAGGGAATGGTTAGTGGTGGAGATGTAAAGGTAAAAGGGTTGATCCTCTTTAGGAGGGGTCAAGATAGGTGGAGAAAGAAAGTATTATTTAAGTGAATCACAATCTTTTTGATAGTCTTTGATACACTTAAAATATGTGTCATTATTAAGGAGGTGGTGAAAGGATTGACATCTATCAAATAATTGAAAGATGAACTAACAGATTGATTGGAACTTTCCCTACAAGCTATAGAGTTACTTAAGGTGTGTTGGAGGTGGAATTTCAAGAATTGCTTTGACTTTGGCAATATCTAGTTTGATTCTTTGAAGGGAGGTGATGAAGCCAAGAATATTTCCTAAAAGAACCCAAAAAATACATTTCTTGGGGTTGAGTCTAATGTGTAAATGGATTAGGCATATGAAGATGATTTTAAGAACATCTAGATGATCCTTATGATATTTATATTTCCCAAGGAGACCATCTACATAGTCCTCAATGATTTTATTGATGAGGTCATGGAAGATGTAGGTCATCACACAGTGGTAGGTGGTGTCAGCATTATTCAAACCAAATGGGATGATTCTATATCAAAAATTTCCCCATGGGGTGATAAAATATGTTTTATGTTGATCTTTGGGAGTAATTAAGATCTGATTGTATCCTAAGAAACCATCCATGAGAGATAACATCTTGTGGCCAGTCATAAGATCAACAAGTTGGTTTATGTGAGGAAAAGGAAAGTCATCCTTTGGATAAGAAAGGTTAAAGTCATGAAATTCAATACAGAGGTGAATTTCCCTTGTAGATTTGGTAATGGGAAAGATGTAAGAAACCCATTGAGGATAGTCAATGGGTTAGATGAAGTCGACAAATAAGATTCATTGAAGTTCCTATTTTATAATGAGGGTGATGTGAGGGTACATCTTGTGAAGATTTTATCAAATGGGCTTAGCATCAGGATAGGTGACAATGTTATATAGAGTAATGGAAGGGTAAATTATGGGCATATCCTAGTAGGACTTAGTTAATTGTATGCTTCAGTCATAAAGCAAGGAAGGGTAGTCTTGTTGCTCTACATGATTCAAGGATTATCTGATCTTGATGATATGGGGGTTATCTTGAGTACTCAAGTTGACATAAATGGTATATTCATTAAACATGGTTTTGTTCTCAAGAGGAAGATATTTATGGATAGAAGAATCCCCTACACCAAGGTAGGTAAGAATGGCATCATCATCATGATGTTGGATGGTGGTGATGATAGAAGAACCATTTTTTACCATTTTAAGATGGATGAGAGGAATTTTTTTAGTTCAACCATTATTTTGATAGGTTAGGTGGGGCCAAAATAATGATATTGATAACAAAATAGATGGGATAATATTATAATACTTCAACTTTGAAAGAGATGGATTTGTTGAATATGGGACATCCTCATTGATGGTGGTGATGGGTTTAGGTGAGATGGGTTCTTCTGGTGGTATGAACCTAAGGCTCAATAACTCATGAGGTCTTTGGGTTTTGATTATGGGTAACTCATGAGGTCCCTATTAATAAAGGCCAAGGCTAAACCCCTTCCAAGAACACCTTTGAAGGTATGCTTTGGGAAAGGTTAGTTTGTTTAGATAGGATATGTTGGAGGTGAATGGTTAGATATGAGGAGTGGTAGAGGAAATAAGAATTGGATGGTCAAATCCCCCATATATTAAATTAGTTTGATGATTGGATGGTCTAAAAGGGATGATGGTTCTTATGTTAGGGTCATAACTAGGATTGTGGATGAGGTTCCCATACTCTTGAGGAGTAGGGAAGGCATCCAAGGTTAGAAGACAATATAATATCCCAATGAGAGTCATTGGAACATTGGTTCTAAGGGATCTTCTATAGGTATTTGTGAAGAGGGGATGGATTAACTTGTTGAATCTTCATCAATGATAGTGGTAGAGTTATTGGTAGTGAGGTAGATGGATGAGGAAGAATAACATCATTAAGATTGTATGTCATATTGTAGAATTCAAAGGAACTACAGTCAATTGGTATGGTGATGACATGACCTTCATGTTAAAATTTAATGTAATGATGCAAAGTGGAAGTGACATAACTCATAGCATAGATCCAATGGTATCCAAGTAAAATGTTTTATTATAAATCACCATCTACAATGTAAAAGAGTTTCATAATGGTACAAGGTCCCAAATGAATATGAAGGAAAATTGTCCCCAAGGTAGTGACCATAGTGTCATGAAAAGAGTAAAGTACCACTATATTTTTTGACATGATGTTCTTTAGTAACTCAATTTAGTCATAGGCATAGGAGGAGATAATTTTGATACTATCCCTTCCATCAATCACCACTCTCTTAATACAAGTTTGGTTTATGTATGTTATGATAAAGAGGGGAGGATCGGGATCCTCAAGATGCATATAAGGTATTTTTGAATCCTTAAAGGAAATTAGAGTGGAAAGTTGAAGTTCTCTGATAAACACTACAAGAGGTTAAGTATCTTTATTTTAAACCTCTATGGATTATATAATCTCTATCAATGCTTGATGATGAGGAGGTGAGGTGTTGATTAATTCATATAAGTTCATCTTCATTGGTGTTTGATGAAGTTGTTTTAACACTACAAATTGAATAGATTCAAAAGGGTTGGAAGGAGAGGCACCCAGGATGGATACTTTGGGTTTATGTAATGGTGAAGGTGTTTGGGTTCTATTAGAAGGTTGAGGGTTTGAAGGGTAGGTCCATGACATGGACACTTTAGTTTTCCCTTATCTTTCTATTGAGTTTGAGATCAGGTAACCATATGAATGGTGTGGAGAAGAGGAAGTGTTGGTTTGGATTGCTACTTCCATTCCTCCTCACTCTTAGGTAAGAATAGGGGGTAGGTAAATTTTGGATGGGTTTAATTGGTGTTTGGGTTGGTAAGGGGCTCAAGGGAGGTTCATCTGATAATAGATCATCTTCATCCTAAAGGTTATGGACAAGTTCTTGGAGAGATTTGAAGTTATTCATATTATGTTATGGTGTCCTATGGTATAGGTAAATCAAATTATAATTGAACCATGTTGGTTTAAGACATGAAGGGTTAAAAGGTTTAATGGGTGGTAAGGTTAAAGAAGAGGTTTGAAAAAACCTTTATAGAATGACCAAAGGTGTTGAGGGTGTTGGTTTTTTGGTTTTGGGAGTGGGAACCTTCTTGGGAGTAGGATTTACCATGGAAATCAGAGGAGGTGGAATGGTTTTGGTGGGTGGCTTCATTTTGGATTGCTTGGTTATGGTTGGTTTGGAGGTGGAAGATTTAGAGGTGGAGGTTGAAGGTTTGGTGATAGGTGGGAAGGTAGAGGTAGCTATGTTGGTTAATAATGATAGGGATTTTTTTGTTTTGGTTGAGGTATGTGTAACTAGAGTAAAAGGAGAAGGTTTACTAGATGAAGAATAGGTAATATGGATAGTAGAGGGATGGGGTCCTAAAATTGAAGGTAAAAGAGAAGGGGGTGGTATGGCTCTAGTTCTAGATGGTTTGGGTGGTTCTACCTTTTCGATAGGTTTACTCAAAGGTTTATTTAATGGAATTGATGGGGTTAAGTCCAAAATCAAATAGGGATGATCTAATCTAGGAGTAGGAAGTATTCCTAGATTCTTGATGGGTTTGGTCAAAGGGGTGTAGAGTGATTTAGAAATTTTAGATTGAGGTGGGTTAGATGGTTCCCCTATGGTTTTTGAGGAAGAAGTATTCGAGGATGGGGTAGATGTAGTGATGGGTTTAAGGGTAGATGTAAGTGAGTTTAAATTTTCTTGTTTGTTTTGGTAAGGTATCCCAAGATGGTGTCAAAAGGTGGCCCTATCTAGATTGGGTTGAGAAGTAAACTCTATATTTTGGACCAATCTAGAAAAAGGTTTATAGATGGCTTTTATTCCTTAGTCATTGGTTTCAAATATTAATCCCATAGGTTCTGGTGAGGGAATAGTTTATTCACCTTTCTCTTGGGTGGAAGTTTTGATGGTTGAGGATGATGGTGTCTCTATGGAAAGAATAGAGGAGATGATCTCTTCCTTTGAAGTGGTTTCCAAGGAAAGAATGGTTAGTTCTATGGTAGGTAATAAGGGTGTGGTTTGTTCAAATGAAAAAAGGGAGGTGGTTGCTTCCTTTTTTTGGATGTCAAAAGGAAAGCATAGTGATTCCACCACTTCCATAAGTGGATTGGAGGAAGAAGTAGTTGAAACAATGGCTAGCTCCTTTGGTATTTATATCAAAGGAGAGGTGGATAAATCAATGGTCTCTTCAATTGAAATAGAGGAGTTATATTCCTTTATTTTGTTGTCAAAAGGAATACAAGAAGACTCCACCACTTCTATAATTAGGGTGGAAGAATAGGTAGTTGAGGCAATGGTTTCTTCAATAATAGTTTTAAAGGTAATAACATTGACCGTGTGTACCTCATGAGCATGAGATGATTCTAGTTTGCTATTATCATGGTTGGTGGAAGGTTCATGGTTAGGAAAAGGTTTCCAAAAGATGTCTAATTATTGGTTAGGAGGTGCATTGGAATTATCTAATGATAGTTCACCCTTATCGATCATGTTTTGGATAATAGTTTTAAAGGTATTACATCTACTAACATCATGCCAAATAATGTGATGGAAGGCACATAGATCGTTTTGATTATACCAACCAGTTGTGGGGTGAGAAGAATTGAATTGTTGGGGTGATTTTATAGGAGGAAGTTTTATGAGGTTATATTTAATTAGTTTATCCAAAACCAAAGCATATGACTCCCCAGGGAGTATATTATCTTGGATTGGTTGAGTTTTGGTTGCAATTTTGTTGGTTTGATGTGTTGGAAGAATTAGTTAGATTAGATTGGTTAATAATTAGAGGTGAAGCAAATATGAGGGCAATTATGTTTGTGGTTGTCTTTGTATTGGTCTTGGGATGGTTTGATTGATTGGTGGTCTTGGTTTAAGAAGGGTTGTTGGATTTAAAGATGTAATTTTTGTTTCTTAGTTTCAACTTCCCTTCATTAATGGATTTGATTTCAAGTTTATATTCTATGGTAAATTCTTCATCAAAGCTTATAAAAGTTGTAACCTAAAGAGTTGGAGCAATATGTTTGGAAAAACCTTGAGAAAAGAGTTTAATCAATTCAAGTTGGGGTAATGAGAAATAAATCTGGTTAATGAGAGCTTTCCATATAGTTAAAAAATTGGCATTTGAATCATCATCAAATTATTCAATGGAATAAAGGTTAGTAACGGAAACCTTTTTATAATTGTTGACTAAAAAGTGATCTAAAAATATTTGGGCTAGTTGAGAAAATTAGATGATAGAGTGCTTACTGAGAGCACTATACCAATCCAAGGCCAGTCTAGATAAGGACATGGGGAAGGTATGAAGGAGAAGAACATCATCATATGTGATCAAATAGCAAGAATGGTATAATGATCTTAAATGTTTTTGTGGGTCCTCCTTGCTTTGGAACCTATAAAACTTAGGTAGTTCCCATTGAGGAGGGTAAGGTCAGATAAGAATGGATGGATGGATGGTTTAATTATATATTTAATCATAAGATAAAAGGTTATGAGCCCCATAAATAGATAATTCAATATTCGACATTTTATCCATCAACATCTTAACTTTATCTGTTTGAGGTTGGGGAGCTCCATAATTGGGTGGTAGGCTTAGTTGAGGTTGGGTGGATAAATGTATAAATAAGAGGTGGGAGGTTGGGAAGGTGCCACATATTGATATGTGGTCATGGAAGGTTGGCATGATTCCCCATATTCATATGTGGGCATAAAAGGCTAGGTAGAAAGTGTTATGTATCCTTGTGGACTAGGAACATATTGGTAAGATCTCATGGGTATTTGTTAGGGGTTTGACAAAGGTTAGTTTAGAGGTATAATTGAAGTGGTATGTTGAGGTTGAGTGGTGACCATTGTGCTAATGGGTATAAGGGTATGAGGTATGGAAATTACCAAATTTTGGAGTGGGGTAGAAATTGTTGGATTGGTAGTGATAAGGGGAATGGTGGAAATAGGGGTAGAGGATATCCCCATGGTAGGTGGGGTATAGGTAACAAGAGATAAGATTGCCCCAACATTAGAGGTGTTGGTTGATGTATGAGTATTTTGGTTATAGGTTAGAATTTTGGATTAGGTTTTGGTGGTGGTATGATCGGGACAATAATTTAGGTGACAATTCGGGTGATGGGTCCACCCCAATTGATGACGAAACTTCTAGGAGCCATAACTTTTGCACCGTAGCTCCAACTAACTCACTGTTTGAACCGTTGGAAAGATAATGATAAGGGGAATGTCATGAGATGGAATAGATATTTTATCAATGAATTTTTACCCTAGAAAACAAAATGGAAGTGACCTAAATTTCAATTTTAGTAGTGCAGTCTCAAAATAGTAAGTTTCTAAAAATAGTAATTCCTCAAATTTTGTATTGTTGTAAAACTTGGAAGTCAAACCACCTAATCTCCCTTGATATTTGTGACCTTCCACATCCTCCTCACACCTTAAAAACATGTATAAATTAGTATGTAACCTGAAATGGAAATTAGACATCTCTTCTTAGAGATAGGCATATGTTTGGGTTTGCAAATTTGATCAATAAAACATCTCTTCTCAAAGATAACATTATTTTGAATTGTGTTATCCTTATTTATTGAATTATCTTTCAACCAAATATTTCAAGTTTTGGATCATCGTAATGGATGGGATATTGGTATACAAAGAGGATTGGGTGATCAAAGGTTGGATAGAAATAACACCAACCATAAGAAGGGGAGGCATACCAAAGGGTGGATCCATGGGAAGAGCCAAGTAGTAGAGGAACAGTGTTAAGATAATGTTAATGGGCTATGGGGTTATTATTGAGAAATGTGGAAAAATCCACATTACCCACAACAAATATTAGAGGCATGGTTGGAGGAGAATGAAGAGGAAAACCCTCAACATCTGAAGTATACTCCATACAGGAGGAAGAGGAAGAAGAAGGTGATCCTTGGCTAGTTTGATTTCTTAACTGATATCTAGTTAAGACCATGTGAGAAAATAGAAAGAAATGATGCAAACTCACACCTAAAACATAAATCAAGCAAAACAAAAGAATTAAAGGTAATCTAAACATAATTTAAAAGTGAATTTAAACCTAGGATTCTTTTTGGATCAATTTTGCCTTATGCCTTAGAAATTGTGAAGAAGAGAATTTGGCTTGTAGATCAAGTACTAAAGAGGGAATCTAAGTTGGTTTCTAGGTTGTGTTTAGGTGTCAAGAGATATCTCTATATTGAAATTGTGTACATAGATTAGTATTGGGGCCTACCACCTCACTTCACACACCTTAGTGATAAGGGTTTTGGGTGCTTAGCTAATATATACTCAAATAGAGAGCTGAGTTAGTTTTCCCCTTGCTAATGACCTCAAAGTTGGATTGCTAGGAAAGTGTAAGGTTGACCACTAGGTGATGAAATCATAGTTGGGCCTTGTCTCATGTTTGTTTTGATGTGTTTATTAATTATTTGGTTTGATAAAAGTGTGTGATAATAAAATTGAAACTATGATTAATTACTTTGCCTTTAAGTTACTAGGTGAACTAAAACAAGCAAGAAATCAATGTAATGTAATGGGTTTATTTTATGCCAAAAGAAATTTTGGATTTTATTTGATGAACAGAGAATAAAGGAAGAAAGAAGGGGAACCTATATGATGCTAGAGTCCCAGTAGGCATGCCAAAATGTTTCTCTTAATTTATGATCATTTCTTAATTTTGGAAGAAGATAAGAAACTAGTAATAATGGTGTGGTAGAAATACTTGGTTGGTGATGAATGCGTAATCCAAATGAAGATGGAGAACTCCTATTTGGATAGGAAGGAATAAACTATATATAATAAATTACTAAAAAAGTGATCATTATCAAGATATTTAAGTGGAATTCCTAGCTTGAGCTAGATTCATGAAGAATATACTTGTTAGGAGGCTATCAATCTAGTACTGATAATAATCAAGTTGGAAATGATAAAGTAAAGTACTTGCATAAAGTAAATGAAATGTAATACAAGAAGGAAAGTATAATGTTTGTTAAATAAAATGACTAAATATAGCAAAATGGGTCAATACTTATGTCAAAGTGGGTGGGGTTAGGTTCAAAAAATCAGAAAAGGGTTTGTGAATAGGTAGGAACATAGAAAGTTAGGTTTGGATGGGGTTAAGGGGCTGAAAATAACTTGTTATTTTCTACCATAGTGACCATCAATGGTTAGGTGAACCATTAGTGGTTGGGATGACCATCAGCTGTTGGGTAACCATGAGTAGTTGAAGGTGACCATTGGTGATTGTGCTAACCATTAGTGATTGCATGTGGGTTTCTAAAGATATTCAAAAAAGAGTTGTAGAATAGGTATATGGTTAGATGAGGGTTTTGTTAATGATCTGGTAGAGAGGGAACAAGGTACAAACATGTTTGATCAGGTTTAAATGGTTTTAAATCCAAAATAATAATTCTAAAATAATTATATACCTATAGCTTGCTACTTGGTTGATGGTTGAAGGCTGAAGCAATATCACTAGAGTAATAGTACTTTGGCCTCAAAAGAAAATTTGGTATAGGTTTGGGTCTCTTTTGTTGATGCTAAGTTGTTAAAGGAATATTGGATGCTAGAGACCTTGAATACCTATGTGAAATAATATTTTATAGATGAACTTGGATCATTTTCACCTCGTATGCACTTCCTTTTATAGGATAAGAGAGATGGAGGATAAAAGGTTCCCTAGAGGGTGAGGTTGTTGTTCATGATGCTTGGAAGTTTGTTAGCACTACATAAGGTGAACATATTAAATTTTGCCTCATTATCTCACACATAATTGGTGATGTGTTAAGAAGGTGAAGAGGTGAGGACCTAATAATCAATGATCAGGCTAACTATAGATAGTTAAGCTAACCGTTGGTGGTCGAGTGTCTAAGGGAAAATGATTTAAAGTAAGTTTAAAGGGGTTGGTTAAAAGGTGAAGTTAGTAAGTTGATGAGTTAGCTAACTAGGTGGTCAAATTGACTCAAGGTTAGATATGGGTCCTAAGGTTCCTAAGGTGTTTCAACATCTAGAATTGTCATGTGAAATTTTTTAGTCTACAATCAACTTCCATCAACTAAGTGATGTTTTTAAAATTTTGTGTTGATTTTGATGAATTTTTTAATGTCAAAATGAGTTGTGGATTTAGTTGTAAATGATGGAAGTCTTTTGTTACATTGTGTGTCTATGTGTAAAACCATAACTAAGAACATAACTTTTAGTTTTTATGTTGTTTTTCATGCTGGACATGGATGGCAAAACTATATATTTTATTGAGGCATACTTTGACTATGTTGAATATTATGTTTGTTTAGTTTGGTTAGTGGTTGTGTTGAGTGTATACTCACTATGTATATGATTTTTGGTTTGTGGAATGTGTTCATAAACCACTGTGATGCTATTTTATTTTTTGAAGAGGCTACAACTTGTTAAAGGGATTGTGTGTTGATAATTTTCATTTTATTATTGGAAACCCTTAGTTGGCTTATTTTCTAACTATGTTATTTATTTTTGTGAAGGCATTAATAAACAACTTAGATAGGTGGTTATGGTTTATTTTGAAGACATTATTATAAATGGATAAGGTTGTGTTGTTTTTTACTATCTATGGTTAATATTTTAAGAAAAAATCCTAATATGGGTATAGTCGGATTTAAAAAATAATGTTTATAAAAATAATCAGATAGTTTTTTTTAACTATGGCCACACATGGAGGAAATGACTTATGGAGTGTCCATATGGGTTTTAAATG
>JARHVA010004903.1:365000-415000 GCA_037957365.1 Torreya grandis
TCATGATATGCCCACATACAATCAACTTATTTAGGTTTCTCATTATGTGATTGTTTTATGATGGGTGAGAGACTCTTATGGAATTTATGAAAAGGTGTTGATAACCTAACAATAAATTCAACAAATTTTAATTAAAATAAATAATATCAATTATTCCAAGGTGAAGTATCAAACTCCAACACCAATCATGATCCCTAACAAGAACCTGTAGTTTGCTAGTGGAATAGACTGACATCAAGCCTAGGAATGAAGATAGAGGAGTTTAAAAGGTTATTGAACCCAATTATAAATACAAATAATTATAATTAATTTAAGTATATCAAATATGATAATGGTTAACAAAGAAGACTATCAACCATCATAAACATCTACCTACATGCTACATCAGGAGAATCTAGTCTTAGGCCCGAGCAAGATTTGATAGCATAATGAAGAAACACTGAGGTCTATCTCGTTTAGACCATAAGTTCATAATGTCATGTTAAGACAAAAGAATAAAAAAAGGGAATAGTATCCAAATAAAATCAAGGTGATAAGTCACCTATAGTTAGGTACAATACCACTTATAGCTATGATCAGTCACAGTCATTAAGATGGTTGTGTTTATGGTCAAGAGAATATATGTGTGCTAGTAGATAAAATTGAGTTGTCACAACTTCATGATGTATTATGAAGTAATATATGTCTATGTAGACATTTTTAATGGTCTTATAAATAAATATTCTACTTTATCAAGCCTAAGAAAATATCCAACATGTGTTCTTATAGCCAGTTTGTACCTAACTAAGCTTAAGATAATTAAACATGAAAGAGTACATGTTGGGTTAAATTTGATAGCTTCAGTCAAGTCATATAGGTTTTTAAAATTTAAAATAATTTCAAGGAGTTTTCCAAGGTAGGAAACATTTTAAAAGTAACTATAGTCAGCTTAATGAGCATATATAATCAAGTGAAGACAAAACACACTCCTGTGTATTAGTTTGAGAAGTGAACTTGTGAGGTATGAAGATGTTTTAAGAGTTATAGATGATAATATGTATTCAGTAGATAAATAGGTTTTCTATCCATTTTATATACCTTTTATGGTATTTTTATCTTCATTTCTTCACCTCAGTCCATACAAACAACATCAAATTTCCACCTATAGTCATCTAGTGACCTACAGGTAGTCAAAGGCAAGAGTGGAGATGTGAGAGGGGATCATAAGTGAGAATATGTGGTGTGAGTTTGTAAATTATGTTGTATGAGTTTAGAGTTGAATGGGATACATTTCCATTGAGGAATAGGAGAAGATTATGTGACCCTAGAGGCACCTACAAGTTGCTAGTATCATAGATTGGCAACAGACCTAGTCAAAGAGTCACACATGATATGTTGATGATAGAGTGCTATAAATGAATTGAAAAAAAACATTGAAAGATAGTTTAGAGTGTAATATATTTACATTGAGGTAAGTTCCTATAAATATTCCATACATAATCAACAAAGACAGTCTTTAGGAACCCTACAAGCCATTAATAAGTTTAAGGGTGAATAATGTCTTCTTGATTGAAAGGAATATGTACGATAGTGAGAGGAATGAATTATGATTATATTATGAATAACTTACCAATTTTTCACCATTAAATTTAAGAGGAATCTCTATTCATGGACCTTTAAGGTCAACAATGCTCAAATTGCTATAAACCCTCAATGGTGAAATATAATGTTCCAAACCTGTTTAATGGGTTAGTATTGGTATAGAGTCATTATAATTAATTTAATGAGATATATAAAAAATATTTAATTTATTAATTTTTAGAAGTGAATTATGAGTTTTTTAGACCCAAATAACCTTCCTCGGCTCTTTATACATAAGCAGACCTAGCCAATCATGAGGTTAGATGGTGTTTTGAGTATTCAATGGGAATAATCACACCTTGTGATTTGGTATAGGGGATTTTTATGAGTAAAAAAATAAAATAATTATAATTTTAAGGCCATAATAATATCATAAATACCCACTGTTTTTGTCTCAGACCTTGCCCACTCTATTGGCAAGGGCTAGTCATGAGACCAAGGGGTCTATTTGAACTCAAATCACAAAACAAGTATGCCAAAACTCATGAATTATCCTTGAGGTATTAAGTATTAATATAATATTTATCCATGAAATTTCATGAGGAACCAAACTTTAGTCTTCAATCCAAGTGCCCTTGAGGGCTAGCAAAGAGATGATAAGCCTAAACCCTTAAACCCCTAACTAGTATACCAAATGCATATAGAGGAGATATAATCACTAAAAAGGAATGTAAATTCATGGAGAGGATATTTTTTGAGATTTATGAATATATCCCAGTAGTGATAATGAATTTTGAGGTACAAACCTCAAATTTGACCTCTCTTAATTTCAAAAAAAGCTAAACATGCCACCCAAAGAGCAAATTTAGATACTCACACCACCTCCCACACTTTGAATGGAAATATAATACATGTGGTATATGTGATTAGGATATTAAATAATTTTTTCCAAGTGGGAGGAGGTTAGTTGGTGGTCTTTTATTTATGAATAATTTTTAAGACCCCAAACATGTCTTAAACCCTTCTAAAACCCTGATTGTGGCTAATCAAGGGAATATGTCCTCAAATGCACATATAATGACATAGTTTGATCCTTAAACCTATTTTATTTTTTTTAATAATAAAAATAGGTTATAAAAACATACTTTTATTCTAATTTAACCAATACAAACTACTATAAATGCCCTATTTTTTCAAGTTTTTGGTGTTTTTAGGTGTTTTTAGAAAGGGAAAACTTCCCAATAATTGGATGATGTAATTTATGATGTGTCCTAACTATTAAATCCTAAAAATTTTCAAATTATATTTTTTATATGGTCAATTATATCTCATTTCCCAAGGCATTCCTAAACAAGTTCAAAATAAGACTAGGTGACAAAGTGATTTCATAGTTTGACTAATTGCACAAGCTTACAAAATCCCAAAATTGACATGGATGTTGGTGAAAAAATATGGAAATTTATTCACATGATTATGTATATTTTCACTTTTTTGGGTGTAAATTTGGACCAATTGTCTCTTTTTAAGTCTAGCAAGCCTAATTATGCCTAATTAGAGAGGGAAATGAAGGAAAAAAGATACTTCCACTTGGATTTGTATCATGAATTTCTGTGTGGATATGTAAGACGATAAATGGTATAATTTTTTTTTCAAAAGTTTCAAATTTTATCCATGAAATCTTCTGGTCAAGTAGATTTATAGGCTTTTAGGGTTATAAGGAATGCGTGCTCAAGCATGCTATATGAGCAAAATTGAATATTTTGGGACACTGGAAGGTTCCAAATTATTTTTTAAGGTATTAATTCATGTATATAATCCATACATGGTTTAATTTTTCCTAATTTAATTCAAAAAATCAATTTCTCTCTCATATGCCTCTTTGCTCATAAAGCAGTCAAGAAGTCAAAATACCCAAATTGATGCATAAGAGCTATTCAAAAATATTTTCAAGGTTCCTTCTCACCTTACATGAAAATTTGAATAAAATAAAAATTCATGAAGTTTTTTGGATAATGATTCAATGTTTGGAAAGGTCTTAAAGGCTCGTAAGAAGACCTTTCCCTCCAATGTCTAGTCAAAAGATAAAGTCAAAGGTGCATAAAGGATTCTTAACAACATAAAATAGGTGGATAAAAATCATCAATGAAGGATAATAATAAGTAAAATTAATAATTTAATTGGAATTGGATACCTATTTTCAAGGACAAGACATTTTCTAGTCAATAAGGCATCTAACCAGGAATATAGGGTTCCTTGGTAAGGATTTAGGCACTACTATTGGTCAAAATAGATCAATCAAGGTTGATGGCCTCTTCAATAGTTATTCATGATTATAATACATGTCTCACCTCAGCCTATACACCAATTTCCAAAAGTGTATGGTAGATATTCAATGGAATGCTATGTTAGGTTTGGAGAAGGACTAAGTAAATGATACATTCCTAGTTTTGTGGCTCTTATCTTTCTCTCTCTCCTCTTTCTCAATTATCTATATGTGTTCCTATGTTTGTAATTTTAAATAATCCTTAACCTAAGTTTTATCAAGGACATTCTTATAAAAACATTTTTACTTTCCTATTTTAAATGAATAAGATTGAATTCATGCATCCTCCAAGCTTGTGTTTTAGTATATGCTAATGGTTAGTTGATGAATGGTAGGGATAGTAAATGTTTCATCTCATATTATAATTTACTAATTACCTATTTTAAGGTGTTATTTAATCCTTATATGTTGAATAGTTTTCTTAAATCATCTTATTTTTATGGTTTATATAAGCTTTTATTAGTATCTTTGAGAGATTTATTGATCATGATGCCTTAGATCATGTATGAAGCCAAACCTCTATGTGAAAAATTATTGTTTGGAGACTCTCATTTGGGAAGTTCAATAAGTTACATGTCTTGATTCTTACTTTTAGTGCATATTAGACAAGTGGAGGACACATTTTGGTGTATCATCTTAGTTAGATAGGTTTTCCTTTTAGTTTACCTTCATCTCTTTTCCCTTACCAGATGGTAGTGTAGAGTATAGATCTTAACTAATACATAAAGGGGATATAAAAATTAAAATATATATATTCAATCCATTTATTAGGCCACCCACAATTTAGGATTGTCTCCATGTTACTTTAGATTATGAAGGCTTAAAACTACCTTCATAAGGGTGCAAGTCTAGTAGTTTACAATTAATATAATCTCTCTCTCTCTCTCTCTCTCTATATATATATATATATGTATGTATGTATGTATGTATATACACACACACACACATATATATATATGTATATGTATATATATATATGTATATTTATATATATGTATATATATATATGTATATGTATATATATATGTATATATATATATAAATATATATATGTATATGTATATATATATATATACATATATATATATACATATACATATATATATGTATATATATATACATATATACATATATACATATATACATATATATATATATATATATATGTATGTATGTATGTATGTATGTATATATGCACATGTGTGTGTGTATGTATATATGCACATATATGTATATGTATATCAATAAAATAACTTTGCAAGGATCTAATTTTATCAATTGTTTATACTCATATTTTCTCATTCTAGTTGATAATATTCAATTATGTTAAATCTAAATACACTTACACACACACATGAATACATATATGTCTCTCTCTCTCTGTATATGTATATATATATATATATAGTCACTCAAATATATTCATCCTTGACCTCAGATATCTCAACATGAGTCCCTATGACTAAAATATTTAGCTAAATTTTATTATTTATAATATATATACATGTATAAAATCAAATAAGCTATACAACATTTATATTTTGTATGTTACAAACAAAATAATATTCATTTATCATAATTATAAAACTTCATAATAACTAGCACAAGTGTCAAGGTAGTATCCAATACAAATAATATAGAGGTGGTTAGTGTAACTCATATATATCAAACTCAGCCTAAATGATGTTTTAGAAGGCTAATACATGATTTAAGTTCTAAACTAAAATGTATGCAATCAAAATATCTATGTAATACATGTTTATTTATCAATAATGGAGCTTGCCCAATATTTCCAATCTAAAAGGATAAAACAAGGCATAAGGTTGTTAACTATTTGTGTTTCATGATCATTTATCCTAAAATATACCTAGTATTGTTTTATAAAAGGAATAAACATCATTTCACTAAACATGTCAATGGAAATGAGTTCCATCACCAGGTCTATAAAATTCAAGCCCTAGGTTTTAATGCATAAATTTACCAATAAATTTTAATTTTCATTGCACAACGGCTTGACATCATTTTTATAGGCTTGTGGATGGAACTGAGTTCTATCCCTAGGTCTATAGACATGAGACCTTAGTTCTATTTAAAAAAAATATACCATTACCCACATTTAAATGAAGTACATTATTGTTACCCATATGTCACATCCTAATTTCTTTCTAAGATAGAAAACTTGTTTGATATGTGGATTATTATGGTTGATTAGTTTATTAACTAGTGTTTTATTAAGATTTATGCCATATGTTGATTATGGGATAGTTATGTGTTGCTTAATTTACATGATTAGTTTGATATGAGTTGGTAGTACTTTTATATTATGTACGTTGTGATTATATTTGTTAATTATACAACATTATTTAGAGATATAATGATGTTTTAAACTAGAAACCTTCATTATTATGAGGTGGTTGCAAGATAGATTCATCCCTTTGAGTATGATAGAGGGAGAGCATCATCAGAGAGGATGGTTTAGATGGAGACATTGGGGGATGACAAAGAATGAATCCAGAAACCCATGCACATACCATATAGTATATCATGTTTCATAATAAATTGTATGAGTAGGTAGATGTAGCATTCTTTGTGTTACTTTTTATTTAGGTAATTATTAATATTCTTTACAGTGTGATCTTGATTACTGGTGATGATTGTATTGATTTTATTGAATGATTTATCTAAATTTATGGTCGTACATAGCTTATCCTATATGATGTAGTTTCTTGGTTAAGTGAGTGAATTAATATATGTTTTAATTACCTTAATGTCTTATTGGGTATGGCTGTGTAGTATAATTATTTGATGTTGTATGCATTGGTATAATAAGTATAGATGGAATCCATTGTTATTATTGGATTTATAAAATTAAGGTAAAAATAATTAAAGATTATTATTATAATATATGTATATCTTAATGTAAAAAATAAACTAATATCATCATTTCAAAATGTCTTTGTATTTGATTAAATGTTGACCAAGGGTTTGATATTCATAATACATTAGACATTAATTATATTATTAAATGATTTATGGAAAACATTGTGTTAGCATAAAATTTGTTTGTGGATGACTTGGTAACATTAAACAATATTCTTTGAAATAAATATTTGTATTACCATGTTATATAGCTGATATGCTAAATGATTATTAACTAGTCGATAGTTATTATAGTGAAGGATATTGGTAATTTACTAGTTTACATTTGAATTTATTTAGAATAAATGTTAGTCACATGACTTGTTGTTTATTTGGTTTGGTTGGTCAGTTTTGGAAATTTGATGATGGAATTGTGTTAATTCAATCTCATGTAAATATTATTTAGGATATAAAATGATTATTTTATTGATTCTTTAGAAGTCTCAAGATTATTAGGGTTTTAATCACTCATGACTTTGGTTTAACCATAATTATATTAAAATTATAATGGAGACTGGCTATGGCTACATGATGGCAGACTATAGCATGGTGCAATTATATTAAGTTATTTTTGCATGCATATATTTTAGCTAGTTGAGTCTGTTGTGAATGGAAGAGAAGGTCTTGGTGAGTAAGTTAATGGGTAAGAATAAGATAAAGTGGGGAACAATTTGAGGCACAACATGACACACAACATATAGAGGATGGAAAACAAAAGAGAAGAAGGATAAAGTTTGAGTGAAGGAATAACGAGTATATATGGATTTTATGGCATAATTATCAAGTTGGTTTTTTATTTAAATTTCCTATGGGCAATGTTTGAGGGATTTTGAATATAAATGGTTATTGGGTTTGTATTTTTTTTAAATGTTACGATAAGTTTTATAAGGGATATATGTAGGGCCTTATGGAAGGCTCAAACTCCATATAACCCTACATCCAACCCAAAGTAACATGATATAATTGGGTATGGCTGTAGGAAATGCCATGGTTATTTTTTCTTTAAACAAGCTATCTTAAACTAATATTCCATTTAAAAATCACTATTACACCATGGGAATGATTATTTATTGAAGGTTTTATTTGATTGGCTTGATATAGTGTTATTTTCTAACCAATTATGATATTCTCATTATGATATTAAATAAACTAGATTGAATATTTTGATGTATGAGGGCTTGACTATGTAAACCTAATTGGATTTTGGGTATAGACATATAGGTTTTTTATATAAAAATGTATTATGCATATATGTGTGTGCATGCACACACACACACACACACACACACACACACACACACACACACACACACACACATTGGAAATATAGGGCTTTCGAGGGATAATTGTATGGGTTAAATAGGACCAACTGTAGGATGCCTATAAGGATGAAATTGATGTTTGTGTTAAAATGGATTAAATTGATACATATTTCAAATAAATTCACACATTTTAAATTAAAATCATTATATTTATGTACGACTCTGTATAGAGGTCATAACATGCATTGTTATTCTTATTTAGGTTTGGAAACAAAACAACCTATGAAATAAGATGTAACCTGAGTATGGGTAAGTTAAGAGTGAACTATATATTTTTAAATAGGTTTTATGTATAAAAATATACATGAAGATGTTAAGTTTGATATGGAAATGCTGATATTTAATTATATTCATTATATAATAACTATGCATTTATATATAGCTATGACTTTGTATTATTTCTTATTATGATTTGTCTATAGAATGATTAAGATCTTTACAAAGTTGGTAACATGATTTGGTATGATTTTTATGTTTATTATGCATGAAGAGTTTTATATGGTCAATTATGTGTTAATATATCAATAGATCCATATTGGGCATAAAAATATGAGTGTATGTATTTGATCATATGCATTTAATTTAAGTATCAATTTAATTAAATTGAATTATGAAATTTTTTAAAAAGGATTTGGTATACACTATTTTATATTTATGAATGTTGAATTAAATGAAGTTATGTGTGTTTTAATTACATAAGGGCATGGGATGTCTATTTTATAAAAGGGTTATGGGGATGTTTTTGCTAGTTGGATATATACTAGAGTATACAAAATACTCTAAGACAATGGATATTTGATGCCTTATTAGAGTATAATATATATAATAAACTATTTATAATGTGTTTAGATTGTACTTTAGAATTATAAAAATATACATATAAATGGTATAAGTTATACGTTTGATATATTTGTACTTAGCATGTTTTTATTGGGTAAAGGGAAATATTTGGAATGAATCTATTATTTTTTATATTGTTATATAGTTTTAAACTAATTTTGCATTTATGACCCTAAATAAGTAGTAGATGGATTCCACTAGCTTAATTAGCACCATCAATGCAATATAAGATGTAATCTGATTGAGTGGTTTGTATGAATTTGACGAATCATAGAGATCATTATTTGTTGAAAACATTATCCAAAGAAATGTTTTAATTAAAAAATTTCATTTCATATATTTATATACTTATCATAATTGTGTGATATCATAATATAATGGATTTATTTATGATACACATTATGTATTAGATATACTCAACACATGGGTTCTATTTTGTTACTCTCCATTCATGTACTATCATTATCTACCCATTCATGAAGGGAGGGGCATCCCCTTATTTGGAAAATAGTTTAGGGGATCTATCATCTATGGTTGGTGTGGAAAAATCACTATGATGATGCTCTCCCTCCCATTTAGAACACTGTACTAAGGACTATACTTGAGATTACAGATTGATACTTGAGTTGTGGAAACTCTACTCTATGAAGATTTGTATCATGTTTTAATATTTTAGATATTATTATGTATTAAAGAAAATTGTAACATTTTTACATTATACTTATACAATTGTGGTTTTAATTATATATCAATCATGGCTGAATTGCACTATTTCATTTTTGACTTGATGCAATATTTATTGTTTATTCAACATTATTCATGATCATTATATATGTTCATGGTGATACTTAGTTTAGTGGATTATCTATAAACCTACTGGTTAACTAAAATAATGTAGTTATTTAAAGATCAATAATTATATTTCTCATGGTAAATTATTTATGATGAACATGTGTAATTAATTTAAGAAAAAAATACTATATTTCAATAAATCCTAGTGGGGTTGTTACATTATGGTATTAGAGCTAACACTCAAACTCTAATACTTAATGTGTCTGCTAATATAAACTTATTATACTCACAAATAAAAATAAATATGCTGTGAGCTAGACTATGAGGTGAGATTACTTTGAATACCATTCACTCTTTTGATTCAAATCATTTTTCCAATGAGAAAGATGCAAATTTGGACCAAATCCTCACAACCTTGTAAGAGACTAGGGATTAAATTATAGCCCTAAAATAGGAAGTGCATGACCATGAAGAGGATAATGTTTGAGAGGAACCAAAAGAGCATCCTAATTATCAATAACATCTTCTAGAGTAGAGTCATGAAGAAGTGTCATAGGATGCAACAGCTTGAGTAGATACAAATTCGGCACGTGACATAAAAAATGTAAATCTACCCAAGTTCGATGGAATGGTATCTAGATATGGAACTAAAGTGTGGCTAATAGAAATGGAAAATTATTTCAAGATTCAAATTATTATAAAGCCATGAAAATAGTCTAGGGATCTTATTATCTTATTGGTGAAGTAGCAACTTGGTGAGCAAACAAGAATCTCAAGATGAACCTCAACTCAACCACCGCGACTTGGGAATAATTCATGACATTATTTAGGTCATGATGGATTCCATAACAATAATACTTGTGGATTTTTTGAATCTTAAGTAAGGGGATTTATCAATAAATAAGTATTAAGAGAAATTCACCAAGGTCCTTAAGTATGTACCTTAATATTAGGTAAATGAGAGGTTTAGAATTAGGAAATTCATCATAGGATTGAAACACCAAATTGGTTATGAAGTAGATGTGCATGGTTCATATAATATTGATCAGGTGTTCAAAAAGGTGATTAAGTAGGACCAAAAATAAAAATCTCTTACCTAATTCAGAGATAAGTTCAAAAATAAGTCTGGAAGTTCCAAACTAGCTTTTGAAAAGAAGAACTAGAAAAAGAGGAGTGGAGACTCTAAAGGTTAGTTCAAGATTTAGAATGGCAACTTCAATATTGGTTCAAGAAACATAAATCATATTAATGGTTTCAAGGGTGATTTCAAGGAAAACCAATAGTCTGAGATGAAAGGACTAGTTATAGGTGGAGGTAACCATTTTGTTTGAGAATGTCCTCAAGACAAGTCAAAGAAAAAATACTTATAAGCAAGGTATGTACCAGCAATGGATTCATATAGCTATTGACAATCCTCAAGTTGAGTATCAAGTTTCACCCATATAATTGTTAGATATTTTAACCAATCATCTAGTTTCTATTTTGATAGACATGGGAGATACAAACTGATTCATTGCTCCTAAAATGCTTAGTAAATTATCTATAAAGGGTGGAACTATGGAAAATGTATGGTTAGTATAGTATGGGGTTGAGTCATAGGTCAAAGTTGATAAGTGTTTAGTTAAAGTGGATATTAGGTTTCCTAAGTTTACTATAGTAGTAGATCTTATAACAACACCATTGGGGTCATATGATGTGATCCTAGGAGTCAATTGGATTGTGAAGAATAAATCTAAGGTTTACTATTTTATGAAGAAGTCTGAGTGTCAAGATGATTTAGAAATCAAACACAATTTTAAGGTGAGAAAAGAAAGTTAGAGCTGAGGAAAATTTATGTAATTCAACTCAAGAAAGTTTAAAGGAAGGGATTCTAGGCATTAATCACTAAGATAAATGAGATGGAAGAATATAAGGAACCATCTATCAAATATTATCCATTTTTGATAAACTTTCATGAAGTGTTTATAGAATAATTACCAATATTTTAACGTAAGTGTGAGTTTGATTTCTCAATTGATATCATAATTAGATGAGAACCATAGTCTAAGGTGATGTAAAGAATGAAAATCACTGAATTGGTTGAGTTAAAGGCACAACTTCAAGAGTTATTATTGAAAGGGATAATTTGACCAAGTGTGTCACCATGGGGTGCACCAGTTGTCTTTGTCAAGAATAAGGATGTTATTCTTGACCTTTTTATAGATTCTAGGATATTGAATAAATCAACAATCAAGAATAGATATCCATTGTCACATATTGATGATATATTTGATCAAATGTGAGGAGTAACAGTCTTTTTTAACATTGATCTTAGATTAGGATATCATCAGTTGAGAATCTATGAAGAATATATTTCAAAAATAACATTTAGGACTTGATATGGGCTCTACGATTTCATAGTGTTACCACTTAGATTGATAAATACTCTAGCAACATTTATGAATCTTATGAATAGTGTGTTCATAAATTACATGGATTATTTTGTTTTGGTCTTTCTAAATGGCATCCTCATTTATTCTAAGGACGAGGAAGAGCACATATAAAATCAATAACAATTATTGTAGTGTTTTCAAAATCACAATTTATAAGGAAAGTTTTCCAAGTGTACATTTTTATAAAATAAAGTGCAGTATCTAGGACATATTATCTCTATAGATGGTATTTCAGTGAATCTAGAAAAGATTATAGATATTATGGAGTATCTATCACAAAATAATTTGCATGAGATAAGAATTTTCATGGTCTTAGCTAGATATTATAGGAAATTAATTCTGAATTTATCTAAAATAGCCAATCCAATTACCTATCTTCAACAAAAGAGTTAGAGTTTCATCTGGTTAGATAAGTGTGAGGTAGCCTTTTAGAAACTGAAAAGGAGGCTTACTTAAGCACTAGTGTTAAGAGTTCTTGATCTTAATGGTCAATTCTTAGTGATCACCAATGCATATGGGGATGGAATTGGAGGAGTTTTTATGCAAGATGGCTCAATGGTAGCCTATGATTCTAAGAAACTAAAGCCTTATGAGGTGAATTATGCCCCTCATGATCTAGAACTTATGTAAATTATGCATGCTTTGTGAGTTTTTAGGCACTATCTATTAGGGAAAATATTTGAGATCAAGATTAATAAATTCAGACTCAAGTATATCTTCACCCAACCAAACCTAAATTCTTATAAAAGATTATGGATAGATTTCTTATCTAATTATGATTTTGATATTAACTATATTAAAAGTAGAGAGAACAAAGTAGCTAATGCTATAATATATAGGGTACATAATAGTCATGGATACTATCAAGAATAATTTTTAAGATAAAGTAATAAAATTCTTGTCATGAGATGAATTCTATGATCAGGTCAAAAAATCATTATCTGAGAATGCTCAAAATACTAGGTATAAGGGATTCAAGATAAATAAATAGGTCTTTTATTTATACAATGGTAGGTTGTATGTGCCTAATAAATAGAAATTGAAGAGAAAAATGCTAAAGTAATTACATAATGCCCAATATTTAGGACATTTAGGAGTAACCAAGCTCATGTCTGAGCTCAAACAACTTTATTACTAGAAAGGAATCAAGAGAGATGTAGCAGATTTTGTGTCTTGTTATTTGGAATGATAATGTGCAAAAGTTGAACATGTACATCTATCTAGATTGGTATATCTATATGATATACTTGAAGGGAATTTGAAGGTGATTAGTATGGACTTTGTCCAAGGGTTTTAATTATTATATAACTAACAGAACATGTCCTTGGTTGTAGTTGAGAAACTAACTAGTGACTAAATTTGACTTTTAGGTAAAATTTAGACCCCTATATGTAAAAATCATTGTTTTTAAGATGTTTTAGGGGTATAAATATTATTCATAGGATATATAATTATTAAATTGATGTTATATAATGTATGTATAGCCTTAGTCATGTTTTTATTAGCTTATTTATCATTTTAGGTAATTTAATGTGCTTTTAAGGGTCATAAATGCAAGTGACATATTTCCCAAGTTGTCTAGATGTCCATTTTTTCCTTATAATCATCAAATAAGTTATTTTAACTCTCAAGGATGTTAGTTACATTATAATATAATAGGTTACTTAATTGAAATCCAAGAAATAACTAAAAAAGGGAGAAATGGAATATTCACCTTCCTAAAACTCATTTAAACATTTTTTGAAATTTTGAAGTGTCATTTTAAATCAAAAATTGTTCTACTCCTTTCTTGGTTTTCTAGACACATAGAAGTGACCTTTATGTTTTTGCTTAGTAGGGATAGTTCAAGATGTTTCAAGTCAAATGATTTTGGGAGGTTGTATTACACTTAGATACCTTCATTTAAATATAAATATTTTGAATAATGGTGGCCTATGGTTCATGAATCATCATTATGAATATGATTATAGTTTTATTGGTAGTTATTTTATGCACCCTATAGTTTTTTTTAGATTTTGGTAATATTGGTTTTATAATATGTTTTATACCTCCTTCTATGTTATTATTTCTTAGTTTCATGTTTCATAAATTTTTTATGAGAAAATTAGTCCATGTTGTAGGAAGGTGTCACATGTGAAGTCTCATTCAAAGTTATTCTTCTTTGTAGAGTGTTTTATTCCTATAGGGTTCTATTTTAGTTGGTAAATTATTTTATACAATTATCAAGGTCATATGACCAATTCATTCCATTTTTTGGTTTCACCATGTCATCTTTTGGGTAGGTTATAGCCTTGCCATCTCTCATAGTCAACTCCATGCCTAACCTCACTTGTAGTCACCTATATAAACTTGTTCAACTTGATCATGGAATGATATTTAGGGTATTTTAATTATCCAATCCATTAAGAGTTTTAAATATTTCATTTATATGTTTAGAAAATGTGCAAGTGTGTTCAAAAGCTCAATCACCATGACAAAACAATCATGAGATATCATGTCTACCTTGTTCCATGTGTTTACAAGTGATTTTCACATTGGAAGGAATGTTTGAAGCTTGTTTTAGGATGACCTTATAGTCAATCATGAATTTTTAATGTTTAAAATAGGTTTTAATTACCCATGATGCCTTTTCTCCATGTCATTATTCCATTTCATGCTCACTGACTACTTTCAGCTCAATGCACATCTATAGTAATCATTGATGACATCATGTTGATAGGTGTAAAGCCTAATGGGGTTTCAAAGTCTTAATATTTCAAAAAGTGTATTGGAATTATTGAGAAAAACATATAATGTTCATATTCATGAATAGTTTTCAACTTTCTCATATTGTAACTCACTGTATATGCACCAAAATATCCACCTACAGGTGGCTGACTAGGGGACTAAGGTGTTTATATGGAGAGATTGAAACAAATTGACACGTATTTAAAGTCTTGTTAAGGTATATAAGCCATGAAAAACTAATATAAGTTGTCAAAAGGGAAAGAAGAGGTGTTAAACCATGTTGAGAAGATGAAGACTGTATTCTAGAAAGTTGTCCCTAAAATGTCAAAATAGAGGTTAGGAACTTCTTATGATTATCCTAGAACATGGAGGTAAAGGTCTTCAAGCATATAGATTGGTCAATATTGTAGTATATAGTAGGGAGAGGTTATGCTTGGTCAATATTGTAGTATATAGTAGGGAGAGGTTCCATGCCATATATGAGAATCAGAATATGAAGAAAATATGGAAATAAAGGGCCTCAAATATGTCATTAAAAGCACTGAAACACTCCATTGAAATCTATAGGTCTGAGGTTGTAACTGAATTTTGACACCCTAAGGTGAAACATTAGAGAAAACCTCATGAATAATATGGATTAAATGGATAAATGAGGTCAAATTTAATGAAATTTATAAATATAAGGTTAATACATAGTCTTGTAAGCCATATGGTCACCTATAAGTATCCTTTTAGCATGGGAATAGACACCTATAAGGGTCATATAGGTAAGATAAGAAAATAGTGACTTATGCATGTGATTTGATGGTGTTTCACCAATATAAAGTAATTTAAAGGTAATATTTATGTTTTGTGACATCAAGGTGGGTTCAAGGAAGTATTTTTACATCATAATTATCTCACTTAGGCTATAAGCACCTAAAACATGTCCTACAGGTAGAGTATCTCAGTATAGGCTAGTGATAAAACATTGATGCTAGAATGGTGTTTGAAGGTTTATAAAAGATAATATAGTTAAATAATAAATTTTTAAAACTATAATTATTCAATTAAATACCTCTAATCATCATTAATAAGTGTATTTTAAGCAAGGTAACCTATAAGTAGGTCTAAATCAGGGTGTCTCAGTCAACAGATAGTGGAGACTCATTTTGAGGCATAAAAGTGCATAGGAATAGTTAAAGAAAATTGGGAATAATAAAATGACATATTAAAATTTCCATTTGGATATTTATGTAGCTCAATATGCCTAGACATGATTAAAAAAAACAACTACCTAGGCCCCCGAAACCCCTGTATGCATTTACAATAGGGTACAATAATATGAAGGTAAGATAAGTCAAGAAATTATCTAAGGAGAAAATGAGGATTATAAATAATTAAAATTGGTTAATTATAAAAAAAAAGTTTTTTAAAAATCCCAATACTCTTCCAAGATGACCATCTACCTTCCTTGGCTAAAGGGCAATAGTCTGTACTGTGGGCTAGGAAACCATGTTTGCTCAATACGTGAATATAAAGAATCCATAGAAGAGAAGTTTTTTGGATTAATAAAAATATTAAAAAGTATTAATTGATAATTATAATTTTTTTTAAACAATATATAATCATTGGTTTAGCTTGTAAAGGTCAACCTTAGGAGGATTTGAAGAAAAAGTAAGAAAATAGGTTTTTTAGAGGCCTTTTTTGGCCATTTTGAGATGGTTAGACACTTAAATCAAATAATATATTAAAAAATTTGTTAAAAATAATAATAATTAATTTATAAAACTAAAAAAATACTCAATTTTCCTTGGGGATGAGTGATACATGTCACTATTTTGTCTTAGAGGTAAGCCAATCTAGGAAAATCAGGGTTTAAGAAAACAAAATATTGAGTACAAAATGGGAAAATGGATTGATGTGGATATTTATTAACATCTATAAAAATATAAATTAGGTTTATTAAATTAAAATATATGATATATAATCACTATATCAATCTTAGACCCCTCAAGGTGGCCAAAAACCCATGCACAAAGTTTAACTAGGCAATCTTTCACTAGGCCTACTTGGTGAATGAGGGAAAAGGAAGAATAAGAGTGATTGGGAAGTTATGTGGTGATATTTAAATATGTAATTATGTGTGAAAATTCATAATACACAAACCTAACCATTTTAAATCAGTCTAAGTAGCCAAAGTTAGCTGGGTGCATGCTAGGCCTTTTAGGCCTTCAAGGGACTTAGAGCAAATTGGGGGTCTACTTTCATTTATAGATCTTGATGAGATATAAATATGATTTTGAAATGTTTAGAAGGTTAAAATATACATTTTTTAAATTTTAATATGTAGAGTTACCTACATGAAAGATAATTCTAACTCTAAGATAGTCGAAATATGCAAGAAAGGCAAAAACAAGCTCAATGAGGTGTCTTCAATTGCTCATATATTTTCTAAGGATTTATATGGGAACAAAAAGAATTTGTATAGGTTATATTGGAACATTAGTATAATTTTTTTTTAATTTATTGGTAGGTTTAATGTCAAATCTTTTTTAACAACGGTTAAGACCAAAAACTACCTAAAATCCTATTAAACCCTCGGCCAGGACCCAATCAAGAAAACAAGCTCGAAGAACTATCTATATGACATATTTTTACCATGAAAGCTAGTTTAAATTTTATATTAATCACTCAAGTTTCCTCCCATACCTTTGATCTATACGGAATTATATGGATAGGGTGACAAATAGGTTATTTTTTACCATTTTGTGTGTCTTATAGGCTACAAGAGGATTCTAAATATGAAATAAAGTTTGGATGGAATATTATGACTTATAATAACTCCTTATGGTCATTTATTTCCAATAAAAAACTCTTAATTTTCCAAACCAAATCTCTTATCTTAGCCAGTCAAAATTGGCACAATAGACACAAGGGTGAGAAGGTTGAAAACTCCAAGTGTGAGCCTTTTTAAGGTGTACCTAAGTAGTATAAGGACATGGATATTATTTTAAATTTAAATTAAATCCATCCAATGGATTTTCATTGGAAATTTAAGCTAATTTTGAAGACAAGTGTGAGGGGTGATTGAAAAAGGAGTTTTTTAAATTGCAGGTAGTGATGGCTTCCTTATAGGAGTTTTTAGATGAGTAAGAATTCAAAAAATGCATGAAGAGACATGATTGAAGGATTTACCTCTCATTATAATCATCATACCTATCCTTATTTAGTTTTGGGATGTTCAAATGGGTTTAAATTATGAAGGCAATTTTCTAAGCCAAGACTATGAGTTTTATGCCACTTTTCATGAGTTTCATGACTTGTATGGACACTTGGTCCTCCTGATATTGCATGGTTCATTCCATACCTATTTATCATGAAATTTTAACCCATTTTATTATATTTAAAAGTGTCTAAGTGACCTTTGGAATTCTCATGTCATAATCTTCTCTCAAAGGCTATAAATATTGATTCTTTTGGCTCTTTTTGGAAACATCTATTAGTTGATGGTGAAACCCTAGACAATTTTGTACTTGAATGTCTATTGAAGAAATAAAAAAATTGAATATGCCTACTTAAATTATATATAATTGAGTGTTATTTTAATCTTATTTGTCTTATCTAGTAGAAGATAATCTTTTCTAGCATGCTATCCTTGATTGTTCACCAAATGTGTAGAAGATTAATTGTTACAGGTCTTTTTTAATTCTCTTTTAAGTGTATGTGTGTGTTTTATAAGTGGTTCATGAATATATTACATAAATGAATCATCCATTACCATTTTTAGCATCCAATTACCTCTTGAACCTATCATATGAAATATTGATGTTAAAATCCATCTTAAGTTTTGGGTTTTGTGTGAAAAAAACTTTTTTTAGCTCTAAGTAGTATAAGTTTAGTCAATAGGGGGAAATTAAATATCGATGCATCACCTTTAGTTTTATTATTTTTTGTTCTTAACTCTTTCCATGCAAATTTTATAGGTAAGAGAGTATTTCAAAGAGTACATAAAGGGAATTATCCCTTCTAGAAATTCATCTCACCAAATTATTACCCATAGTAAGAGAGATGTTTACATTGTGAAACTTGGATGAGGAGAGCTAGGCATCTACTCAAGGGGTGAAAATCCAAATGATAATAGTTTTTAGAAATCCTAGTGGGACTCTACATCCTAGAAGATTATCTAAGATTGGTGTTGGTCTTGGCATAGTTGCAGCTACAAGAACATCTACATTCAATACCTGGAAACTCCACTAAATTTTTCAACTCTTTGGTTATTGATCAGTCCCTAATTTCCATGCCAAAGGTGACCACTAGGTTTACTAGTAAGGGTATACCCTTTGAGTTTGTGTAATTGCCTTTTTATTCTATCAAAAGGTTTAGGTTTGTGAATAATCATCATTCTTCAAGAGAGTTGGTGTTCAATAAGTCTAAGTTATTACTAAGTTCAACCTCTAATACCCATAGTATACATTTCAAGATGCTTAGAAACTAACCTTTTTTACCTTTCATCAAATCATCTCCTTTGAATCTTGCCCAATATGACCAAATTCCTAGAGTATACCTTAAGAATGTTCCATGTTTTAGTGGATAAGGTCCTATTAATCGCATTGATCACACTAGAAACATAGAAAACTTATATAATATCCATAATATCACTGAAGAGAATGTGTCTATTAGGGTATTATCATCATCTTTCAAAGGGAAGACCTTAGATTGGTATGGGACTATACCTGAAAATTATATTGGTTCATAGGATGAAATAGGAGATATATTGACTAAGAGGTTTGGAGAGAAGAGTGATCATCTATCACTAGCTAAGTAATTTACCACTATCAAGAGGGCACCACAAGATTTTATTCAATATTTTAACACTAAATTTTAAAAAACATGGGATAGGATCCCAGCCATCATGAGACCTACTCCATTGAATAGTGATTTGTCCATGATAATTCAAGCCATGGGTGGGAATACACTACTTGTTGCCTATGAGATATCCATCAATGTTGAGAATTATATTTTTTAAGTAATGAAGATTGATCTTAGGCCACCAATGCCATTGTTCCCTGATTTGTATCCTCCTAGTCAAGTTGTATTACCTACCTTGGCTCATTTTCCTAGTCAAGAAAGGTTTGCCATTGCCCCTACCAATGAGATTAATGAAGTAAATAATTTGATCCAAAGTGTTATTAATTAATTAGATGCCTTAAAAAGGTAATAATCTCAAATTTATAGGCCATACTAGTCATACAATTAGTTTGAGCAAATAAATAGGCCTCCTTTTCAAGATAATAATCAAGGACAAGGTCAAATCACTCCTAGACCTTACCAAATTTATAATCCTAATACCCCATCATCTTCAAAATAAATATTTCCCACTCAAAAAAAATTTGTTTAAGAATAACCATGTTATCCCTCCTAGACCAAAATCAAGGCCAATTTACATATGCCAATGAAATGCCTAGTCAAGACATGACAATGCAAGGTAATCAAGCATCTCAAGTTTCTAATTTTGAGGTGTCAATGAAAAGTGGAATGAAATTTAGAATGGAGAATGGAAAAACATAATTTTATTGTAGTCTCATAAATCATTTTGGGGGAGAAATTTTTGCCATCAATCATTTGAGGAATTCAAGCAATGTGATTACTAGTGTGTCCTATAATCCTCAGTCTAAAAAGAGTGTTACTGAAGAGATACAAGGGGATAATAAAGGACCTATTTTGAATCCTACATAATCTGTAATTTTGGGTGGGTCTAACTCATCCCATAAGGTGAAATAAAATTATAAGTTTTAGAATGTAAGGCATGTTCTTATACATCCACCTTCATAAGCTACACCACAAGGTACTAGTGCTTCCAAAGAGCCTTTCAAGGTGAGAAATCATTCTATCAATGTTTTGGACTAGATTAATAAGTTACATATGAATATTTAATTATGGTATCCATTGACAATACTGAGACAAAAATATATGCCTCAAAAGGAATTGTAAGGACTAGGTAACCAAGTTGGATCAGCTAGAAATGAGAATTTTGTCTTGGTGAATAGAACTTAGCCCATTGATGGACAAGTGAATAATATTGATAAGAATCCTCATTTTTATTTATCCTTGATCATTATCTATTTATTATTTCACAATTACATCATGGATAGTGGGACTACTACTCTAGTTATACCCAAATCAATAGTGGATAAACTAGGCCTCAAGTATGAACCAATGGCTAATAGAGTCCTATAATTGGATGGATCACCAGTAAAGACCTTAGGATTAGTCAAGGATTTGAACCGAATTTTACATGATTTTCCTAATTTTTATATCCCTCATGATGTGGTTGTGTTATATTTACCTCCATACTTTTCTCTTTACTTGTTAAGAGAGTTTACAACTAAGATAGGTGGACACATGGCAACTAATTAGTCCTATATGGTTTTTTAGGAAAAAGTATGGTACTGAGGTGAAGATTGAATTAGAGCCTATCCATCAAAATCACATAGATCCTTACATTCCTAAAGTGGCAAATCTCAATTATACCATTATTGATGAGGAATAACTTCACATAGATCAATCTCCAACATGTTCTCTTGAAGGAGTTTATAATTTGTATCTAGATGAATGGGGAGATGACCATTATGAGCATGATACTTAAAAATTAATAGAGTAAGGAGGTATTAGAGTGTATTGAATTCATGAAGAGGACTCTTCATGCCAAAATTGATGAATCCAAGTGAAAACATGGATGGTTTATGGAAGCTATTATTTGATGGATCTAGAAGTAAAGTTAGGGTAGGTGGTAGAGTAATGTTGGTTTCCCCATCCAAGGAAAGGTACTATTCCACTTTAAAATTCCACTTATCTTGTAAAAATAATGTGGTATAATTTTATTCCTTCATTCATGGCCTTGAGTGGGCTAAGAAAAGAGGTGTGAAAAAATAATAAGTGTATGGTGATAGTGAGTTGATTATGAATCAAGTAAGGGGTCAAAATGTAACTAAGAACCCTTTTATTAAGTCCTATAATCATAGAGTGTGGGATATTGTGGAGGATTTCTAAGGTTTCAACATCAAATCCATCACAAGAGAGGAGAACAAACATGCTAATAGGTTGGCATCAATTAGAGCTTAGTTTAATGTTCCAAAAGGGATAAAAGAAGATAAGAGCCAACCAAATCTCAAAGTGATTGTAAGGCCCTCAATACCTAATAATGTCACTAATTGAAAAGAGTTTGATAGTGACCAATGAATAGAATTGTTTCTACAAGAGGAGGTTGAGTTTTCTTCCAAGAATCAGTCCAAACTATGATAACAATATGGAGGGTAGATTGTATAATTGAAGTCAAACAAACTCTGTAAAGGCCTAGTCACACTTGAGAGTATATTTAATGACAATGATAAGTTTAAGAAATAAAAGGTAAGTATGTATAATAATCACAAAAAACTATGATAAATTACAACTCTTTAAGGATAAGTTGCTTGCACTTGGGAATGTATGTACTAGTGAAAAAAATCATGCTTTGATTGAGTTATGTAAGGAGTTTTCTGATGTCTTTATATAAGAATATAGTGATTTGAAGGGATTTTATCCAAACTTAGCTTAGCATACGATAGATATAGATGATAATTATAATCCTATCAAGAAAAAAGAAAGTCCCATAAATCATAATATTAAGCCTCTCATGAAGAAGGATCTTATTAAGTTGATTGAGTTCAAAACCATTTTTCCTATTAAGCATTCAACTTGGTTGGCAAACTTAGTCTCTGTTAGGAAGAAAAATGAGGAAATAAAGTTGTGTTGATTTTAGGGAATTTAATAGAGTTTCCTTGAAGGAACATTATCCTCTTCCTTATATGGAGCAAATTTTTCAAGTTGTGGAAAGTAGTGAAAGATTTTCTCTTCTTGATGGATATTTCAGGTATAATCAGATTTTGGTGAAAGAAAGTGATCAATATAAGAAATAATTTACTACTGAATTGGGTACATATTATTATATTAAAATTCCTTTTGGATTTTATAATTATGTAAATAAATTTAAATGTGTAATGGATATGACTTTTCAAGGATTAATACATGACATTGTATTGGTATATCCTAATGATAACATAGTTTTTTCTAAGTATGCAAAAGATCACTTGAATCACCTTAAGAATATTTTTGAGATATTTAGAGAGTTTATAATATCTCTTGACCCAAAGAATTGTGTGGTTTCTATCCATAAAGGCAAAATTTTAGGACACATTGTCTCAAAGAAAGGCCTATACATAGATCCTAAAAGGGTGAGTGCAATCTTGGCATTGGCTTTGCCCAAACATAAGAAAGGTTTGAAAGGTTTATTTGGGAAAATTAATTTAATAAGTAGGTTCATTCCTTATTTTTATAATTTAATAAATCCTCTAACCTCTATGCTAAGGAAGGATGAAGTGTTTCCTTGGATAAGAAGAAGGAAGGAGAGTTTTGAAGAGACTAAACAAGCCATTGCTCAAGGTCCAACTCTTACAAGTCCTAATTTCTTAAAGGATATAAATTATTATAATTTTATAAATGAGGATTTGATCTCTACCATGATTACTCAATAAAATTAAGAAAACTTGGAGCAGCCTATTGCCTTCTTTAGTCAAGGTTTGGAAGGTTATGAGGTAAGAAACACTTATGTTGAGAAGCAAGTATGTTCAGTTATTACATGTCTAAATAAGTTTAGACACATGATATATAAAAAAAAGATTAGCATATTGGTACCTCATCCTAATTTCAAATATTTCCTTTTTAGCATATATTTGAATGAAAAAATTGTTGGTTGGATGACAAAAGTGATGGAGTATGATGTTGAATCAAGACAACCAAGCTAGTCAAAGGGAAGGAGTTATGTGAGCATTTTGATTTAGATTTGAAATAAAAAAAAGAGTTTGTTTATCACTCCATAATGACCCTATGAAATATTCACCTTCATCAATGAGGATTTGGACACAAGATATGATTCATTTTATTCAAATTGGTGAGTGTCCATAAGGTCTAGATAGAGATAAAAGAAGGTACTTTAGATTACAATATATTCCTTATGTGATTATTGATAGAGTTTTGTTTAGGAAGGAATTATTAGGTGTGTTATTGAGGTTTGCTAAATCAGATTAGGTTAAGAAAATATTACTTGAGTTTAATGATGGACCAATTGATGGTGACTTTGCTCCAAAAACCATAGCTATTAAGATAATGAGAGATGGTTATTTTGTCCTAGTTTGTTAAAATACACCCATGTTTTGGTAAGTGTCCAAAATTTTATATTTTTATGCTAAACAAAATCTTGCATCCTTTCCTCTTCATCCAATATAGGTAGACTAACCTTTTATCCAATGGGGTCTAGATTTCATAGGCCTAATCAACCCACCTTCTAGTGCTGGCCACAAGTGGGTGTTGACTACTATAGATTACTTTAAAATATGGTTGGAGTATTTATCTCTCAAGGAAGCAAATGAAATTTTAGTTATATACTTTTATGAAGCCATAGTGATAAGGTTTGGGGCTTCTTCAACAATAATTTTAGACAATGCATTGGATTTCCTTAGAATGAAGACAAGTGAGTGGGCTTTAAAACATGGCATATATCTTAGTAATTAATCTAATTACTATCCAAAATGAAATGGACTAGCTGATTCCACCAATAAGAATCTAATTAGGATCATCAAGAGAACAATAGAGGAAAACCAAAGGACTTGACATTCCAAGTTGAAAATAGCTCTTTGTGTTGATAGGATTACCCCCAAAAGTGCAATTAGAAACTCACCATATACACTTGTTTATGGGAGAGAATATATAATACCTATTTCAATTGAGCTACTAGCCTTGGATCTCACTTATCAGTTGGATTTGATGGAAAATGAAAGCATGGAAGTTAAGTTGTGTGAATTGATGGAGCTTGTAGAGACAAGAGATTAAGCTATGTAAACTATGAGATCTCACCAAGATAGAACAAAGAGATAATTTGATAACAAATCCATGCTAAGAAGCTTCCAAAAGGGGTAATTTATTTTAAATTGGGATGAAGATAGGGATAAACCTAGAAAACACACAAAGTTTGATGTTTTGTGGAGTGGCCCTTATATTATCACCCAATGCAAGCAACATAATAGTTTCTAACTCTAAAATATGGATGGAGAGGATCTTCATGTCCTAGTAAATGGGATATATATCAAACATTGATACTAAGGCTCTCCTCTCTCCTTGTACATAGTTGTTGTTTTCTTGATTTCCTTAAGTACTTATGCACATGTGTGAGTCTTATTTGTGTCTTACTTTATCTTGTGTTTTCTTAGTGTGTTGTGGTTGTATTTTGTGCATCTTAGGTAATTCCTTGATAGTTGTCTTTAAGAAATCATTGACTCCCTCAACCCATGATAGAATAAGGCTACTGGTCCTTAGTATAGTAGGCATATTAATCCTATGAGTCACCAATTTATTGACAAAATTTAACTTTTAGGTCAAATTTGGACCCCTATAGGTAAAAAACTTTGTTTTTCAAATTTTATAGGGGTATAAATATTTTTCATAGGCTATATTGTGGTTAAATTAATGCTATATAATGTATTTCTATCCTTTATCATCATTTTATTAGCTTATTTATCATTTTGGGTCATTTAATGTGCTTTTATGGGTCATAAATGCAAGTGACACATTTCCAAAGGTGTCCAAATATCCAATTTTTTCCTTCTAATCATAAAAAATGTCATTTTAATTGTCAATTATGTTAGTTAAATCAGAATATTGTAGGTTCCTTAACTAAAATCTAAGAAATAACTAAAAAAGGTAGAAAATGGTAATTGTATGGCCCGTGGGGAAGTGTGACACGTGGGAGAAGATCTTAGATAGAATATTAAATTTAATAACACTAATTTATATGTTTTTTATTTATAAATTTATTTTTAAATAAAAAACCATTCTACTCCTTTTTTGGTCTTTTAGACATACTGAAGTGACCTTCAGGTTTTTGCACAATATATACAACTCAAGAGTTTTTAAGTCAAATGATTATAGGAGGTTTTATTACACCTATATAAATTAATTTACATTTAAATATTTTGAATTATGGTGGTTTTTAATTCATGAACCATCCTCATGAAGTTGACCATAATGTTTTGGTAGATGTTTCATACACCCTATAGGTTTTGTTCCATTTTGGTCAAATACATATGAAACAATTAGTGATGTTGGTTATATATTATGTTGGATACCTCTTAATATGGTATCCATTCTCATTTTCATGTTTCATAATGTTTTGTTTATCAAATTAGTCCATGTTGTAGGAAGGTGTCACATGTGTAGTTACAGTCAAAGTTCTTTTTTGTAGTGTTTTTATCCTATAAGGGTCCATTTTATTTATTAAATGATGTTATACAAGTCTAAGGGTAATATTACCACATCCTTACATGTTTTGGTTTCACCATTTCATATTTTGGGTAGCTTGCAGCCTTGCCATCTCTCATAGTCAACTCTATGCCTAACCTCACTGGTAGTCACCTGTATAAAGTTGTTCAAATTATTCATGGAATGATAATTAGGGTATTATATTTTTATAAGAAAAAAATAGTTTTAAATAGTTCATTTATATTTTTGGAAAAGGTGTAAGTGTGTTCACAAGCTCAATCACCATGCCAAAATAGTCATAAGATATCTTACCTGCCTTGTTCCAAGTGTTTATGGGTTATTTTCACATTAGAAAGAATGTTTGAAGCTTGTATTAGGATGAAAGTATGGTACATATTGCATTTGGAATGTTTAAAATAGGTTTAAACTACCCATGAGAAATTTTCTCCATGTCATTGTTCCATTTCATGCTCACTGACTACTTTTAGCTTAATGCACATCTATAGTAGCCATTGATGATGTCATACTGACAGGTGTAAAGCTTGATATTGTTATAAAATCTTAATATTGATACAAATGTATTTCCATGATTGAGGAAAACATACAAGTTTCATATTCATGGATAATTTTTATATTTATCATATTGTAACTCACTACCTATGCACCAAAATATCCACCTACAGGTGGCTGAATAGGGGACTAAGGTGTTTATATAGAGAGATTGAAATAGATTGACACCTTTTTAAAGTCTTGGTAAGGTATCTAAGCCATGAAAAATACATATAAGGTGTAAAAATGGAAATAAGAGGTGTGAAACCATGTTGATAAGATGAATACTGTATTCTAGTAAGTTGTCCCTAAACTGTCAAATCAAAGGTTAGGGAGCTTCTTGTGATTATCCTAAAACATGGAGGTAAATGTCTTAAAGCATATATATCTTGGTAAATATTGTATTAAATATTAGGGAGATGTTCCTTGACAAATATTAGGATCAAAATATTAATATAAGATGGAAATAAAGGGCCTTAAACATGTCCTTAAAAACACTGAAACAATCCATTGAAATCTATAGGTCTAAGGTTGCAAATGAATTTTGACACCCTAAGGAGCAACATTGGATAAAACCTCATGAATAAGATGGATTAACTAGATGAATGTGGTAAAATGGAATGAAATTTATCAATATCATGTTAAGATACAGTATTTTAATCCCTATGGTCACCTACATGTATCCTTCTAACATGGGAATAGATACCTACAAGGGTCAGATAGGTAAGATAAGCAAACAATGACTTAGGCATGTGATTTGATGGTGTTTACCCAATATAAAGTAAGTTAAATTGATATATATGTTTTTTGACCTCAATGTGGTTTCAAGGATGTATTTTCACATTATAATAATCTCATTTAAAGCTATAAGTACCTATAATAGGTCTATAAGCATAATATCTCAATATACGCTAGTGACCCAGCATTAATGCTAGAATGGTGTTTAAAGGTTTACAAAGGAGAATCATAGTTCAAGAATACATTTTAAAACCTATAATTATTTAATTAAATACATATAATAATCTTAAACAATTGTAATTGAAGCAAGGTAACCTACAAGTAGGTCTAAATCAGGGTGTCTTAGTCAACAGACAGTCAAGACTCATTTTGAGGCACAAAAGTGCATAAGTAGGGTTAAAGAGAATTGGGATTAATAAAATTAAAAAATAACATTTAAATTTGGATATTTATTTACCTAAATATTTATATACATGATAAAAACACCAACCTAGGACCCTAAAACCCTTGTATGCACCTACAATAGGGTACAATCATATGAGGGTAAGATAAGACAAGAGATTGTCTAGGGAGAAGAGGAGGATTATATAAATTAAAAGTGGTTTATTAATAACCAAAAAGTGTGTTAAAAATATAAATACTCTTCCAATATGACCATCTACCTTCCTTACTTGGCTAAAGGGCAACAGTCCATAGTGTTGGCTAGGAAACCATGTTTGCTCAATAGGTGAATATGAAGAATCCATAAAAAAGAAGTGTTTTGGATGAATAAAAATATTAATAAGAATTAATTGAGAATAATAAAAAAATTTAAACATCATATAATCATTTTTTTATATTTTAAATTTCACCCTTAAGAGTATTTGAAGGAAAAGCAAGAAAATAGGCTTTTTAGAGGACTTTTTGGGCATTTTGAGCTGGTTAGGCACCTAAATAAAAGAATAAATATAAAAAATTTGCTCTAAATAATAATAAATACATGGTTAAACTCAAAAAATAATAAATTTTCCTTTTGGATGAGGGATATACCTCACTATTTTGTCTCAAAGGTCAATCAGTCTAGGAAAATCAGGGTTTAGCAAAGCAAACTAGTGAGTACAAAATGGGCAAAGGGATTGATGTGGAACTTTGGGAAGATTATTAAACATATAATGAGGTGTATGGAAGTAAAATTTATTATATATAATAAATATATCAATATATGACCCCTCAAGGTGGCCAAAATACCCATGCACATAGTCTAACTAGGTAATCTTTCACTATGCCTAGTTGGTGAATGAGGGAAAAAGGAAGAAGAGGAGTATACGGGAAGTTATATGGTGATATTAAAATATGTAATGAGGTGTAAAAAATAATAATACACCAAACCAACCATTTAAATCAGTCCAAGTAGCCAAATCTAGTTGGGTGCATGCTAGGCCTTTTAGTCCTTCAAGGGACCTAGAGCCAATTATGGGTCTACCTTCATTTATAGCTCTTGATGAGATATGAAAATGATTGGGATATGTTTAAGAGGTTAAAATATACACTCATAAACTTTTATCATGAATAATAACCTATAATAAAGCTAATCCTAACTCTAATATATTCCAAACATGCAAGAAAGTCATAAACAAGATCAATGAGATGTCTTCAAGTGCTCATATATTTTATAATTATTTTCATGGTAACCAAATGAATTTTGAGAGGTTATTATGGTCCCTTATAATCAAGTTTTTGGCATTTTTTTGTGGGTTAAATTTCAAATATTTATGAACAAATCTTAAGACCAAAAACCACTCAAAACCCTACTAAATCATCACCAACACTTGATGGAGAAAACAGGCATGGAGAGTTATCCACATGACATATTTTGACCATTTAATATATTGGAAATTGTAGAGGAATCACTCAAGACTCCTCCCATACCTTTGAGATGTATGGAATTTAAGGATAGGGTGAAAACATGGTATTTTTGACCATTTTATGTGTTTCTTAAGCTACAGGAGGAGTCTAAAGATGAAATAAAGTTTGGATGGAATTTTTGGAATTTTAATAACTCCATATGGTCATTTATTTCAATTTAAAAACTCCTAAGTATCCAAACTAGATCTCTCATCTTAGCTAGTGAAAACTAATGTAGTGGACACAAGGGTGAGAAGGGTGAAAACCTCAAGTATGATCCTTTTTAAGGTGTACCTAATTACTATAAGGCCATGGATAGTATTTAGAAGTATCATTAACTCTCTCAAATATATTTTCATAGTAAAATTTAATATAATTTTGAAGAAAAGTGCGAGGGGTGACTAAAAAAGGAGTTTTTTAGACTGCAGGTAGTGAGGGCTTCCTTCGAGGAGTTTTCAGATGAGTATAAATGTAACCAATGAATTTTTAAATATAATTAAAGGAATTACATATCATTACAATCATAATACATATCCCTAGTTTTTTTTTTGATGTTCAAATAGGTTCAAATTATGAAGGTGTTTTTCTAAGCTAAGACTAAGATTTTTATGCCACTTTTCATAAGTTTCATGACTTGTATGGACATTTGGTACTCTTGAAATTTCATGGTGCATTAAATAAATATTTATCATGCAAAAATAACCCCTTTTATTATATTTATAAGTGGCCAAATGACCTTTGGACTTCCCTTGTCTTGTTCTTCTCTGAAAGGCTATAAATATTGCCTCTTTTGGCTCTTTTTGGCAACCTCCATTGGTTGGTGGTGAAATCCTATCCAATTTTGTACTTTAATGTATTTTCAACAAATAAAAAAGTGATTTTTCCTATTTACATGTTGTAATTTTTTTTAATTTCAATCTTATTGGTCTTTTCTAGTAGAAGATCATCTTTTCTAGAATGTTATCCTTGATTGTTCACCAAATGTGCAGAAGAGTAATTGTTTTAAGTCTTTGTTAGTGTTCCCTTTTAAGTGTATGTGTGTTTTATAAGGGTTTCATGATTTTATTACATAAATTAATCATCCATTACCCTCTTAATCATATAAATACCTATTTAACCTATCATATGAAATATTTATGTGATAATCCATATTGAGTTATGAGTTTTGTGTGAAAGAATATTTGTTTATCTCTAATTAGTATAAGTTAAGTCAATAGGGGTAAGTTAAATATTGTTACATCAAATTTAGTTTTATTACTTTGTCTTATTAACCCTTTCCATGAAAATTTGATAGGTAATAGAGTGTTTTAAAGAGTGCATCAAGGGAACTATCCCTTATAGAGATTTATGTCAACAAATTATTACTCACAGTGTGAGAGATGTTTCCATTGTTCCACTTGGATGAGGAGAGATAGGCATTTACTCAAGGGGTGAAAATCTAAGTTACAATAGTAACCAAGATATCCCATTTCATACTAGGTAACTTGATAGATAATGAACATATTATTATGAAGAGATTCATTGAGGTCTATTAATTACATGGTTTTCTAGAGAATATATTTTTAGATTAAGATCTAAGGATAACCTTTATATTTTGGTTGAATTTTAATTTAGCATTATTTACACATTTAAATTGGATTAGTACTTATCACCCACCAAATAATGGATAGATAGAGTGATTTAACCAAGTTTTAGAAGATCTCCTTCATATATATTGTATGGATTAACAATACAAGTGAGAGAAGTACCTTCCATTTTTTGAGTTTACTTACAAAAACTCATAATAATAATAATAATAATAATAATAATAATAATAATAATAATAATAATAATAATAATTGATTATGGATATATTTGAGTCATTATACCGAAGGAGGTGTAAAACAATAATAAACTAGGACATGTTAGAAGATAAGGTAGTCTTTGGACTTGATATTCTTTCAAAAATGTAAGAGCAAGTCAGGATAATTAGGTAGAGGTTGGCCAAGGCCAATGATAGATAGAAAAGTTATGCTAATCTAAAGAGAAATAATAGTTAGTTTTTTATAGGTGATAAAGTATTTATACAAGTTAAACCTCAAAAAGGCTTGATTAAATTTAATAATTAAATGAAACTTTCATTGAGATATGTGGCACCCTTTGAGGTTTTGCAAGTGGTCAATCCTATAGCATATAGGCTTGCATTGCTACCGTATCTAGCTCTTTTGTATAATGTCTTCCATATGTCTTATATTAAAAATTATATTGTTAATCCTTCACATGTGTTATATTGGAATGATTTGTAAATTATATACCCTAGGGTTGTCTTGGTAGAACCAATTAGAATAATTGACACTCACAAACTTAGTTTGCATAATAGAAAAGTGTCATAGTGTAAGGTCTAGTCAAAACAATTTTCTAAAGATAGTACCACTTAGGATGACTATGATGAGTTTTATAGTTTTTCTCCACATTTTTTACTTGATTTTCTATTGTATTTTATGTTTTTTTCTATTGAATAATGTTTTAAATTCATAACTTATGTTTGAATTAATTTGATTGGGATGATGACCAGCTTTAGGGGGAAGGATGTCACATCCCTATTTCTCTCTAAGATGAATAACCTATTTGATCCATATATTACTATGGTTGATTAGTTGATTAACTAGTATTTGATTAAGCTTTATGTCATATGGTAATTATGGGATAGTTATGTGTTTCTTAATTTATATGATTAGTTTCCTATGAGTTAACAATACTTTTATATTATATACATTGTGATCATGTTTTCTAATTACACATCATTATTTTATTGATTACTATTGATGATCATATTTATTTAATTGAATGATTTTTCTAAACTTTTGGTAATATGTATCATATCATATATGATGTAATTGCTTGGTTGAGTGATTAAATTAGTATATGTTTTTACTTACCTTACTACCTTATTGGGTATGGTTGTGTAGTATAATGATTTGATGTTATGTATGAATTTATATAATAAGTAAATATGAATTTAATTCTTTTTTTGATATTAGTAAGATTATTTAAAGGGGTAAAATCTAAGTACAAAAGCCACAGGGGTAGTGAACTAGGCCAAAGGCCACAAACAACCAAAACACAAATAAATAAAATACAACTAATAGTAGAACATAGAAACCAATACCCAAACACTAAAAAATAGAAAAAATAGTTGAACATATATTCCCAGTCTTCCTTAAAGAAGGTAATAATTTCCTCCTTAGTGGTAGCCTTTATTTTTATGTCCATATATTCACCTGAATCAACTTATAGGATAGATAGGGTTGTAGTAGCTCTGTGAACAACTTTAATGCATAACGTGGTTAAAATTTTCATTTTGTTTTTGAGAAAATGAAAACCCTTCTTGACCTCTTCCAAATCCTTTCTAGTCTGAGAACAATTGTCATATATTTTAACATTAGAGGCTTCTTCAATAGGATCATCCATGTATTATGTGACCTTATCAGATTCATAGAAAGAGTTGTTTAACTCCTCAAAGAAAAAAGTTCCCTCCTTTCCCCCCACTAAATAGGGGTAAAATTGAACTTTAATATTTCAACACCTTCCTTAGGGTCAAAAATTGAGGTGTAGTTTATAATTTCCAAAATAGGGGTCTAACTTCCAACTAATTTGCTTGATCTTATGATGCTCTACCTTTTACCAGTGCTTTCCTTGTTCTCAAAACCTAAATCTAAATGGGCCTTCTCTTCTATTTTCTCTTGGCAATCCAATTTTTCCTTTTCCACATTTAATCTGCCTTTCTTCCCTTCCATAGTAGCTTTTTTGGATTTTTTTAAGCCCACCTTTTTAGGAAAACATTAATCCTCAATGACACCCTTCCTTTTTTTCCTAGTAAAGAGAGATAGCCTATTTTTCATTTCACATAGCCCCTCAACCAGTATATGACTAGGGGACCCAATCAGATCATCCTCCTAATACAAAGAAGTTATTCCCTACAAAAGAGGGGATTTGAAATCCAAAAAATTGGGGGGGGGGGGTGTGGACCTAAGGAATTTGTTACCAGATCCTCAAGTTTTTGGGGAAGACCAATGGGGCCCAAAAAATCTTTTGGGGATGAGACAGAAGTTTTATTTTTGAGACATGAACCAAATTTAACACTTAGGGGAATATTATCCTCCCAATCACTATCATGGGCCTCATCAACCAATATATAAGTTATGGGTTTAAGAAGGCATAGTTATAGGTGGAAATGATAGAGATGGAAAATTAGGCCTTGATAGAGAGGGATGGTTATGGCTATAGGGTTACTCTAAAAATCACTCTTAGTAACTTTAATAAAGGGTTTAAAAGAAGGTAGTAGATAATATGGAACATTAATAATTAACTTATGGCAAATATTATTAAGCAAAGCAAAGTGATAATGATAATAAAATTTAAACTTTTCTTCCAAATTAATATATTTCATGATGAGAAAAAGAACCTTATCCCATGGATAGACAAGGTTTTCCCTATCAAAACACCCTTGCAACTGAATCAGTGTCTCTCCTTCCTTGTAGAATTTCCACATTCCCTCTAGGTCCTATTCTTTGGTTAGCTTCCTTAGTATTTTTCCTTCACAACATAGACTCATGGATTTAGATATCATAGCTTTACTAACTTTGAATTGGATGCCTCCAACTCAAACCATGTGATTTACATCCCAAGAAGTAACAAACTGAGTCAAAATATTTTTGGCAAATCTAGTTAGGCATTCTTGAAATAGAGAAATACCTCTTTCATATGAAATGATCCATAGAATGGTGTCATCTTTGAAATATACACATGACTATAGCTCTATTTTGACCTTATCCCTTCCCATGGTTAAGCTCTTCCTAGAGTTGAAGAGAAGATTTCTCAAAGCAATATCCAAAACCCAAAGTAAAAGTTTTGAGATGGAGGTATGGTCCTATTTAATTAACCAACATTTATTTCCTTTGAAACTCCTAAATTATTTTTATAAGACCAGTAATAGTTTCTAAAGTCATGAATTTTGTGTGGAGTAATAGTTAGAGCTTGTGTCTCTAGAAATTGGAAATACCTTGTGTGATATCTAGGTAGATGCCTAAGGCTTACACCAAAATGATTTTCATTGACTTGGAAAATCCCATCATATAAAGTGTAATCTTGCATCATATTTTCCTTTGTGATGACTACTTCTATTTTCCCCTCCAATAGAAAGCTATATATAATGAATCCCTAGATTAGAATATATTTAACAATATTTTCTAACCAAATATGTTTTATTGAGGTCATTGATTCAAATAGGGTTAGGCCTCTAATTGGAGGCAATCTCTAACATAGAAGGTCATTTTTAAGTTAGTTGAGTCTATCGTTAATGAAGGTTAAGGTGGTGGTGAGTATGTTAATGGGGAAGAATAAAATAAAGTGGGATAAGGTTTTGAGGCATGACATGACACATTGCATATAGAGGATAGAAAATAGAAGAGAAGAAGGAGAAAGTTTGAGTGAAAGAAGAAGGTGTACATATGATTTTCTTAGATTAATTATTAGGTTGGTTTTATATTTAAATTTCCTATGTGTAATGTTTGAGGGATTTTGAATGTAAATAGTTACTAGTTATGAATTTGTTTGAAATGTTATGATAAGGTTTAAAATGGATGTATGTAGGGCCCTATGGAAGGATCAAAATCCATAGAACCCAATATCCAACCCAAGGTAACCTAAGGGAATTGGGTAGGACTATAGTAAATGACATGGTTATTATAGATTTAAATAAGTTGTCATAAACTCCTCTTCCATTTTGAAAATATATGTTATATCATGGGAATGATTATTTCTTAAAGGGTTTATTTGATTAGATTGACATAGTGTTATTATTGAACCAGTTATGATATATTAATTATGATATTTAGTAAACTAGATTGAAAATTTGGATGTATGAGGGCTCGACTATGTAAACCTAATTAGATTTTAGGTATAGATGTATGGGTTATTTATACAAAAAACACTATGAATACACACACACATACTAGGATATACTCATTTTTGAATTGATAACACACACACACACACACACACACACACACACACACACACACACACACATATATGTTATCAATTAAAAAATGAGTATATACTAGTGTGTGTGTGTATTCATATATATATATATATATATGTTATCAATTCAAAAATGAGTATATACTAGTGTGTGTGTGTGTGTGTATTCACAGTTTTTTTTGTATAAAGAACCCATACATCTATACCAAAAATACAATTAGCTTTATATATATATATATATATGGCTTTTGAGGGAAAATTATATGGGTTGAATAAGACTAGTTGTAGGATGCCTATATGCATGAACTCGATGTATGGGTTCTAATGGAATTTATGTTAAGGTGTGGAGCCTAAAAGCTTCACCAAGGATCACATTACCAAGTTGCAGGTTTACACAGTCACCGGTGTCGGTCAGGAGTGACCGACATCGGTCAAGTACAGTTTAAGAGATGCCAGCATCGATAGGGATCAGCTGACATCAGTCACAAGCAAGGAGGAAGGAACCAGCATCGGTTACCTGTGTGTCCAGAGAGCTATTTCTGAGGATAGAATCGAGTGTTTGCATGATGAGTTTAAGTCGTAGTCTTAAGTCTGCATCTCTATTATTAGTAAGATTATTTTTAGAGCCCTTGTTCAAGAGGCTTAACTATTGGTTGTAAGTGCATGCTCAAGTCTCCTAATTCTATATGTAGAATTAGATCTTCTTAGCTTATTGTAGTGTATTGGTATGTTGAAAGAATAGTAAAAAATTGTATAGGTGAATCAATCTAGGTTGTTGGAGTTGATTGTACTTGAGAGAGAAAGCTCTTGAGGGAAAGAGATCTAGAGAGAGATTTGTGCATCTGAGAGAGGTGTGGAAGAAAGAAGTTTCTTCAATTGTATTCCTTCTGTAAAGAGTTTAATACAAGTTTTCAGGGTGGTTTCTTGTATCTCTTGTTCTTTGCTATTTATCATTCTAGTTACTTATCTATCTGATTTAATTCTAGGTTTTATTGCTTTCATAAGTGTAATCAAATTGTTGGTTGATCCCCAATAAGTGGTATCAGAGCTAGGTTGTAGGTTGAGAGCTTAATATCCAATAAGTGGTATCAGAGCTCAGGTTCACTAAAAGGTGGTTCAGATCTGTGTAGTGTGTATTGATTACAGGTTACTCACAGGGGTTTCTGTAGGGATTTCTATTTGAGTGGGAGAAGCAATGGCAAAAGAAAGTAAACTGAGAATGGAGAAGTTCAATGGCAAAAATTATCAACATTGGAGAATGCAGATAGAGGACTATCTATATTAGAAAGATCGATACTTATCGTTAGGTGGGATTGTAAAGAAGCCCATAGACATGGATGATGAAGAATGGGAAGTTCTTGATAGAAAGGCTCTAGTTTCTATAAGACTGAGTCTAGCATCTACTATGATATCTAATTTATCATAGGAAAAAACAATGATAGAGTTGATGACTACTTTAGCAAATTTGTATGAAAAACCCTCAGCTTCTAATAAGGTATATCTTATGAAGCAGTTATTTAATTTGTGTATGCAGGAAGGTGGATCTGTATCTAATCATCTGAATGATTTCCATGCGATTGTAAATCAATTAAGTTTAGTCAATATTGTATTTGATGATGAAATTAAAGCTCTTTTAATATTATGTTATTTGCTTGAAAGCTGGCATAGCTTAGTAATGGCAGTTAGTAATACTGCATCTGCTTCAAATATTTTAAAAGTAGAGGATGTTGTTAGTGTTATCTTGAATGAGGAAATTTGCAAGAAAAGCACAGAGGAAACATCAGGGAATGATTTAAGTTTTGAGAGTAGGGGGAGGCAAAAAGAGAAGAGCAAGAAAGGGAGATCAAGATCTAAGTCTAAGGTGAGAGGTAGATCCAAATCTAGAAATGGCAGGAAGCCACAATGCTGGAATTGTGGAAAGATGGGGCACATAAGCAGAGATTGTTGGTCAAAGCCTAAGGAGGACAATCAACAAGAAGGAAAAGAAGAAGTAAAGGTTGCAGGTATTGCAAAAGATGCTTTAATATTCTCTTTGCATAATAATATAGAATCTTGGGTTTTATATTCTAGTGCATCTTTTCATTCTACCCCTAATAGAGAATATTTTAGTGACTATATCCATGGAGATTTTGGAATAGTGTATCTAGGGGATGATGAGCCTTGTAAAATTATTGGAAAAGGTAAAGTGCAGCTGAAAATGTAGAATGGCAACACATGGGTGTTGAGAGATGTTATGCATGTTCCTAGCTTGAAGAGGAATTTGATTTCTTTAGGCAAGTTAGGGGATGAGGGTTGTACAGTAACTCTCACAGCTGAATCTTGGAAGGTGACCAAGGGTGCACTTGTTATGGCCAAAGGTAAGAGAGTAGGTACTCTCTATTTATGTAATTGTGTTACTAACAATTCTCCTTCTATATTATCTACTTCAGATGTGGATACAAAATTGTGGCACTCAAGGCTTGGCCACATGAGTGAGAAGGGAATGTCAATTCTTAAGTCTAAATGTAAGCTTTCAGATTTGAAAAGCACATATCTAGATTTTTGTGAGCACTGTGTTTTTGGAAAATAGAAGAGAGTGAGTTTTTTTCAAGACTGGGTTAATAAAGAAGAAGCATAAGTTGTAGCTTGTTCACACAGATGTGTGGGGACTGGCTCAAGTAGCTTCTATTGGAGGATCACAGTACTATGTTTTGTTCATAGATGATGTTACAAGAAAGGTATGGATCTATTGTATTAAGAATAAATCTGATGTATTTGAGACTTTTAAGATTTGGAAAGCTATGGTTGAGAATGAAACAGGTAGAAGATTGAAGTGCCTGAGATCTGACAATGGTGGTGAGTTCTACAGCTATAAGTTCAACTGGTACTGTTATATGTATGGAATCCACAGGAAAAGGATGGTTCCAAGGACACCTCAGTAGAATGGAATTGCTGAAAGGATGAACAAAACAATTATAGAGCATGTAAGGTGTATGAGATTGCATGCTAGTTTGCCCTTAGAGTTTTGGGCAGAAGCTGTTGACACTGCAGTGTACCTGATTAACAGAGGACCCTCTACAGCTCTAGATGGTGGAATTCTAGAAGAGGCATGGACAGGTAAAAAGGTAGATCTCTCATTCATATAATGTTTTTATGGTAGATGGATAGGATAATATTGTAAATAGAGAGATGATGTATGATGTGATTCTTGATGTTTTGATCATATGTAGATATATGATGTGGTTCATGGATAGAGTTCACAATGTTGGGTTCATCATTGATGTTTGTTGTTCATGATAATGTATATCTAATGTGATTATGATTATGATTGATTTTATGGCTATGAAAATACATAAATCAAGTTAGATAAAAAACTAAATGTGGGAAAAAGAGATGAGAATCATGACACACATGTCTACATGAACCAATGACATGAGGGTAAAGAAAAATAAAGATGATTTTAATTGGATTCAATCTGATTAGAGATGAAAACTATCCATGAGAACCATGCCATGGGTAGAGTCATGATACCCATATTTAGGATTAAGCTATAACTATGATAGTTAATCACATGGTTCTATGTTTTAATCAGTTATCCTCAAAGGGAGAGGGATAGGTAGGTGAAGGTGAAAATATCATAAATCAAGAGATGAGGTTAAATTAGATAGTAAGATGATTTTCATCCTTCTTTAAAAAAATAAAGGGTGTAGATGTGAATCATTGAGAGGCTCAAGTTCTAGTTTGCCTTCGAGAGAGGACAAATGATAAGCTCCTGATATATACATTTGAGTGATCATGCAGGGTCCAAGCTAATTAAAATCAAACTTACATCTTTTTCTTTCCTCCATGTTGGTTACATGTTGGTTTTTATTTTAATATGAGGTCTCTAATATTCAGTTCTCATTCTTTTAGGTGTTTGTTATAGGCACACTTAATTCTCTCTTGGTAGACATGAAGATGGTTAAGTGTTATGAGGTGATGTTCATTAAGTAGCTCAAGTCATGTTAGTAATTCTTGATTATAAACTCTCTTAGAAATGATCTCTTACAAATATATATAGATGGAATCTAGACATTGAGAGCCAAAATTTTCTCTTCTTCAAAGACTAGAGAGAAAGGGCTAGCACCTATAGAGGTTTGAATGCTAATGTGATAGGCCCATAAAGAAAAAGGGATATGCAAGTGCCAATCCTAACCTAGATCACTAATAAATTTGGTTAACATTTTTTTAAGGATTTTGTTAGGGGATTCTACCTATCCATTTTATTTTATATGGTGAGGCGAGAAAAATCTTAACTTGATGCCAAATGTGTCATAAAGACCTTGGACTTTGTTGTTATTAAAAAGTTTACCATTATCAATGATGATCTTATGAGGAAAACCAAAATGATAGATGATGTGATGGTTGATGAAATAGATAATTCTTAGCTTTGGTAGAGATGAGAGTAATGGCTTCCACCCCTTGGTGAAATACACAGTGGTGGTAATGATGGATTGGTGACATTGTGATGAATGAGGATTGATTTCTCTAATAAGATCTAGGCCCCATTGTGAGAATGGCCAAAATTATTTGGATACTTAGAGGCCATGGGTAGGTGCATGGTGTAAGTTATCATGTTGTTGATATCCGACACACTTGTTTACATAATCACAATATTATTGGTTAAGGGTGGGCTAATAGTAGCCAAGGCAAAGGATGCATTTAGCAATGGTTAAACCACTAAAGTGTCCCCCATAGATTATGTCATGTGTTTCCTTGATGGAATGGGAATTTTTAGGACTAAGAAGGCAATATAAGAGGTCATAAAATACATGTTTGTCAAGGATTGCCCCTTGTAGGGTGTAATGATAGGTACTATGAACAAAGGCTCTTCAGGGATTCCTACAGAGGTTGGGAGGAATGATACTAATGTTGAGGTAATCAAAATTTTATTCGTACCATATGTTTAATGGTAAGAAGATCAGAAGGGATATAATATGGGCTAATAAAGTGATGGATGGTGACAAAGATTTTAGATTTGGAAGGTTGAGAAGGAATTTGGGAAGTAATAGAATCCATTGTATCCACAAACTTATTAGTATATTACAAAACTGATTGGATAAGCTAATGATCAAATGATGCTAAGAGTACATCTATTAGTTATTTATACTTTAGTAATACATCATTCTTACATTAATAAGATCCATTGGCTTAGTTGACCATAAGTTGGGAATCACCAAAGGCACTATTTATCTTGACTCCCAAGGCTAGAGTGGTTTAGAGACCTATGACTAGGGCTTTGAACTCAACCATGTTATTGGTGCACTTAAAGTAAATTTTGAAGGAAAGGGGAAGAAGTTCACCATTGAGGGGGATGAGAATAACTCCAACACATCTACCATATTGGAATTTAGAGTCATTAAAGAATATGGTCATTTAGTAGGTGGGGTCCTCTTGAGAAAGAGTCATGATGGAATCATCTACAAATGTAAGAGGAAGAGGTTGGTTATCTAGTAAAGGAGCTTCAACCAATTGATCAGTAATAACTTGTCCTTTAATTGACTTTTAATAAAGTAAATCAAGGTCAAACTTAGCTAAAATCATAAGCCGCTTATCCATACATTAGTTTTGGTATGTTTTAGATTACATGTACTTAAGTGGGTTAGTGTTAGTGATGACATAGGTTTTGTGATTAAGAAGGTAGTGGAAAAGTTTGGAAGCCACAAAGATATGGCCAAGGAAAAGTTTCTCAGGATGGCAATATTGAGTCTCATACTCTATAAGCATTTGAACTATGTAGTACACAAATTTCTCTTTGTTTTGTTAGTCATGATGAGAGAGCATTGCCCCTAGGGAATGGTTAGTGGTGGAGATGTAAAGTTAAAAGGGTTGATCCTCTTTAGGAGGGGTCAAGATAGGTGGAGAAAGAAAGTATTATTTAAGTGAATCACAATCTTTTTGATAGTCTTTGATACACTTAAAATATGTGTCATTATTAAGGAGGTGGTGAAAGGATTGAAATCTATCAAATTTTGAAAGATGAACTAACAGATTGATTGGAACTTTCCCTACAAGCTGGAGAGTTACTTAAGGTGTGTTGGAGGTGGCATTTCAAGAATTGCTTTAACTTTGGCAATATCTAGTTTGATTCTTTGAAGGGAGATGATGAAGCCAAGAATATTTCCTAAAAGAACCCAAATAATACATTTCTTGGGGTTGAGTCTAATGTGTAAATGGATTAGGCATATGAAGATGATTTTAAGAACATCTAGATGATCCTTATGATATTTATATTTCCCAAGGAGACCATCTACATAGTCCTCAATGATTTTATTGATGAGGTCATGGAAGATGTAGGTCATCACATAGTGGTAGGTGGTCTCAGCATTGTTCAAACCAAATAGGATGATTCTATATCAAAAATTTCCCCATGGGGTGATAAAATATGTTTTATGTTGATCTTTGGGAGTAATCAAGATTTGATTGTATCCTAAGAAACCATCCATGAGAGATAACATCTTGTGGCCAGTCATAAGATCAACAAGTTGGTTTATGTGAGGCAAAGGAAAGTCATCCTTTGGATAAGCAAGGTTAAAGTCATGAAATTCAATATAGAGGTGAATTTCCCTTGTAGATTTGGTAATGGGAAAGATGTAAGAAACCCATTGAGGATAGTCAATGGGTTAGATGAAGTCAAAAAAAAAGATTCATTGAAGTTCTTATTTTATAATGAGGGTGATGTGAGGGTACATCTTGTGAAGATTTTATCAAATGGGCTTAGCATCAGGATGGGTGACAATGTTATATAGAGTAATGGAAGGGCAAATTATGGGCATATCCTAGTAGGACTTAGTTAATTGTATGCTTCAGTCATAAAGCAAGGAAGGGTAGTCTTGTTGCTCTACATGATTCAAAGATTATCTAATCTTGATGATATGGGGGTTATCTTGAGTACTCAAGTTGACATCAATGGTATATTCATTCAACATGGTTTTGTTCTCAAGAGGAAGTTATTTATGGATAGAATAATCCAATACACCAAGGTAGGTAAGAATGGAATCATCATCATGATGTTGGATGGTGTTGATGATAGAAGAACCATTTTTTACCATTTTTTGATGGATGAGAGGAATTTTTTTAGTTCAACCATAATTTTGATAGGTTAGGTGGGGCCAAAATAATGATATTGATAACAAAATAGATGGGATAATATTATAATACTTCAACTTTGAAAGAGATGGATTTGGTGAAGACGGGACATCCTCATTGATGGTGGTGATGGGTTTAGGTGAGATGGGTTCTTCTGGTGGTATGAACCCAAGGCTCAATAACTCATGAGGTTTTTGGGTTTTGATTATGGGTAACTCATGAGGTCCCTATTCATAAAGTCCAAGGCTAAACCCCTTCCAAGAACACCTATGAAGGTATGCTTTGGGAAAGGTTAGTTTGTTTAGATAGGATATGTTGGAGGTGAATGGTCAAATATGAAGAGTGGTAGAGGAAATAAGAAGTGGATGGTCAAATCCCCCATAGATTAAATTAGTTTGATGATTGGGTGGTCTAAAACGGATGATGGTTCTGATGTTAGGGTCATAACTAGGATTTTGGATGATGTTCCCATACTCTTGAGGAGTAGGGAAGGAAGGAGAGGCACCCAAGATGGATACTTTGGGTTTATTTAATGGTGAAGGTGTTTGGGTTCTATTATAAGGTTGAGGGTTTGAAAGGTAGGTCCATGACATGGACGCTTTAGTTTTCCCTTATCTTTTTATTGAGCTTGAGATCAGGTAACCATATGAATGGTGTGGATAAGAGGAAGTGTTGGTTTGGATTGCTACTTCCATTCCTCCTCACTCTTAGGTAAGAATAGGGGGTAGGTAAATTTTGGATGGGTTTAATTGGTGTTTGGGTTGGTAAGGGGCTCAAGGGAGGTTCATCTGATAATAGATCATCTTCATCATAAAGGTTATGGACAAGTTCTTGGAGAGATTTGAAGTTCTTCATATTATGTTTTGGTGTCCTATGGTATAGGCAAATCAAATTATCATTGAACCATGTTGGTTTAAGACATGAAGGGTTAAAAGGTTTAATGGGTGGTAAGGTTAAAGAAGAGGTTTGAAAAAACCTTTATAGAATGACCAAAGGTGTTGAGGGTGTTGGTTTTTTGGTTTTGGGAGTGGAAACCTTCTTGGGAGTAGGATTTACCATGGAAATTGGAGGAGGTGGAATGGTTTTGGTGGGTGGTTTCATTTTAGATTGTTTGGTTATGGTTGGTTTGGAGGTGGAAGATTTAGAGGTGGAGGTTGAAGGTTTGGTGATAGGTGGGAAGGTAGAGGTAGCTATGTTGGTTAATAATGATAGGGATTTTTTTGTTTTGGTTGAGCTATGTGTAACTAGAGTAAAAGGAGAAGGTTTACTAGATGAAGAATAGGTAATATGGATAGTAGAGGGATGGGATCCTAAAATTGAAGGTAAAAGAGAAGGGGGTGGTATGGCTCTAGTTCTAGATGGTTTGGGTGGTTCTACCTTTTCGATAGGTTTACTCAAAGGTTTATTTATTGGAATTGATGGGGTTAAGTCCAAACTCAAATAGGGATGATCTAATCTAGGAGTAGGAAGTATTCCTAGATTCTTGATGGGTTTGGTTAAAGGGGTGTAGAGTGATTTAGTAATTTTAGATTGAGGTGGGTTAGATGGTTCCCCTATGGTTTTTGAGGAAGAAGTATTCGAGGATGGGGTAGAGGTAATGATGGGTTTAAGGGTAGATGTAAGTGAGTTTAAATTTTCTTGTTTGTTTTGGTAAGGTATCCCAAGATGGTGTCAAAAGATGGCCCTATCTAGATTGGGTTGAGAAGTAAACTCTAGATTTTAGACCAATCTAGAAAAACGTTTATAGATGGATTTTATTCCTTAGTCATTGGTTTCAAATATTAATCCCATAGGTTCTAGTGAGGGAATAGTTTATTCACCTTTCTCTTGGGTGGAAGTTTTTATGGTTGAGGATGATGGTGTCTCTATGGAAAGAATAGAGGAGATGATCTCTTTGAAGTGGTTTCCAAGGAAAGAATGGTTGGTTCTATGGTAGATAATAAGGGTGTGGTTTTTTCAAATGAAAAAAAGGAGGTGGTTGCTTCCTTTTTTTGGATGTCAAAAGGAAAGCATAGTGATTCCACCACTTCCATAAGTGGATTGGAGGAAGAAGTAGTTAAAACAATGGCTAGCTCCTTTGGTATTTATATCAAAGGAGAGGTGGATAAATCAATGGTCTCTTCAATTGAAATAGAGGAGTTATATTCCTTTATTTTGTTGTCAAAAGGAATACAAGAAGACTCCACCACTTCTATAATTAGGGTGGAAGAATAGGTAGTTGAGGCAATGGTTTCTTCAATAATAGTTTTAAAGGTAATAACATTGACCATGTGTACCTCATGAGCATGAGATGATTCTAGTTGGCTATTATCATGGTTGGTGGAAGGTTCATGGTTAGGAAAAGCTTTCCAAAAGATATCTAATTATTGGTTAGGAGGTGCATTGGGATTATCTAATGCTAGTTCACCCTTATCGATCATGTTTTGGATAATATTTTTAAAGGTATTACATCTACTAACATCATGTCAAATAATGCGATGGACGGCACATAGATTGTTTTGATTATACCAACCAGTTGTGGGGTGAGAATAATTGAATTGTTGGGGTGATTTTATAGGAAGAAGTTTTATGAGGTTATATTTAATTAGTTTATCCAAAACCAAAGCATATGACTCCCCATGGGAGTATATTATCTTGGATTGGTTGAGTTTTGGTTGTAATTTTGTTGGTTTGATGTGTTGGAAGAATTAATTAGATTAGATTGGTTAATAATTAGAGGTGAAGCAAATATGAGGGCAATTATGTTTGTGGTTGTCTTTGTATTGGTGTTGGGATGGTTTGATTGATTGGTGGTCTTGGTTTAAGAAGGGTCGTTGGATTTAAAGATGTAATTTTTGTTTCTTAGTTTCAACTTACCTTCATCAATGGCTTTGATTTCAAGTTTATATTCTATGGTAAATTCTTCATCAAAGCTTATAAAAGTTGTAACCTAAAGAGTTGGAGCAATATGTTTGGAAAAACCTTGAGAAAAGAGTTCAATCAATTCAAGTTGGGCTAATGAGAAATAAATCTGGTTAATGAGAGATTTCCATATAGCTACAAAATTGGCATTTGAATCATCATCAAATTATTCAATGGAATAAAGGTCAGTAACATAAACCTTTTCATAATTGTTGACTAAAAAGTGATCTAAAAATATTTGGGCTAGTTGAGAAAAGTAGACGATAGAGTGCTTACTGAGAGCAATATACCAATCCAAGGCTAGTCTAGATAAGGACATGGGGAAGGTTTGAAGGAGAAGAACATCATCATATGTGATCAAATAGCAAGAATGGTATAATGATCTTAAATGTTTTTGTGGGTCCTCCTTGCTTTGGAACCTATAAAACTTAGGTAGTTCCCATTGAGGAGGGTAAGGTCAGATAAGAATGGATGGATGGGTTAATTATATATTTAATCATAATGTAAAAGGTTATGAGCCCCATAAATAGATAATTAAATATTGGACATTTTATCCATCAACATCTTAACTTTATCTGTTTGAGGTTGGGGAGCTCCATAATTGGGTGGTAGGTTTAGTTGAGGTTGGGTGGATAAATGTATAGATAAGAGGTGGGAGGTTGGGAAGGTGCCACATATTGATTTGTGGTCATGGAAGGTTGGGATGATTCCCCATATTCATATGTGGGCATAAAATGCTAGGTAGAAGGTGTTATGTATCCTTGTGGACTAGGAACATATTGGTAAGATCTCATGGGTATTTGTTAGGGGTTTGACAAAGGTTAGTTTAGAGGTATAATTGAAGTGGTATGTTGAGGTTGAGTGGTGACCCTTATGCTAATGGGTACAAGGGTATGAGGTATGGAAAGTACCAAATTTTGGAGTGGGGTAGAAATTGGTGGATTGGTAGTGATAAGGGGAATGGTGGAAATAGGGGTAGAGGATATCCCCATGGTAGGTGGGGTATAGGTAACAAGAGATAAGATTGCCCCAACATTAGAGGTGTTGGTTGGTGCATGAGTATTTTGGTTATAGGTTATAATGTTGGATTAGGTTTTGGTGGTGGTATGATCGGGACAATAATTTAGGTGACAATTCCGGTGATGGGTCCGCCCCAATTGATGACAAAACTTCTAAGAGCCATAACTTTTGCACCGTAGCTCCAACTGACTCACTGTTTGAACCGTTGGAAAGATAATGATGAGGGGAATGTCATGAGATGGAATAGATATTTTCTCAATGAATTTTGACCCTATAAAACAAAATGGAAGTGACCTAAATTTCAATTTTAGTAGTGCAGCCTCAAAATAGTAAGTTTCTAAAAATAGTAATTCCTCAAATTTTGTATTGTTGTAAAACTTGGAAGTCAAACCACCTAATCTCCATTGATATTTGTGACCTTCCACATCCTCCTCACACCTTAAAAACATGTATAAATTAGTACATAACCTGAAATGGAAATTAGGCATCTCTTCTTAGAGATAGGCATATGTTTGGGTTTGCAAATTTGATCAATAAAACATCTCTTCTCAAAGATAACAATATTTTGAATTGTGTTGTCCTTATTTCTTGAATTATCTTTCAACCAAATCTTTCAAGTTTTGGATCATGGTAATGGATGGGATATTGGTATAAAAAGAGGATTGGGTGATCAAAGGTTGGATATAAATAACAGCAACCATAAGAAGGGGAGGCATACCAAAGGGTGGATCCATGGGAAGAGCCAAGTACTAGAGGAATAGTGTTAAGATAATGTTAATGGGCTATGGGGTTATTATTGAGAAATGTGGAAAAATCCATATTACCCACAACAAATATTAGAGGCATGGTTGGAGGAAAATGAAGAGGAAAACCCTCGACATCTGAAGTATACTCCATACAGGAGGAAGAGGAAGAATAAGGTGATCCTTGGCTGGTTTGATTTCTTAACTGCTATCTAGTAAAGACCATGTGAGAAAATAGAAAGAAATGATGCAAACTCACACCTAAAACAAAAATCAAGCAAAACAAAATAATTCAAGGTAATATAAACATACTTTAAAAGTGAATTTAAACCTAGGATTCTTTTTGGATCAATTTTGCCTTATGCCTTAGAAAGTGTGAAGAAGAGAATTTTGCTTGTAGATCAAGTACTAAAGAGGGAATCTAAGTTGGTTTTAGGTTGTGTTTAGGTGTCAAGAGATATCTCTATATTGAAATTATGTACATGGATTAGTATTGGGACCTACCACCTCACTTCACACACCTTAGTGATAAGGGTTTTGGGTGCTTAGCTAATATATACTCAAATAGAGAGCTGAGTTAGTTTTCCCCTTGCTAATGACCTCAAAGTTGGATTGCTAGGAAAGTGTAAGGTTGACCACTAGGTGATGAAATCATAGTTGGGCCTTGTCTCATGTTTGTTTTGATGTGTTTATTAATTATGTGGTTTGATAAAAGTGTGTGATAATAAAATTGAAACTATGATTAATTACTTTGCCTTTAAGTTACTAGGTGAACTAAAACAAGCAAGAAATTAGTGTAATGTAATGGGTTTATTTTATGCTAAAAGAAATTTTGTATTTTATTTGATGAACAGAGAATAAAGGAAGAAAGAAGGGGAACCTATATGATGCTAGAGTCCTAGTAGGCATGCCAAAATGTTTCTCTTAATTTATGATCATTTCTTAATTTTGGAAGAAGATAATAAACTAGTAATAACAGTGTGGTAGAAATACTTAGTTGGTGATGAATGCGTAATCCAAATGAAGATGGAGAACTCCTATTTGGATAGGAAGGAATAATCTATATATAATAAATTACTAAAAAAGTGATCATTATCAAGATATTTAAGTGGAATTCCTAGCTCGAGCTAGATTCATGAAGCATATACTTGTTAGGAGGCTATCAATCTAGTACTGATAACAGTCAAGTTGGAAATGATAAAGTAAAGTACTTGCATAAAGTAAATGAAATGTAATACAAGAAGGAAATTATAATGTTTGTTAAATAAAATGACTAAATATATCAAAATGGGTAAATACTTATGTCAAATTGGGTGGGGTTAGGTTCAAAAAATTAGAAAAGGGTTTGTGAATAGGTAGGAACATAGAAAGTTAGGTTTGGATGGGGTTAAGGGGCTGAAAATAACTTGTTATTTTCTACCATAGTGACCATCAATGGTTAGGTGAACCATTAGTGGTTGGGATGACCATCAGTTGTTGGGTAACCATCAGTAGTTGAAGGTGACCATTTGTGATTGTGCTAACCATTAGTGATTGCATTTGGGTTTCTAAAGATATTCAAAAAAGAGTTGTAGAATAGGTATATGGTTAGATGAGGGTTTTATTAATGATCTGGTAGAGAGGGAATAAGGTACAAACATGTTTGATCAGGTTTAAATGGTTATAAATCCAAAATAATAATTCTAAAATAATTATATACCTATAGCTTGCTACTTGGTTGATGGTTGAAGGCTGAAGCAATATCAGTAGAGTAATAGTACATTGGCCTCAAAAGAAAATTTGGTATAGGTTTGGGTCTCTTTTGTTGATGCTAAGTTGTTAAAGGAATATTGGATGCTAGAGACCTTGAATACCTATGTGAAAGAATATTTTATAGATGAACTTGGATCATTTTCACCTCATATGCCCTTCCTTTTATAGGATAAGAGAGATGGAGGATAAAAGGTTCCCTAGAGGGTGAGGTTGTTGTTCATGATGCTTGGAAGTTTGTTAGCACTACATAAGGTGAACATATTAAATTTTGCCTCATTATCTCAGACATAATTGGTGATGTGTTAAGAAGGTGAAGAGGTGAGGACCTAATAATCAATGATGAGGCTAACTATAGATAGTTAAGCTAACCGTTGGTGGTCGAGTGTCCAAGGGAAAATGATTTAAAGTAAGTTAAAAGGGGTTGGTTAAAAGGTGAAGTTAGTAAGTTGATGAGTTAGCTAACTAGGTGGTCAAATTGACTCAAGGTTAGATATGGGTCCTAAGGTTCCTAAGGTATTTCAACATCTAGAATTGTCATGTGAAATTTTTTAGTCTACAATCAACTTCCATCAACCAAGTAAGTGATGTTTTTAAAATTTTGTGTTGATTTTGATGAATTTTTTAATGTCAAAATGAGTTGTGGATTTAGTTGTAAATGATGGAAGTCTTTTGTTACATTGTGTGTCTATGTGTAAAACCCTAACTAAGAACATAAATTTTAGTTTTTATGTTGTTTTTCATGGTGGACATGGATGGCCAAACTATATATTTTATTGAGGCATACTTTGACTATGTTGGATATTATGTTTGTTTAGTTTGCTTAGTGGTTGTGTTGAGTGTATACTCACTATGTATATGCTTTTTGGTTTGTGGAATGTGTTCATAAACCACTGTGATGCTATTTTATTTTTTGAAGAGGCTACAACTTGTTAAAGGGATTGTGTGTTGATAATTTTCATTTTATTATTGGAAACCCTTAGTTGGGTTATTTTCTAACTATGTTATTTATTTTTGTGAAGGCATTAATAAACAACTTAGA
>JARHVA010004903.1:420000-462500 GCA_037957365.1 Torreya grandis
TATTTTATTGATATACATAAATGAGTTTGTGTGTGTGTACATGCATGTGCATGCGTACATGCATAGATATAGAAGAACTTAATATTACCAATTAGAATGTGTAAATATTGGTATAGATGATTGATAATATTATATTCTTAGAAACTTATTTTATTGATATAAATAAATGAATATAGATGTGTGTGTGTGTGTGTGTGTGTGTGTGTGTGTGTGTGTGTGTGTGTGTGTGTGTGTGTGTGTGTGTGTGTGTATTCATTTATTATATCAATATAATAAGTTTTTAAGGATCTAATATTATTAATTATTTATACTTGGGTTTCCTCATTCTAATTAGTAATATGTAGTTTTGCTAAATTTACATACACATACATATACATATGGATACACACATATACATATACATGTGTGTGTGTGTGTATAAATAAAATAGGTTTATAAGGATATAATATTTTCAATTATTTATGTATATATTTTTTTATTATAATTGGTAATATTAAGTTTTGCTAAATTTACATGCACATACTCACACATGAATACAAATATGCATATGTGTACATATATATCTAGTCACTTGAATATAATATTCATCAAGCTCAAATATCTCAACCTGAGTCCCTATAAATAAAATATACAACTAAAATTCTTTATTTATGATATATATACATGTATAACCAACACAAGTGTTAAGGTAGTCTCTAATCAAAACCAAGTAGAGGTGGTTACTGTTGACAACCTCACAGGTCAAATTATCACCACTACCACTTGAAAATTTTATTTTCAAGACATTGTGTAATTTTTTAGGCATGAAAATATCCAATGGATACATTTTGGTATAGTTTCATCAGGTTGCTCAAGTGATTCTATCAGTTTTAGTGCTAAAAAGGCCCATTTTGAGGCCATACATATAGATATTTAAGGAAAAATTGAGATTCAATCATATTCAAGACATTATTCGTCCATTTAAGGTCAATAAAATTATTTATAATATGTTTTATGTCTTTAAATGAATAAAATCAATTTATCTCTCATATCGACCTCCTTGGTAGCTCTATAAGGGCCATCAATTTTTGCTCAGTACAGGAAAGAAAGAGAGAGTAAGATCCAAATATATTGGTAAATGATAAGGAACCTAATTCAATTAATTTTAGATTAATTATTTTTCATATTCATTCCCTGATATTTATGAATAATTACTAAAAGTGCAGGGGGGTCTAAATGGCCTATTTATCCTGACAGGGTCTAGGTTTTCCTTTATTTATTTACTTCAAGATCCAATGGAGAATAACGGTTATATTTAGGTAATTTTAGGGTAAAATAGGACATATTACATGTTTATTCATTATTTAACTCATTATAATAAGGTATATATGGCACACAATTGGTTTCCTATAATATCCTTATGAATGGTCTATTTGAGCAAATTTTTTTAACATGATTTGAGTTGTCAAGAAGTGTCTTAATCTTAGAGGGTTATAAAGTGAATATATAATTAATTATTAACCTAATTAATTCAATAAAAATTTCATAGCTATCCATCTTGAGTACAAAATCCTTTAGGATGGTTTTGGGTGAGTTAGTCTCTTCAACAAGGTAAAATTTTAGCTAATGAGCTTATAGTGTGTGAAAAGTTCCTCAATAATACCAACATGATCCTAGTAAATTAATTAAAGAGAAATAAATATTACTTCACCTTTGTGAGTAATTCACAATATTTTCAAGAGATCATGGCTCAACAAGTCATTTATGACCAATGACTTGAGAATTCTTCCATGAAAGCTCCTAGTGAGTAGGTCGTTTAAGTAATAATATGTCAATGATAAATGGGTTATGAAGTAATGAAGGATATGTAGAAGAACATGAGATACCACCAAGAATTATCTAAGGGTCCAATATTTATAGAGGCACTTTTGAGATAAAAAGTCTATTTTAAGCCTATAATGCCTAAAGAACACAAAGATAGTGTGTGACTCTAATGATAACTTGTATGACCATCTAAAGGACTGTGTATCTTCATAAACATGATTATGAAGTTATTGATGATTGTTGAAAGTGGTTTAGTCTTATTTAATAATATGGGAGTTATTATTTTATTTTTAATGTACATAAAATTCCTAAAATCAAGCCTCTCAAAACACTGTTAGCAGAAATTAAGGTTGTTTAGCATTTTTTAAGGTAAAGTCAATATTTAGTTCCTTTAATTATTAAACTCTTTGAGTGATTATTCAGTGGATTTGACAGAGTTATTTAGAGTAAAAAAGAAAATTTTTAATCATGTTTTTATATCAATTTATCTTAATTATATCTTCTTATAGTTTTTACAAAAGACCAAAATGGCTACCTAGAGCCAAACAACTCAAAACCTTCACCTACAGTTGGGTTATACTTTGCTTTTGACTATGAAATGTAGACTAGGATGTCAATTATATATCTCAAGCCAAAAAGGAGAGAAAAATTGTCTAATATGGTTTTATTAATATTCAAAAGAGGGGTAAGATCCTTAGTAAATCCCTACTACTCACAATATGCAAAGAATCATGATATGCCCACATACAATCAACTTATTTAGGTTTCTCATTATGTGATTGTTTTATGATGGGTGAGAGACTCTTATGGAATTTATGAAAAGGTGTTGATAACCTAACAATAAATTAAAAAAAAATTAATTAAAATAAATAATATCAATTATTCCAAGGTGAAGTATCAAACTCCAACACCAATCATGATCCATAACAAGAACCTGTAGTTTGCTAGTGGAATAGACTGACATCAAGCCTAGGAATGAAGATAGAGGAGTTTAAAAGGTTATTGAACCTAATTATAAATACAAATAATTATAATTACTTTAAGTATATCAAATATTATAATGGTTAACAAAGAAGACTATCAACCATCCTAAACATCTACCTACATGCTACATAAGGATAATCTAGTCTTAGGCCTGAGCAAGATTTGATAGCATAGTGAAGAAACACTAAGGTCTATCTCGATTAGAGCATAAGTTCATAATGTCATGTTAAGACAAAATAATAAAAAAAGGGAATAGTATCCAAATAAAATCAAGGTGATAAGTCACCTATAGTTAGGTACAATACCACTTATAGCTATGATCAGTCACAGTCATTAAGATGGTTGTGTTTATGGTCAAGAGAGTATATGTGTGTTAGTGAATAAAATTGAGTTGTCACACCTTCATGATGTATTATGAAGTAATATATGTCTATGTATACTTTTTTAATGGTCTTATAAATAAATATTCTACTTTATCAAGCCTAAGAAAATATCCAACATGTGTTCTTATAGCCAGTTTGTACCTAACTGAACTTAAAATAATTAAACATGAAAGAGTACATGTTGGGTTAAATTTGATATCTTCAGTCAAGTCATATAGGTTTTTAAAATTTAAAATAATTTCAAGGAGTTTTCCAAGGTAGGAAACATTTTTAAAGTAACTATAGTCAGCTTAATGAGCATATATAATCAAGGGAAGACAAAACACACTCCTGTGTATTAGTTTGAGAAGTGAACTTGTGAGGTATGAATATGTTTGAAGAGTTATAGATGATAATATGTCTTCAGTAGATAAAATAGGTTTTTTATCCATTTTATATACCTTTTATGGTCTTTTTATCTTCATTTCTTCACCTCAGTCCATACAAACAACATCAAATTTCCACCTATAGTCATCTATTGACCTACAGGTAGTCAAAGGCAAGAGTGGAGATGTGAGAGGGGATCATAAGTGAGAATATGTGGTGTGAGTTTTTAAATTATGTTGTATGAGTTTAGATTTGAATGGGATACATTTCCATTGAGGAATAGGAGAAGATTATGTGACCCTAGAGGCACCTACAAGTTGCTAGTATCATAGATTGGCAACAGACCTAGTCAAAGAGTCACACATGATATGTTGATGATAGAGTTTTAGAAATGAATTGAAAAAAAACATTGAAAGATAGTTTAGAGTGTAATATATTTACATTGAGGGAAGTTCCTATAAATATTCCATACATAATCAACAAAGACAGTCTTTAGGAACCCTACAAGCCATTAATAAGTTTAAGGGTGAATAATGTCTTCTTGATTGAAAGGAATAAGTACGATAGTGAGAGGAATGAATTATGATTATATTATGAATAACTTACCAATTTTTCACCATTAAATTTAGGAGGAATCTCTATTCATGGACCTTTAAGGTCAACAATGCTCAAATTGCTATAAACCCTCAATGGTGAAATATAATGTTCCAAACCTGTTTAATGGGTTAGTATTGGTATAGAGTCATTATAATTAATTTAATGAGATATATAAAAAATATTTAATTTATTAATTTTTAGAAGTGAATTATGAGTTTTTTAGACCCAAATAACCTTCCTCGGCTCTTTATACATAGGCAAACCTAGCCAATCATGAGGTTAGATGGTGTTTTGAGTATTCAATGGGAATAATCACACCTTGTGATTTGGTATAGGGGATGTTTATGAGTAAAAAAATAAAATCATGATAATTTTAAGGCCATAATAATATCATAAATACCCACTATTTTTGTCTCAGACCTTGCCCACTCTATTGGCAAGGGCTAGTCATGAGACCAAGGGGTCTATTTGAACTCAAATCACAAAACAAGTATGCCAAAACTCATGAATTATCCTTGAGGTATTAAATATTAATATAATATTTATCCATAAACTTTCATGAGGAACCAAACTTTAGTCTTCAATCCAAGTGCCCTTGAGGGCTAGCAAAGAGATGATAAGCCTAAACCCTTAAACCCCTAACTAGTATACCAAATGCATATAGAGGAGATATTATCACTAAAAAGGAATGTAAATTCATGGAGAGGACATTTTTTGAGATTTATGAATATATCCTAGTAGTGATAATGCATTTTTAGGTACAAACCTCAAATTTGACCTCTCTTAATTTCAAAAAGAGCTAAACATGCCACCCAAAGAGCAAATTTAGATACTCACACCACCTCCCACACTTTGAAAGGAAATATAATACATGTGGTATATGTGATTAGGATATTAAATAATTTTTTCCAAGTGGGAGGAGGTTAGTTGGTGGTCTTTTATTTATGAATAATTTTTAAGACCCCAAACATGTCTTAAACCCTTCTAAAACCCTGATTGTGGCTAATCAAGGGAATATGTCCTCAAATGCACATATAATGGCATAGTTTGATCCTTAAACCTATTTTATTTTTTTTAATAATAAAAATAGGTTATAAAAACATACTTTTATTCTAATTTAACCAATACAAACTACTATAAATGCCCTATTTTTTCAAGTTTTTGGTGTTTTTAGGTGTTTTGAGAAAGGGAAAACTTCCCAATAATTGGATGATGTAATTTAGGATGTGTCCTAACTATTAAATCCTAAAAAATTTCAAATTATATTTTTTATATGGTCAAATAGATCTGATTTCCCAAGGCATTTCCAAACAAGTTCAAAATAAGACTAGGTGATAAAGTGATTTCATAGTTTGACTAATTGCACAAGCTTACAAAATCCCAAAATTGACATGGATTTTGGTGAAAAAAATGGAAATTTATTCACATGATTATGCATATTTTCACTTTTTTGGGTGTAAATTTGGACCAATTGTCTCTTTTTAAGTCTAGCAAGCCTAATTATGCCTAATTAGAGAGGGAAATGAAGGAAAAAAGATACTTCCACTTGGATTTTTATAATGAATTTCTGTGTGGATATGTAAGGGGATAAATTCTATAAATTTTTTTTCAAAAGTTTCAAATTTTATCCATGAAATCTTCTGGTCAAATAGATTTATAGGCTTTTAGGGTTATAAGGAATGCCTGCTCAAGCATGATATATGAGCAAAATTGAATATTTTGGGACATTGGAATGTTCCAAATTATTTTTTAAGGTATTAATTCATGTATATAATCCATACATGGTTTAATTTTTCCTAATTTAATTCAAAAAATCAATTTCTCTCTCATATGCCTCTTTGCTCATAAAGGAGTCAAGAAGTCAAAATACCCAAATTGATGCATAAGAGCTATTCAAAATATTTTCAAGGTTCCTTCTCACCTTACATGAAAATTTTAATAAAATAAAAATTCATGAAGTTTTTTGGATAATGATTCAATGTTTGGAAAGGTCTTAAAGACTCCTAAGAAGACCTTTCCCTCCAATGTCTAGTCAAAAGATAAAGTCAAAGGTGCATAAAGGATTCTTAACAACATAAAATAGGTGGATAATAATCATCAATGAAGGATAAGAATAAGTAAAATTAATAATTTAATTGGAATTGAATAGGTATTTTCAAGGAAAAGACCTTTTCTAGTCAATAAGGCATCTAACCAGGAATATAGGGTTCCTTGGTAAGGATTTAGGCACTACTATTGGTCAAAATAGATCAATCAAGGTTGATGGCCTATTCAAAAGTTATTCACGATTATAATACATGTCTCACCTCAGCCTATACACCATTTTCCAAAAGTGTATGGTAGATATTCAATGGAATGCTATGCTAGGTTGGAGGACTAAGTAAATGATACATTCCTAGTTTTGTGGCTCTTATCTTTCTCTCTCTCCTCTTTCTCAATTATCTATATGTAATCCTATGTTTGTAATTTTAAATAATCCTTAACCTAAGTTTTATCAAGGACATTCTTATAAAAACATTTTTACTTTCCTATTTTAAATGAATAAGATTGAATTCGTGCATCCTCCAAGCTTGTGTTTTAGTATATGCTAATGGTTAGTTGATGAATGGTAGGGATAGTAAATGTTTCATCTCATATTATAATTACCTAATTACCTATTTTAAGGTGTTATTTAATCCTTATATGTTGAATAGTTTTCTTAAATCATCTTATTTTTATGGTATATATAAGCTTTTATTAGTATCTTTGAGAGATCTATTGATCATGATGCCTTAGATCATGTATGAAGCCAAACCTCTATGTGAAAAATTATTGTTTGGAGACTCTCATTTGGGAATTTCAATAAGTTACATGTCTCTATTCTTACTTTTAGTGCATATTAGACAAGTGGAGGACACATTTTGGTGTATCATCTCAGTTAGATAGGTTTTCCTTTTAGTTTACCTTCATCTCTTTTCCCTTACCAGATGGTAGTGTAGAGTATAAATCTTAACTAATACATCAAGGGGATATAAAAATTAATATATATAGTCAATCCATTTATTAGGCCACCCACAACTTAGGATTGTCTCCATGTTACTTTAGACTATGAAGGCTTAAAACTACCTTCATAAGGGTGCAAGTCTAGTAGTTTACAATTAATATAATCTCTCTCTCTCTCTCTCTATATATATATATATATGTATGTATGTATGTATGTATGTATATACACACACACACACACATATATATGCACATGTGTGTGTGTGTATGTATATATGCACGTGTATGTATATGTATATGTATATCAATAAAATAACTTTGCAAGGATCTCATTTTATCAATTGTTTATACTCATATTTTCTCATTCTAGTTGATAATATTCAATTATGTTAAATCTAAATACACTTACACACACACATGAATACATATATATCTCTCTCTCTCTCTCTATATATATATATATATATATATAGTCACTCAAATATATTCATCCTTGACCTCAAATATCTCAACATGAGTCCCTATGACTAAAATATTTAGCTAAATTTTATTATTTATAATATATATACATGTATAAAATCAAATAAGCTATACAACATTTATATTTTGTATGTTCCAAACAAAATAATATTCTTTTATCATGATTATAAAACTTCATAATAACTAGCACAAGTGTCAAGGTAGTCTCCAATACAAATAATGTAGAGGTGGTTAGTGTAACTCATATATATCAAACTCAGCCTATATGATATTTTAGAAGGATAATACATGATTTAAGTTTTAAACTGAAATGTATGCAATCAAAATATCTATGTAATACATGTTTATTTATCAATAATGGAGCTTGCCCAATATTTCCAATTTAAAAGGATAAAACAAGGCATAAGGTTGTTAACTATTTGTGTTTCATGATCTTTTATCCTAAAATATACCTAGTATTGTTTTATAAAAGGAATAAACATCATTTCAATAAACATGTCAATGGAAATGAGTTCCATCACCAGGTCTATAAAATTCAAGCCCGAGGTTTTAATGCATAAATTTACCAATAAATTTTAATTTTCATTGCACAAGGGCTTGACATCATTTTTATAGGCTTGTGGATGGAACTGAGTTCTATCCCTAGGTCTATAGACATGAGACCTTAGTTCTATTTAAAAAATATATACCATTACCCACATTTAAATGAAGTACATTATTGTTACCCATATGTCACATCCTAATTTCTTTCTAAAATAAAAAACTTGTTTGATATGTGGATTATTATGGTTGATTAGTTTATTAACTAGTGTTTTATTAAGATTTATGGCATATGTTGATTATGGGATAGTTATGTGTTGCTTAATTTACATGATTAGTTTGATATGAGTTGGTAGTACTTTTATATTATGTACGTTGTGATTATATTTGTTAATTATACAACATTATTTAGAGATATAATGATGTTTCAAACTAGAAACCTTCATTATTATGAGGTGGTTGCAAGATAGATTCATCCCTTTGAGTATGATAGAGGGAGAGCATCATCAGAGAGGATGGTTTAGATGGAGACATTGGGGGATGACAAAGAATGAATCCAGAAACCCATGCACATACCATATAGTATATCATGTTTCATAATAAATTGTATGAGTAGGTAGATGTAGCATTCTTTGTGTTACTTTTTATTTAGGTAATTATTAATATTCTTTACAGTGTGATCTTGATTACTGGTGATGATTGTATTGATTTTATTGAATGATTTATCTAAATTTATGGTCTTACATAGCTTATCCTATATGATGTAATTTCTTGGTTAAGTGAGAGAATTAATATATGTTTTAATTACCTTAATGTCTTATTGGGTATGGTTGTGTAGTATAATTATTTGATGTTGTATGCTTTGGTATAATAAGTATAGATGGAATCCATTGTTATTATTGGATTTATAAAATTAAGGTAAAAATAATTAAAGATTATTATTATTATAATATATGTATATCTTAATGTAAAAAATAAACTAATATCATCATTTTAAAATGTCTTTGTATTTGATTAAATGTTGACCAAGGGTTTGATATTCATAATACATTAGACATTAATTATATTATTAAATGATTTATGGAAAACATTGTGTTAGCATAAAATTTGTTTGTGGATGACTTGGTAACATTAAACAATATTCTTTGAAATAAATATTTGTATTACCATGTTATATAGCTGATATGCTAAATGATTATTAACTAGTCGATAGTTATTACAGGGAAGGATATTGGTAATTTAATAGTTTATATTTGAATTTATTTAGAATAAATGTTAGTCACGTGACTTGTTGTTTATTTGGTTTGGTTGGTCAGTTTTGGGAATTTGATGATGGAATTGTGTTAAGTCAATGTCATGCAAATATTATTTAGGATATAAAATGATTATTTTATTGATTCTTCAGAAGTCTCAAGATTATTAGGGTTTTAATCACTCATGACTTTGGTTTAACCATAATTATATTAAAATTATAATGGAGACTGGCTATGGCTACATGATGGCAGACTATAGCATGGTGCAATTATATTAAGTTATTTTTGCATGCATATATTTCAGTTAGTTGAGTCTATTGTGAATGGAGGAGAAGGTCTTGGTGAGTAAGTTAATGGGTAAGAATTAAATAAAGTGGGGAACGATTTGAGGCACAACATGACACACAACATATAGAGGATGGAAAACAAAAGAGAAGAAGGATAAAGTTTGAGTGAAGGAATAATGAGTATATATGGATTTTATGGCATAATTATCAAGTTGGTTTTTTATTTAAATTTCCTATGGGTAATGTTTGAGGGATTTTGAATATAAATGGTTATTGGGTTTGTGTTTTTTTAAAATGTTATGACAAGTTTTATAAGGGATATATGTAGGGCCTTATGGAAGGCTCAAACTCCATATAACCCTACATCCAACCCAAAGTAACATGATATAATTGGGTATGGCTGTAGGAAATGCCATGGTTATTTTTTCTTTAAACAAGCTATCTTAAACTAATATTCCACTTAAAAATCACTATTACACCATGGGAATGATTATTTCTTGAAGGGTTTATTTGATTGGCTTGTAATAGTGTTATTGTCTAACCAATTATGATATTCTCATTATGATATTAAATAAACTAGATTGAATATTTTGATGTATGAGGGCTTGACTATGTAAACATAATTGGATTTTGGGTATAGACATATAGGTTTTTTATATAAAAATGTATTATGCATATATGCATGCACACGCATGCACACGCGTGCGCGCGCGCGCACACACACACACACACACACACACACACACACACACACACACAAACATATTGGAAATATAGGGCTTTCAAGGGATAATTATATGGGTTAAATAAGACCAATTGTAGGATGCCTATAAGGATGAAATTGATGTTTGTGTTAAAATGGATTAAATTGATACATATTTCAAATAAATTCACACATTTTAAATTAAAATCATTATATTTATGTACGACTCTGTATAGAGGTCATAACATGCATTGTTATTCTTATTTAGGTTTGGAAACAAAACAACTTAAGAAATAAGATGTAACCTGAGTATGGGTAAGTTAAGAGTGAACTATATATTTTGAAATAGGTTTTATGTATAAAAATATACATGAAGACGTTAAGTTTGATATGGAAATGCTGATATTTAATTGTATTCATTATATAATAACTATGCATTTATATATAGCTATGACTCTGTATTATTTATAATTATGATTTGTCTATGGAATGATTAAGATCTTTAAAAAGATGGTAACATGATTTGGTATGATTTTTATGTTTATTATGCATGAAGAGTTTTATATGGTCAATTATGTGTTAATATATCAATAGATCCATATTGGGCATAAAAATATGAGTGTATGTATTTGATCATATGCATTTAATTTAAGTATCAATTTAATTAAATTGAATTATGAATTTTTTTTAAAAGGATTTGGTATACACTATTTGATATTTATGAATGTTGAATTAAATGAAGTTCTGTGTGTTTTAATTACATAAGGGCATGGGATGTCTATTTTATAAAAGGGTTATGGGGATGTTTTTTCTAGTTGGATATATACTAGAGTATACAAAATACTCTAAGACAATGGATATTTGATGCCTTATTAGAGTATAATATATATAATAAACTATTTATAATGTGTTTAAATTGTACTTTAGAGTTATAAAAATATACATATAAATGGTATAAGTTATACGTTCGATATATCTGTACTTAGCATGTTTTTATTGGGTAAAGGGAAATATTTGGAATGAATGTATTATTTTTTATATTGTTATATAGTTTTAAACTAATTTTGCATTTATGACCCTAAATAAGTAGTATATGGATTCCACTAGCTTAATTAGCACCATCAATGCAATATAAGATGTAATTTGATTGAGTGGTTTTTATGAATTTGACGAATCATAGAGATCATTATTTGTTGAAAACATTATCCAAAGAAATGTTTTAATTAAAAATTTTCATTTCATATATTTATATACTTATCATAATTGTGTGATATCATGATATAATGGATTTATTTATGATACACATTATGTATTAGATATACTCAACACATGGGTTCTAGATTGTTACTCTCCATTCATGTACTATCATTATCTACCCATTCATGAAGGGATGAAAATCCCCTTATTTGGAAAATAGTTTAGGGGATCTATCATCTATGGTTGGTGTGGAAAAATCACTCAGATGATGCTCTCCCTCCCATCTAGAGCACTGTACTAGGGACTATACTTGAGATTACAGATTGATACTTGAGTTGTGGAAACTCTGCTCTATGAAGATTTGTATCATGTTTTAATATTTTAGATATTGCTATGTATTAAAGAAAATTGTAACATTTTTACATTATACTTATACAATTTTGGTTTTAATTATATATCAATCATGGCTGAATTGCACTATTTCATTTTTGACTTGATTCAATATTTATTGCTTATTCAACATTATTCATGATCATTGTCATGTCCCCTTTTTCATGGACATTGACAGATTTGATGATTGGCCTATTATACGACCTTCGTAGGCTAATATGATGGATAGAGGGTCATAATGGAGCTTGGCTTGACTTTGATTCGCAGAATTTCTACATTTGGTTTTCATTCAGGGTCTTTCAGACATGTTTGATTGATGCTCCTATTATTTAGGGATATTTGACATGCAGCGGAGCACCTTTATTTTGGTATGGTCATATGCGGAATCACTCCCTGATTCACCTACTTCGATCGGTTTGAGGATCCGACATATATTGAGGGAGATATTAATATTTGATTGATTTAATCAAATATTAATTATTTGGTCTCATTAATAATTAATTATTAATTATTAATTATTTGCTCCAATTTTAAATTAGAAACCCTAATGCTAATTTAAGAAAACCCTAATTAGGGCAAGCATATCTTTTGAGGGTATAAGGGTTTCACATGGAGGCCATTATGGATTATGAATAGATTATTGATTATTGATTTGAAGAAATTCTTCTGTGAAGACTGAGCCAAGGGTTCCAGTATTCCATTGCAGTGGAGAACGTTCCCTCTTCATTGTGTGTGATTTAGAGGCTGTGAGATATCAGCTGATTTATTGCCAAATTGAGAGATAGCTTCATCCAGAAGTTATCACAGAATTCCAGGGTTGAGAGATAACTTCACACAGAAGTTTATCACAGAGCTTTCCAGGTATTTTCTTTATTTAGTTTTGATTCAATAAATTATACAGCTAGAGATCTACTGTGCTAGAGACATATATCTTCAGATCAGGGGTTGAAAACAGGGAAGTTGTGCTTAATTTGCGGCCGTACAGAATCCGTACGGGTTCGTACAGATCAGAGCAGGAACCGACCTCGGCAGACAGAGGGTTTCAGTGACCGACATCGGTCGACTGAAGACCGACGTCGGCAGAAATCCGACCGGCAGAGACCGACGTCGGCGATATATCGACCGACGACGGCGACTGTGTGTGGACACATAAGGGCCGAGACTTTCCAGAACTCAATTTGCACTTCCAGATTTGCAAAGCCAGGGTTTCAAGACTGTATTCCATATTTATATGCATATTAGAGGACTGCAATTGTAATAATTTAGAAGGACAAGTGATACAATCTGTAATTTATTATTAAGAGACTATATTATTGTGATCTTTCTGAATTTATTCAACAGCGATTATATCTTGGTTCAGATTTTTTGTGTTGCTATATACCCTGTTTAGAAGGGGATATTACAGTGGTATCAGAGCTTTGGTCTTTGGTATCATAGTTTGTGTCTTTCATATATCTCTATTGGTAGGGGATATTACAGTGGTATCAGAGCTTTGGTCTTTGGTATCATAGTTTTGTGTCTTTCATATATCTCTATTGGTAGGGGATATTACAGTGGTATCAGAGCTTTGGTCTTTGGTATCATAGTTTTGTGTCTTTCATATATCTCTATTGGTAGGGGATATTACAGTGGTATCAGAGCTAAATTCCTGCCATCCTGTTGGGCACATCAGAGCTAATGTCTTGCCATCCTGTTGGGTAGTTTGGGTAGATTGAATCAACAAAGTATCGTAATGACTTCATATACTCAGAGACAGTGGGACAATGATATGAAGAAGCTGGAACTAAGTTTGAAGAGGTTGAATGAATCTCTTTCATATCCTACATCCAGAAACAAACCCGCGCGGTATATGACAGCGAATGAGGAGTGGGAGTTAGTACCACCTCGAGTTCAGAAGTTGTTGCCTTTTGATCGCTTTGTTAAGCTAAGGAGAGAGCACTATAGATCACTTTGACGAGAGAGCAGCATGTCTTATGATTATTATGATTATTATGAGATAGGAGATAGTGAAGATGAGGATGAGTTAGATGCTTGCAATCAGAGTGTAGAGGTGTGTTCAGATGTTAGTGCACTGAGGGTCGATGATCTCTCAGCTATGGCAGAGATTGTAGAAGAGTCCCAGGATCCTGTTATTGCAGATGACACTCAGGAGAATGCAGTGGATAGTTTTGAGGACTTAGTTTCACCGGTTGTTTCTTTCGGTATGGAAGAGTTAGACAGTGATGCTACAGTTGTTGATACTCCGCATGTTGATATGAGCTTTGGAGTTGATTCACAGAGTATGGATGGTAGTATTACAGTGGTCAGTGATTCTGAGTCTATTCATTTGGACCATGCATCAGAGGAGGAGTGTGGGAGACAATCTAGCCAGTGCCATCATGTGTCTAATCAGCTGAGAGTTAGTGAGCGAGACATTGCCACCGCTTGTAAGCATTTCGATGATGCTCGTCAGTTGTTAGCAGTTTATGGATGGGGTTCTCCTACTAGCATCGAGCAGGGAGGCAGTTATTTATCCTTGACAAAAATCCACTCTTTATGGGAGGCTATCCAAATTCTGAGACAGGACTATATGCAGTTGGTCACCGACAGAGATTATCTTATAAAGTGGGGCAGCACAACATATGATGCATTGTTGGTCAAGGAAGATAAGGTGAGTGAACTTACTCAGCAGCTAGAGTTGACATCTGAGATTCTTGAGACTACGCAATTAGCTTATGAGGAGTCACAATTTCATTTGGCTGAGGTGACCATGGAGTTAGAGAATTTACGGTCTTCACCAGCCCCAGACTCAGAGATTGATTCTTCTCACACAAATGATAGTGTGGTCCAGTTGGTTGTGCCACCTTTACAGAGAGATCAGTTGTGGTGTGTGGGGGAGTACGTTGATGCTTCCACATATAATTTTTACTGCACGGAGTCATTCATGGAGTATTTTTTGGATAGTGCAGGTGTTCGTCTGGACTCACATAAGATGACAGAAGGTGTTCTTGTCCGAGGTTCTAGTGCTATTAGCAGATTGGGTGAGGAGATTTTACGAACCCTTTCTACTATGTTACCTTACAGGGATGTGGAGGTGATGTTTGTTGAGCCGAGACTGGAGCCATCCATTGAGTCCCAGTTTGGCAATAGTGTGCCAGTAGCAGAGTTTGGGGGTTCTTACCAGCGTCATACGGTGAGGTATGCTCCTTATTTTTTTGTGCATCTAGAGATTAGTTTTGGTGTCAGTGATTCAGATACCAATAATTGTCATATCCACGGTCCAATTGGATGTGAGTATCAGTTAGATAGGGACTTCAATTTTGACAGGGTTGATATTTTAGTTGGCTTGAGTCCCTCAGAGTGGTTTCTTTTACCGGCACCTACAGTTGATCTTTAGATAGTTGTTTGGGTATCGAGTGCAGTTTTTCAGTTGCTAATTTTGATACTGTTGATGCTGTTGATGTTGATGATTTATTCACATGGGTTAATTGGTGACATGATGGATGCTACACAATTTTTTCCTTGGGATCCAGGTGGATCGAGTAGTTCATTGTTCTGAGATTGCTTGGGGACAAGCAATTTTCAGAGGGGCGGATTGTCATGTCCCCTTTTTCATGGACATTGACAGATTTGATGATTGGCCTATTATACGACCTTCGTAGGCTAATATGATGGATAGAGGGTCATAATGGAGCTTGGCTTGACTTTGATTCGCAGAATTTCTACATTTGGTTTTCATTCAGGGTCTTTCAGACATGTTTGATTGATGCTCCTATTATTTAGGGATATTTGACATGCAGCGGAGCACCTTTATTTTGGTATGGTCATATGCGGAATCACTCCCTGATTCACCTACTTCGATCGGTTTGAGGATCCGACATATATTGAGGGAGATATTAATATTTGATTGATTTAATCAAATATTAATTATTTGGTCTCATTAATAATTAATTATTAATTATTAATTATTTACTCCAATTTTAAATTAGAAACCCTAATGCTAATTTAAGAAAACCCTAATTAGGGCAAGCATATCTTTTGAGGGTATAAGGGTTTCACATGGAGGCCATTATGGATTATGAATAGATTATTGATTATTGATTTGAAGAAATTCTTCTGTGAAGACTGAGCCAAGGGTTCCAGTATTCCATTGCAGTGGAGAACGTTCCCTCTTCATTGTGTGTGATTTAGAGGCTGTGAGATATCAGCTGATTTATTGCCAAATTGAGAGATAGCTTCATCCAGAAGTTATCACAAAATTCCAGGGTTGAGAGATAACTTCACACAGAAGTTTATCACAGAGCTTTCCAGGTATTTTCTTTATTTAGTTTTGATTCAATAAATTATACAGCTAGAGATCTACTATGCTAGAGACATATATCTTCAGATCAGGGGTTGAAAACATGGAAGTTGTGCTTAATTTGCGGCCGTACAGAATCCGTACGGGTTCATACAGATCAGAGCAGGAACCGACCTCGGCAGACAGAGGGTTTCAGTGACCGACATCAGTCGACTGGAGACCGACGTCGGCGATATATCGACCGACGACGGCGACTGTGTGTGGACACATAAGGGCCGAGACTTTCCAGAACTCAATTTGCACTTCCAGATTTGCAAAGCCAGGGTTTCAAGACTGTATTCCATATTTATATGCATATTAGAGGACTGCAATTGTAATAATTTAGAAGGACAAGTGATACAATCTGTAATTTGTTATTAAGAGACTATATTATTGTGATCTTTCTGAATTTATTCAACAGCGATTATATCTTGGTTCAGATTTTTTGTGTTGCTATATACCCTATTTAGAAGGGGATATTACAGTGGTATCAGAGCTTTGGTCTTTGGTATCATAGTTTGTGTCTTTCATATATCTCTATTGGTAGGGGATATTACAGTGGTATCAGAGCTTTGGTCTTTGGTATCATAGTTTTGTGTCTTTCATATATCTCTATTGGTAGGGGATATTACAATCATTATATATTGTCATGGTGATACTTAGTTTAGTGGATTATCTATAAACCTACTGGTTAACTAAAATAATGTAGTTATTTAAAGATCAATAATTATATTTCTCATGGTAAATTCTTTGTGATGAACATGTGTAATTAATTTAAGAAAAAAATACTATATTTCAATAAATCCTAGTGGGGTTGTTACATTATGGTATCAGAGCTAACACTTAAACTCTAATACTTAATGTGTCTGCTAATATAAACTTATTATATTCACAAATAAAAATAAATATGGTGTGAGCTAGACCATGAGGTGAGATTAATTTGAATACCATTCACTCTTTTGATTCAAATGATTTTGCCAATGAGAAAGATGCAAATTTGGACCAAATCCTCACAACCTTGTAAGAGACTAGGGATTAAATTATAGCCCTAAAATAGGAAGTGCATGACCATGAAGAGGATAGTGCTTAAGAGGAACCAAAAGAGCATCCTAATTCTCAATAACATCTTCTAGAGTAGAGTCATGAAGAAGTGCCATAGGATGCAATAGCTTGAGTAGATACAAATTTGGCACGTGACATAAAAAATGTAAATCTACCCAAGTTTGATGGAATGGTATCTAGATATGGAACTAAAGTGTGGCTAATAGAAATGGAAAAATATTTCAAGATTCAAATTATTATAAAGCCATGAAAATAGTCTAGGGATCTTATTATCTTATTGGTGAAGTAGCAACTTGGTGAGCAAACAAGAATCTCAAGATGAACCTCAACTCAACCACCACGACTTGGGAATAATTCATGACATTATTTAGGTCATGATGGATTCCATAACAATAATACTTGTGGATTTTTTGAATCTTAAGTAAGGGGATTTATCAATAAATGAGTATTAAGAGAAATTCACCAACGTCCTTAAGTATGTACCTTAATATTAGGTAAATGAGAGGTTTAGAATTAGGAAATTCATCATAGGATTGAAACACCAAATTGGTTATGAAGTAGATGTGCATGGTTCATATAATATTGATCAGGTGTTCAAAAAGGTGATTAAGTAGGATGAAAAATAAAAATCTCTTACCTAATTCAGAGATAAGTTCAAAAATAAGTTTGGAAGTTCCAAACTAGCTTTTGAAAAGATGAACTAGAAAAAGAGGAGTGGAGACTCTAAGGGTTAGTTCAAGATTTAGAATGGCAACTTCAATAGTGGTTCAAGAAACATAAATCCTATTAATGGTTTCAAGGGTGATTTCAAGGAAAACCAATAGTCTGAGATGAAAGGACTAGTTATAGGTGGAGGCGACCATTTTGTTTGAGAATGTCTTCAAGACAAGTCAAAGAAAAAATACTTATAAGCAAGGTATGTACCAGCAATGGATTCATATAGCTATTGACAATCCTCAAGTTGAGTATCAAGTTTCACCCATATAATTGTTAGATATTTTAACCAATCATCTAGTTTCTATTTTGATAGACATGGGAGATACAAACTGATTCATTGCTTCTAAAATGCTTAGTAAATTATCTATAAAGGGTGGAACTATGGAAAATGTATGGTTAGTATAGTATGGGGTTGAGTCATAGGTCAAAGTTGATAAGTGTTTAGTTAAAGTGGATATTAGGTTTCCTAAGTTCACTATAGTTGTAGATCTTTTAGCAACACCATTGGGGTCATATGATGTGATCCTAGGAGTCAATTGGATTGTGAAGAATAAATCTAAGGTTTACTATTTTATGAAGAAGTCTGAGTGTCAAGATGATTTAGAAATCAAACACAATTTTAAGGTGAGAAAATAAAGTTAGAGCTGAGGCAAATTTATGTAATTCAACTCAAGAAAGTTTAAAGGAAGGGATTCTAGGCATTAATCACTAAGATAAATGAGATGGAAGAATATAAGGAACCATCTATCAAATATTATCCATTTTTGATAAACTTTCATGAAGTGTTTATAGAATAATTACCAATATTTTAACGTAAGTGTGAGTTTGATTTCTCAATTCATATCATAATTAGATGAGAACCATAGTCTAAGGTGATGTAAAGAATGAAAATCACTGAATTGGTTGAGTTAAAGGCACAACTTCAAGAGTTATTATTGAAAGGGATAATTTGACCAAGTGTGTCACCATGGGGTGCACTAGTTGTCTTTGTCAAGAATAAGGATGTTATTCTTGACCTTTTTATAGATTATAGGATGTTGAATAAATCAAAAATCAAGAATAGATATCCATTGTTACATATTGATGATATATTTGATCAAATGTGAGGAGTAACAGTCTTTTTTAACATTGATCTTAGATTAGGATATCATCAGTTGAGAATCTATGAAGAATATATTTCAAAAATAACATTTAGGACTCGATATGGGCTCTACGATTTCATAGTGTTACCACTTAGATTGACAAACACTCTAGCAACATTTATGAATCTTATGAATAGTGTGTTCATAAATTACATGGATTATTTTATTTTGGTCTTTCTAAATGGCATCCTCATTTATTATAAGGATGAGGAAGAACACATATAAAATCAATAACAAGTTTTGTAGTGTTTTCAAAAGAAAAATTTATAAGGAAAGTTTTCCAAGTGTACATTCTTATAAAATAAAGTGCAGTATCTAGGACATATTATCTCTATAGATGGTATTTTAGTGAATCTAGAAAAGATGATAGATATTATGGAGTATCTATCACAATATAATTTGCATGAGATAAGAATTTTCATGGTCTTAGCTAGATATTATAGGAAATTAATTCCAAATTTATCTAAGATAGCCAATCCAATTACCTATCTTCAACAAAAGAGTTAGAGTTTCATCTGGTTAGATAAGTGTGAGGTAGCCTTTTAGGAACTGAAAAGGAGGCTTACTTAAGCACTAGTGTTAAGAGTTCTTCATCTTAATGGTCAATTCTTAGTGATCACCAATGCATATGGGGATGGACTTGGAGGAGTTTTTATGCAAGATGGCTCAATGGTAGCCTATGATTCTAAGAAACTAAAGCCTTATGAGGTGAATTATGCCCCTCATGATCTAGAACTTATGTCAATTATGCATGCTTTGTAAGTTTTTAGGCACTATCTATTAGGGAAACTATTTGAGATCAAGAATAATAAATTAGGAATAAATTATATCTTCACCCAACCAACCTAAATTATTATAAAAGATTATGGATAGATTTCTTATCTAATTATGATTTTGATATTAACTATATTAAAAGTAGAGAGAACAAAGTAGCTAATGATATAATATATAGGGTACATAATAGTCATGGATACTATCAAGAATAATTTTTAAGATAAAGTTATCAAATTATTGTCATGAGATGAATTCTATGATCAGGTCAAAAAATCATTATCTGAGAATGCTCAAAATACTAGGTATAAGGGATTCAAGATAGAGAGTGATGGTCTTTTATGATACAATGGTAGGTTGTATGTGCCTAATAAATAGAATTTGAAGAGAAAAATGCTAAAGAAATTACATAATGCCAAATATTTAGGACATCTAAGAGTAACCAAGCTCATGTCTGAGCTCAAACAACTTTATTACTAGAAAGGAATCAAGAGAGATGTAGCAGATTTTGTGTCTTGTTATTTGGAATGATAATGTGCAAAATTTGAACATGTACATCTATCTAGATTGGTATATCTATATGATATACTTGAAGGGAATTTGAAGGTGATTAGTATGGACTTTGTCCAAGGGTTTTAATTATTATATAACTAACAGAGCATGTCCTTGGTTGTAGTTGACAAACTAACTAGTGACCAAATTTGACTTTTAGGTAAAATTTAGACCCCTATAGGTAAAAATCACTATTTTTTAGATGTTTTAGGGTTATAAATCTTCTTCATAGGATATATAATTATTAAATTGATGTTATATAATGTATGTATAGCCTTAGTCATGTTTTTATTAGCTTATTTATCATTTTAGGTAATTTAATGTGCTTTTAAGGGTGATAAATGCAAGTGACATATTTCCCAAGTTGTCTAGATGTCCATTTTTTCCTTATAATCATCAAATAAGTTATTTTAACTCTCAAGGATGTTAGTTATATTAGAATATAATAGGTTACTTAATTGAAATCCAAGAAATAACTAAAAAAGGGAGAAATGGCACTTGTATGACCCATGGGGAAGTGTTTCATGTGGGAAAAGATCTTTGAGAGAATATTCACCTTCCTAAAACTCATTCAAACATTTTTTTAATTTTGAAGTGTCATTTTAAATCAAAAATTGTTCTACTCCTTTCTTGGTTTTCTAGACACATAAAAGTGACCTTTATGTTTTTGCTTAGTACGGATAGTTCAAGATGTTTCAAGTCAAATGATTTTGGGAGGTTGTATTACACTTAGATACCTTCATTTAAAAATAAATATTTTGAATAATGGTGGCCTATGGTTCATGAATCATCATTATGAATATGATTATACTTTTATTGGTAGTTATTTTATGCACCCTATAGGTTTTTTTAGACTTTGGTGAAATGGATACAAAATAATTGGTAATATTGGTTTTATGATATGTTTTATACCTCCTTAGATGTTATTATTTCTTAGTTTCATGTTTCATAATTTTTTTATGAGAAAATTAGTCCATGTTGTAGGAAGGTGTCACATGTGAAGTCTCATTCAAAGTTATTCTTCTTTGTAGAGTGTTTTTCTCTTATAGGGTCCTATTTTAGTTGGTAAATTATTTTATACAATTATCAAGTTCATATGACCAATTCCTTCCATTTTTTGGTTTCACCATGTCATCTTTTGGGTAGGTTATAGCCTTGCCATCTCTCATAGTCAACTCCATGCCTAACCTCACTTGTAGTCACCTATATAAACTTGTTAAACTTGATCATGGAATGATATTTAGGGTATTTTAATTATCCAATCCATTAAGAGTTTTAAATATCTCATTTATATGTTTAGAAAATGTGCAAGTGTGTTCAAAAGCTCAATCACCATGACAAAACAATCATGAGATATCATGTCTACCTTGTTCCATGTGTTTACAAGTGATTTTCACATTGGAAGGAATGTTTGAAGCTTGTTTTAGGATGAACTTATAGTAAATCATGAATTTTAATGTTAAAATAGGTTTTAACTACCCATGATGCCTTTTCTCCATGTCATTATTCCATTTCATGCTCACTGACTACTTTCAGCTCAATGCACATCTATAGTAATCATTGATGACATCATGTTGATAGGTGTAAAGCCTAATGGGGTTCCAAACTCTTAATATTTCTAAAAGTGTATTGGAATTATTGAGAAAAACATATAATGTTCATATTCATGAATAGTTTTCAACTTTCTCATATTGTAACTCACTGTATATGCACCAAAATATCCACCTACAGGTGGCTGACTAGGGGACTAAGATGTTTATATGGAGACATTGAAACAAATTGACACGTATTTAAAGTCTTGTTAAGGTATATAAGCCATGAAAAACTAATATAAGTTGTCAAAAGGGAAAGAAGAGGTGTGAAACCATGTTGAGAAGATGAAGACTATATTCTAGAAAGTTGTCCCTAAAATGTCAAAATAGAGGTTAGGAACTTCTTATGATTATCCTAGAACATGGAGGTAAAGGTCTTCAAGCATATAGATTGGTCAATATTGTAGTATATAGTAGGGAGAGGTTATGCTTGGTCAATATTGTAGTATATAGTAGGGAGAGGTTCCATGCCAAATATGAGAATCAAAATATGAAGATAATATGGATATAAAGGGCCTCAAATATGTCATTAAAAGCACTGAAACACTCCATTGAAATCTACAGGTCTGAGGTTGTAAATGAATTTTGACACCCTAAGGAGAAACATTAGAGAAAACCTCATGAATAATATGGATTAAATGGATAAATTAGGTCAAATTTAATGAAATTTATAAATATAAGGTTAATAAATAGTCTTGTAAGCCATATGGTCACCTACAAGTATCGTTTTCGCATGGGAATAGACACCTATAGGGGTCATATAGGTAAGATAAGAAAATAGTGACTTATGCATGTGATTTGATGGTGTTTTACCAATATAAAGTAATTTAAAGGTAATATTTATGTTTTGTGACCTCAAGGTGGGTTCAAGGAAGTATTTTTACATCATAATTATCTCACTTAGGCTATAAGCACCTAAAACATGTCCTACAGGTAGAGTATCTCAGTATAGGCCAGTGATAAAACATTGATGCTAGAATGGTGTTTGAAGGTTTATAAAAGATAATATAGTTAAATAATAAATTTTTAAAACTATAATTATTCAATTAAATACCTCTAATCATCATGAATAATTGTATTTTAGGCAAGGTAACCTATAAATAGGTCTAAATCAGGGTGTCTCAGTCAACAGATAGTGGAGACTCATTTTGAGGCATAAAAGTGTATAGGAATAGTTAAAGAAAATTGTGAATAATAAAATGACATATTAAAATTTCCATTTGGATATTTATGTAGCTCAATATGTCTAGACATGATTAAAAAAAAACAACTACCTAGGCCCCCGAAACCCCTGTATGCATTTATAATAGGGTACAATAATATGAAGGTAAGATAAGTCAAGAAATTATCTAAGGAGAAAATGAGGATTATAAATAATTAAAATTGGTTAATTAAGAAAAAAAAAGTTTTTTAAAAATCCCAATACTCTTCCAAGATGACCATCTACCTTCCTTACTTGGCTAAAGGGCAATAGTCTGTACTGTGCGCTAGGAAACCATGTTTGCTCAATACGTGAATATAAAGAATCCATAGAATATAAGTTTTTTGGATTAATAAAAATATTAAAAATTATTAATTGATGATGATAATTTTTTTTAAACAATATATAATCATTGGTTTAGCTTGTAAAGGTCAACCTTAGGAGGATTTGAAGAAAAAGTAAGAAAATAGGTTTTTTAGAGGCCTTTTTTGGCCATTTTGAGATGGTTAGACACTTAAATCAAATAATATATTAAAAAAATTTGTTAAAAATAATAATTAGGACCTGATAAAACTCAAAAAAAACTAAATTTTCCTTGGGTATGAGTGATACATGTCACTATTTTGTCTTAGAGGTAAGCCAATCTAGGAAAATCAGGGTTCAAGAAAGCAAAATATTGAGTACAAAATGGGAAAATGGATTGATGTGGATATTTATGAAAATAAATAAAAATATAATGAGGTTAATTGAATTAAAATATATGATATATAATCACTATATCAAGCTTAGACCCCTCAAGGTGGCCAAAATACCCATGCACAAAGTTTAACTAGGCAATCTTTCACTACACCTACTTGGTGAATGAGGGAAAAGGAAGAATAAGAGTGATTGGGAAGTTGTGTGGTGATATTAAAATATGTAATTATGTGTTAAAATTCATAATACACAAACCTAACCATTTAAAATCAGTCTAAGTAGCCAAAGTTAGCTGGGTGCATGCTAGGCCTTTTAGGCCTTCAAGGGACTTAGAGCAAATTAGGGGTCTACTTTCATTTATAGATCTTGATGAGATATAAATATGATTTTGACATGTTTATGAGGTTAAAATATATGTTTTTTAAATTTTAATATGTAGATTTACCTACATGAAAGATAATTCTAACTCTAAGATAGTCGAAATATGTAAGAAAGGCAAAAACAAGCTCAATGAGGTGTCTTCAATTGCTCATATATTTTCTAAGGACTTATATGGGAACAAAAAGAATTTGTATAGGTTATATTGGAACCTTAGTATAATTTTTTTGTAATTTATTGGTAGGTTTAATGTCAAATTTTTTTAACAATGCTTAAGACCAAAAATTACCTAAAATCCTATTAAACCCTCAGCCAGGACCCAATCAAGAAAAAAAGCTTGAAGAGATATCTATATGACATATTTTTATTATGAAATCTAGTTGAAATTTTATATGACTCACTCAAGTTTCCTCCCATACCTTTGAGATGTATGGAATTATATGGATAGGGTGACAAATAGGTTATTTTTGACCATTTTGTGTGTCTTATAGGCTACAAGAGGATTCTAAATATGAAATAAAGTTTGGATGGAATATTATGAATTATAATACCTCCTTATGGTCATTTATTTCCAATAAAAAACTCTTAATTTTCCAAACCAAATCTCTTATCTTAGCCAGTCAAAATTGGCACAATAGACACAAGGGTGAGAAGGTTGAAAACTCCAAGTGTGAGCCTTTTTAAGGTACCTAAGTAGTATAAGGACATGGATATTATTTTAAAGTTAAATTAAATCCCTCCAATGGATTTTCATTTAAAATTTAAGCTAATTTTGAAGACAAGTGTGAGGGGTGATTGAAAAAGGAGTTTTTTAAATTGCAGGTAGTGATGGCTTCCTTATAGGAGTTTTTAGATGAGTAAGAATTCAAAAAGGGCATGAAGAGACATGATTGAAGGATTTACCTCTCAATATAATCATCATACCTATCCTTATTTAGTTTTGGGATGTTCAAATGGGTTTAAATTATGAAGGAAATTTTCTAAGCCAAGACTATGAGTTTTATGCCACTTTTCATGAGTTTCATGACTTGTATGGACACTTGGTCCTCCTGATATTGCATGGTTCATTCCATACATATTTATCATGAAATTTTAACCCATTTTATTATATTTAAAAGTGTTTAAGTGACCTTTGGAATTCTCACATCATAATCTTCTCTCAAAGGCTATAAATATTGATTCTTTTGGCTCTTTTTGGCAACCTCTATTAGTTGATGGTGAAACCCTAGACAATTTTGTACTTGAATGTCTCTTGAAGAAATAAAAAAATTGAATATGACTAATTAAATTATATATAATTGAGTGTTATTTTAATCTTATTTGTCTTATCTAGTAGAAGATAATATTTTCTAGCATGCTATCCTTGATTGTTCACCAAATGTGCAGAAGATTAATTGTTACAGGTCTTTTTTAATTTTCTCTTTTAAGTGTATGTGTGTTTTATAAGTGTTTCATGAATATATTACATAAATGAATCATCCATTACCATTTTTAGCATCCAATTACCTCTTGAACCTATCATATGAAATATTGATGTTAAAATCCATCTTAAGTTGTGGGTTTTGTGTGAAAGAAGCTTTTTTTAGCTCTAAGTAGTATAAGTTCAGTCAATAGGGGGAAATTAAATATCGGTGCATCACCTTTAGTTTTATTATTTTTTGTTCTTAACTCTTTCCATGCAAATTTTATAGGTAAGAGAGTATTTCAAAGAGTACATAAAGGGAATTATCCCTTCTAGAAATTCATTTCACCAAATTATTACCCATAGTAAGAGAGATGTTTACATTGTGAAACTTGGATGAGGAGAGCTAGGCATCTACTCAAGGGGTGAAAATCCAAATGATAATAGTTTTTAGAAAGCCTAGTGGGACTCTACATCCTAGAAGATTATCTAAGATTGGTGTTGGTCTTGGCATAGTTGCAGCTACAAGAACATCTACATTCAATACCTGGAAACTCCACTAAATTTTTCAACTCTTTGGTTATTGATCAGTCCCTAATTTCCATGCCAAAGGTGACCACTAGGTTTACTAGTAAGGGTATACCCTTTGAGTTTGTGTAATTGCCTTTTTATTCTATCAAAAGGTTTAGGTTTGTGAATAATCATCATTCTTCAAGAGAGTTGGTGTTCAATAAGTCTAAGTTATTACTAAGTTCAACCTCTAATACCCATAGTATACATTTCAAGATGCTTAGAAACTAACCTTTTGTACCTTTCATCAAATCATCTCCTTTGAATCTTGCCCAATATGACCAAATTCCTAGAGTATACCTTAAGAATGTTCCATGTTTTATTGGATAAGGTCCTATTAATCCCATTGATCACACTAGAAACATAGAAAAATTATATAATATCCGTAATATCACTCAATAGAATGTGTCTATTATGGTATTATCATCATCTTTCAAATGGAAGACCTTAGATTGGTATGGGACTATACCTGAAAATTATATTGGTTCATGGGATGAAATAGGAGATATATTGACTAAGAGGTTTGGAGAGAAGAGTGATCATCTATCACTAGCTAAGTAATTGACCACTATCAAGAGGGAACCATAAGATTTTATTCAATATTTTAACATTAAATTTTAAAAAACATGGGATAGGATCCCAACCATCATGAGACCTACTCCATTGAATAGTGATTTGTTCATGATAATTCAAGCCATGGGTGGGAATACACTACTTGTTGCCTATGAGATATCCATTAATGTTGAGAATTATCTTTTTCAAGTAATGAAGATTGATCTTAGGCCACCAATGCCATTGTTCCCTGATTTGTATCCTCCTAGTCAAGTTGTATTACCTACCTTGGCTCATTTTCCTAGTCAAGAAAGGTTTGCCATTGCCCCTACCAATGAGATTAATGAAGTAAATAATTTGATACAAAGTGTTATTAATGAATTATATGCCTTAAAAAGGTAATAATCTCAAATTTATAGGCCATACTAGTCCTACAATTAGTTTGTGCAAATAAATAGGCCTCCTTTTCAAGATAATAATCAAGGACAAGGTCAAATCACTCCTAGACCTTACCAAATTTATAATCCTAATACCCCATCATCTTCAAAATAAATATTTCCCACTCAAAAAAAAATTGTTCAAGAATAACCATGTTATCCCTCCTAGACCAAAATCAAGGCCAAGTTACATATGCCAATGAAATGCATATTCAAGACATGACAATGCAAGGTAATCAAGCATCTCAAGTTGCTAATTTTGAGGTGTCAATGCAAAGTGGAATGAAATTTGGAATGGAGAATGGAAAAACATAATTTGATTGTAGTCTCATAAATCATTTTGGGGGAGAAATTTTTTCCATCAATCATTTGAGGAATTCAAGCAATGTGATTACTAGTGTGTCCTATAATCCTCGGTCTAAAAAGAGTGTTATTGAAGAGACACAAGGGGATAATCAAGGACCTATTTTGAATCCTACATAATCTCCAATTTTGGGTGGGTCTAACTCATCCCATAAGTTGAAATAAAATTATAAGTTTTAGAATATAAGGCATGTTCCTATACTTCCACCTTCATAAGCTACACCACAAGGTACTAGTGCTTCCAAAGATCCTTTCAAGGTGAGAAATCATTCTATCAATGTTTTGGACTAGATGAATAAGTTACATATGAATATTTAATTATGGTATCCATTGAAAATACTGAGACAAAAATTTATGCCTCAAAAGGAATTGTAAGGACTAGGTAACCAAGTTGGATCAGCTAGAAATGAGAATTTTGTCTTGGTGAATAGAACTTAGCCCATTGATGGACAAGTGAATAATATTGATAAGAATCCTCATTTTTATTTATCCTTGATCATTATCTATTTATTATTTCACAATTACATCATGGATAGTGGGACTAGTACTCTAGTTATACCCAAATCAATAGTGGATAAACTAGGCCTCAAGTATGAACCAATGGCTAATAGAGTCCTACAATTGGATGGATCACCAGTAAAGACCTTAGGATTAGTCAAGGATTTGAACCTAATTTTACATGATTTTCCTAATTTTATATCCCTCATGATGTGGTTGTGTTATATTTACCTCCATACTTTTCTCTTTACTTGTTAAGAGAGTTTACAACTAAGATAGGTGGACACATGGCAACTAATTAGTCCTATATGGTTTTTTAAGAAAAATTATGGTACTAAGGTGAAGATTGAAATAGAGCCTATCCATCAAAATCACATATATCCTTACATTCCTAAAGTGGCAAATTTCAATTGTAATACCATTATTGATGAGGAAGAACTTCACATAGATTAATCTCCAACATGTTCTCTTGAAGGAGTTTATAATTTGTATCTAGATGAATGGGGAGATGACCATTATGAGCATGATCCTTAAAAAATAATAGAGGAAGGAGGTATTAGAGTGTATTGAATTCATGAAGAGGACTCTTCATGCCAAAATTGATGAATCCAAGTGAAAACATGGATGGTTTATGGAAGCTATTATTTGATGGATCTAGAAGTAAAGTTAGGGTAGGTGGTAGAGTAATGTTGGTTTCCCCATCCAAGTAAAGGTACTATTCCACTTTAAAATTCCACTTATCTTGTAAAAATAATGTGGTATAATATTATTCCTTCATTCATGGCCTTGAGTGGACTAGGAAAAGAGGTGTGAAAAAATTAAAAGTGTATGGTGATAGTGAGTTGATTATGAATCAAGTAAGGGGTCAAAATGTAACTAAGAACCCTTCTATTAAGTGCTATAAGCATAGAGTGTGGGATCTTATGGAGGATTTCTAAGGTTTCAACATCAAATCCATCACAAGAGAGGAGAAAAAACATGCTAATAGGTTGGCATCAATTAGAGCTTAGTTTGATGTTCCAAAAGGGATAAAAGAAGATAAGAGCCAACCAAATCTCAAGGTGATTGTAAGGCCCTCAATACCTAACAATGTCACTAATTGAAAAGAGTTTGATAGTGACCAATGAATAGAATTGTTTCTACAAGAGGAGGTTGAGTTTTCTTCCAAGAATCAGTCTAAACTATGATAACAATATGGAGGGTAGATTGTATAATTGAAGTCAAACAAACTCTGCAAAGGCCTAGTCACACTTGAGAGTATCTTTAATGACGATGATAAGTTTAAGAAATAAAAGGTAAGTATGTATAATAATAAAAAAAACTATGATAAATTAAAACTCTTTAAGGATAAGTTGCTTGCACTTTGAAATGTATGTACTAGTGAAGAAAATCATGCTTTGATTGAGTTATGCAAGGAGTTTTCTGATGTCTTTATATAAGAATATAGTGATTTGAAGGGATTTTATCCAAACTTAGCTTAGCATACCATAGATATAGATGATAATTATAATCCTATCAATAAAAAAGAAAGTCCCATAAATCATAATATTTAGCCTCTCATGAAGAAGGATCTTATTAAGTTGATTGAGTTCAAAACCATTTTTCCTATTAAGCATTCAACTTGGTTGGCAAACTTAGTCTCTGTTAGGAAGAAAAATGAGGAAATAAAGTTGTGTTGATTTTAGGGAATTTAATAGAGTTTCCTTGAAGGACCATTATCCTCTTCCTTATATGGAGCAAATTTTTCAAGTTGTGGAAAGTAGTGAAAGATTTTCTCTTCTTGATGGATATTTCAGGTATAATCAGATTTTGGTGAAAGAAAGTGATCAATATAAGAAATAATTTACTAATAAAATGGGTACATATTATTATATTAGAATTCATTTTGTATTTTATAATTATGTAAATACATTTAAATGTGCAATGGATATGACTTTTCAAGGATTAATATATGACATTGTATTCGTATATCCTAATGATAACATAGTTTTTTCTAAGTATGCAAAAGATCACTTGAATCACCTTAAGAATATTTTTGAGATATTTAGAGATTTTATAATATCTCTTGACCCAAAGAATTGTGTGGTTTCTATCCATAAAGGCAAACTTTTAGGACACATTGTCTCAAAGAAAGGCCTATCCATAGATCCTGAAAGGGTGAGTGCAATCTTGGCATTGGTTTTGCCCAAACATAAGAAAGGTTTGAAAGGTTTATTTGGGAAAACTAATTTAATAAGTAGGTTCATTCCTGATTTTTATAATTTAATAAATCCTCTAACCTCTATGTTAAGGAAGGATGAAGTGTTCGCTTGGATAAGAAGAAGGAAGGAGAGTTTTGAAGAGATTAAATAAGCCATTGCTCAAGGTCCAACTCTTACAAGTCCTAATTTATTAAAGGATATAAATTATTATAATTTTATAAATGAGGAGTTGATTTCTACCATGATTACTCAATAAAATTAAGAAAACTTGGAGCAGCCTATTGCCTTCTTTAGTCAAGGTTTGGAAGGTTATGAGGTAAGAAACACCTATGTTGAGAAGCAAGTATGTTCAATTATTACATGTCTAAATAAGTTTAGGCACATGCTATATAAAAACAAGATTAGCATATTGGTACCTCATCCTAATTTAAAATATTTTCTTTTTAGCATATATTTGAATGAAAAAATTGTTGGTTGGATGACAAAAGTGATGGAGTATGATGTTGAAATCAAGACAACCAAGCTAGTCAAAGGGAAGGAGTTATGTGAGCATTTTGATTTAGATCTGAAATAACAAAAAGAGTTTGTTTATCACTCCATAATGACCCTATGAAATATTCACCTTCATCAATCAGGATTTAGACACAAGATATGATTCATTTTATTCAAATTGGTGAGTGTCCACAAGGTCTAGATAGATCTAAAAGAAGGTACTTTAGATTACAATATATTCCTTATGTGATTATTGAAGGAGTGTTGTTTAGTAAGGAATTATTAGGTGTGTTATTGAGGTTTGCTAAATCAGATTAGGTTAAGAAAATATTACTTGAGTTTAATGATGGACCAACTGGTGTTGACTTTGCTCCAAAAACCATAGCTATTAAGATAATGAGAGATGGTTATTTTGTCCTAGTTTGTTAAAATACACCCATGTTTTGGTAAGTAAGTGTCCAAAATTTTATCTTTTTATGGTAAAGAGAATCTTGCATCCTTTCCTCTTCATCCAATATAGTTAGACTAACCTTTTATCTAATGGGGTCTAGATTTCATAGGCCTAATCAACCCACCTTCTAGTGCTAGCCACAAGTGGGTGTTGACTACTACAGATTACTTTAAAATATGGTTGGAGTATTTATCTCTCAAGGAAGCAAATGAAATTTTAGTTATATACTTTTATGAAGCCATAGTGATAAGGTTTGAGGCTTCTTCAACAATAATTTTAGACAATGCATTGGATTTCCTTAGAATGAAGACAAGTGAGTGGGCTTTAAAACATGGCATATATCTTAGTAATTAATCTAATTACTATCCAAAATGAAATGGACTAGCTGATTCCACCAATAAGAATCTAATTAGGATCATCAAGAGAACAATAGAGGAAAACCAAAGGACTTGACATTCCAAGTTGAAAATAGCTCTTTGTGTTGATAGGATTACCCCCAAAAGTGCAATTAGAAACTCACCATATACACTTGTTTATGGGAGAGAATATATAATACCTATTTCAATTGAGTTACTGGCCTTGGATCTCACTTATCAGTTGGATTTGATGGAAAATGAAAGCATGGAAGTCAGGTTGTGTGAATTGATGGAGCTTATAGAGACAAGAGATTAAGCTATGTAAACTATGAGAGCTCACCAAGATAGAAAAAAGAGATAATTTGATAACAAATCCATGATAAGAAGCTTCCAAAAGGGGTAATTTATTTTAAATTGGGATGAAGATAGGGATAAACCTAGAAAACACACAAAGTTTGATGTTTTGTGGAGTGGCCCTTATTTTATCTCCCAATGCAAGCAACATAATAGTTTCTAACTCTAAAATATGGATGGAGAGGATCTTCATGTCCTATTAAATGGGATATATATCAAACAATGATACTAAGACTCTCCTCTCTCCTTGTACATAGTTGTTGTTTTCTTGATTTCCTTAAGTACTTATGCACATGTGTGAGTCTTATTTGTGTCTTACTTTATCTTGTGTTTTCTTAGTGTGTTGTGGTTGTGTTGTGTGAATCTTAGGTAATTCCTTGATAGTTGTCTTAAAGAAATCATTAACTCCCTCAGCCCATGATAGAATAAGGCTATTGGTCCTTAGTATAGCAGGCATATTAATCCTATGAGTCACCAATTTATTGACAAAATTTAACTTTTAGGTCAAAATTGGACCCCTATAGGTAAAAAACTTTGTTTTTCAAATTTTATAGGGGTATAAATATTTTTCATAGGATATATTGTGGTTAAATTAATGTCATATAATATATTTCTAGCCTTTATCATAATTTTATTAGCTTATTTATCATTTTGGGTCATTTAATGTTCTTTTATGGGTCATAAATGCAAGTGACACATTTCCAAAGGTGTCCAAATATCCAATTTTTTCCTTCTAAGCATACAAAATGTCATTTTAATTGTCAATTATGTTAGTTAAATTAGAATATTGTAGGTTCCTTAACTAAAATCTAAGAAATAACTAAAAAAGGTAGAAAATGGTAATTGTATGGCCCATGGGGAAGTGTGACACGTGGGAGAAGATCTTAGATAGACTATTAAATTAATAACACTAATTTATATATTTTTTATTCATAAATTTAGTTTTAAATAAAAAACCATTCTACTCCTTTTTTGGTCTTTTAGACATACTGAAGTGACCTTCAGGTTTTTGCACAATATATACAACTCAAAAGTTTTTAAGTCAAATGATTATAGTAGGTTTTATTACACCTATATAAATTCATTTACATATAAATATTTTGAATTATGGTGGTTTTTTATTCATGAACCATCCTCATGAAGTTGACTATAATGTTTTGGTAGATGTTTCATACACCCTATAGGTTTTGTTCTATTTTGGTCAAATAAATATAAACCAACTAGTGATGTTGGTTATATAGTATGTTGGATACCTCTTAATATGGTATCCATTCTCATTTTCATGTTTCATAATGTTTTGTTGATCAAATTAGTCCATGTTGTAGGAAGGTGTCACATGTGTAGTTACAGTCAAAGTTCTTTTTTATAGTGTTTTTCTCCTATAAGGGTTCATTTTATTTATTAAATTATGTTATAAAAGTCTAAGGGTCATATTACCACATCCTTACATGTTTTGGTTTCACAATTTCATCTTTTGGGTAGCTTGCAGCCTTGCCATCTCTCATAGTCAACTCTATGCCTAACCTCACTTGTAGTCACCTGTATAAAGCTGTTCAAATTATTCATGGATTGATAATTAGGGTATTATATTTTTATAATGAAACAATAGTTTTAAATAGTTCATTTATAGGTTTGGAAAAGGTGTAAGTGTGTTCACAAGCTCAATCACCATGCCAAAATAGTCATAAGATATCTTACCTGCCTTGTTCCAAGTGTTTATGGGTGATTTTCACATTAGAAAGAATGTTTGAATCCTGTATTAGGATGAAAGTATGGTACATATTGCATTTGGAATGTTTAAAATAGGTTTGAACTACCCATGAGGCATTTTATCCATGTCATTGTTCCATTTCATGCTCACTGACTACTTTTAGCTTAATGCACATCTATAGTAGCCATTGATGATGTCATACTGACAGGTGTAAAGCTTGATATTGTTATAAAATATTAATATTGATACAAATGTATTTCCATGATTGAGGAAAACATACAAGTTTCATATTCATTGATTATTTTTATATTTATCATATTGTAACTCACTACCTATGCACCAAAATATCCACCTACAGGTGGCTGAATAGGGGACTAAGGTGTTTATATAGAGAGATTGAAATAGATTGACACCTTTTTAAAGTCTTGGTAAGGTATCTAAGCCATGAAAAATACATATAAGGTGTCAAAATGGAAATAAGAGGTGTGAAACCATGTTGATAAGATGAAGACTGTATTCTAGTAAGTTGTCCCTAAACTGTCAAATCAAAGGTCAGGGAGCTTCTTGTGATTATCCTAAAACATGGAGGTAAATGTCTTAAAGCATATATATCTTGGTAAATATTGTATTAAATATTAGGGAGATGTTCCAAGACAAATATTAGGATCAAAATATTAATATAAGATGGAAATAAAGGGCCTTAAACATGTCCTTAAAAACACTGAAACAATCCATTGAAATCTATAGGTCTAAGGTTGCAAATGAATTTTGACACCCTAAGGAGCAACATTGGATAAAACCTCATGAATAAGATGGATTAACTAGATGAATGTGGAAAAATGGAATGAAATTTATCAATATCAGGTTAAGATACAGTCTTTTAATCCCTATGGTCACCTACATGTATCCTTCTAACATGGGAATAGATACCTACAAGGGTCAGATAGGTAAGATAAGCAAACAATGACTTAGGCATGTGATTTGATGGTGTTTACCCAATATAAAGTAAGTTAAATTGATATATATATCTTTTGACCTCAATGTGGGTTCAAGGATGTATTTTCACATTATAATAATCTCATTTAAAGCTATAAGTACCTACAATAGGTCCTATAAGCATAGTATCTCAATATACGCTAGTGACCCAGCATTAATGCTAGAATGGTGTTTAAATGTTTACAAAGGAGAATCCTAGTTAAAGAATACATTTTAAAACCTATAATTATTTAATTAAATACATATAATAATCATAAACAATTGTAATTGAAGCAAGGTAACCTACAAGTAGGTCTAAATCAGGTTGTCTTAGTCAACAGACAATCAAGACTCATTTTGAGGCACAAAAGTGCATAAGTAGGGTTAAAGAGAATTGGGATTAATAAAATTAAAAATTTAAATTTAAATTTGGATATTTATTTACCTAAATATTTATATACATGATAAAAACACCTACCTAGGACCCTAAAACCCTTGTATGCACCTACAATAGGGTACAATCATATGAGGGTAAGATAAGACAAGAGATTGTCTAGGGAGAAGAGGAGGATTATATAAATTAAGAGTGGTTTATTAATAACCAAAAAGTGTGTTAAAAATATAAATACTCTTCCAATATGACCATCTACCTTCCTTACTTGGCTAAAGGGCAATAGTCCTTAGTGTGGGCTAGGAAACCATGTTTGCTCAATAGGTGAATATGAAGAATCCATAGAAAAGAAGTGTTTTGGATGAATAAAAATATTAATAAGAATTAATTTAGAATAATAATAAAATTTAAACATCATATAATCATTTTTTTATCTTTTAAATTTCACCCTTAAGAGTATTTGAAGGAAAAGCAAGAAAATAGGCTTTTTATAGGCCTTTTTGGGCATTTTGAGCTAGTTAGGCACCTAAATAAAAGAATAAATATAAAAAATTTGGTATAAATAATAATAAATATCTGGTTCAACTCAAAAAATAATAAAATTTCCTTTTGGATGAGGGATATACCTCACTATTTTGTCTCAAAGGTCAATCAGTCTAGGAAAATCAGGGTTTAGCAAAACAAACTAGTGAGTACAAAATGGGCAAAGGGCTTGATGTGGAACTTTGGGAAGATTATTAAACATATAATGAGATGTATGGAAGTAAAATTTATTATATATAATAAATATATCAATATATGACCCCTCAAGGTGGCCAAAATACCCATGCACATAGTCCAACTAGGTAATCTTTCACTACGCCTAGTTGGTGAATGAGGGAAAAAGGAAGAAGAGGAGTACACGGGAAGTTATATGGTGATATTAAAATATGTAATGAGGTGTAAAAATTAGTAATACACCAAACCAACAATTTAAATCAGTCCAAGTAGCCAAATCTAGTTGGGTGCATGCTAGGCCTTTTAGTCCTTCAAGGGACCTAGAGCTAATTATGGGTCTACCTTCATTTATAGCTCTTGATGAGATATAAAAATGATTGGGATATGTTTAAGAGGTTAAAATATACATTAATAAACTATTATCATGAATAATAAACTATAATAAAGCTAATCCTAACTCTAATATATTCCAAACATGCAAGAAAGTCATAAACAAGATCAATGAGGTGTCTTCAAGTCCTCATATCTTTTATAATTATTTTCATGGTAACCAAATGAATTTGGAGAGGTTATTATGGTCCCTTATAATCAAGTTTTTGGCATTTTTTGGTAGGTTAAATTTCAAATATTTATGAATAAATCTTAAGACCAAAAACCACTAAAAACCCTACTAAATCGTCAGCCAACACTTGATGGAGAAAAAAAGCATGGAGAGTTATCCAAATGACATATTTTGACCATTAAATATATTTTTAAATTGTAGAGGAATCACTCAAGACTCCTCCCATACCTTTGAGATGTATGGAATTTAAGGATAGGGTGAAAACATGGTATTTTTGACCATTTTATGTGTTTTGTAAGCTACAGGAGGAGTCTAAAGATGAAATAAAGTTTGGATGGAATTTTTGGAATTTTAATAACTCCATATGGTTATTTATTTAAATTTAAAAACTCCTAAGTATCCAAACAAGATCTCTCATCTTAGCTAGTGAAAACTAGTGTAGTGGACACAAGGGTGAGAACGGTGAAAACCTCAAGTATGATCCTTTTAAAGATGTACCTAATTATTATAAGGCCATGGATAGTATTTAAAAGTATCATTCACTATCTCAAATATATTTTCATGGAAAATTTAATATAATTTTGAAGAAAAGTGTGAGGGGTGACTAAAAAAGGAGTTTTTTAGACTGCAGGTAGTGAGGGCTTCCTTCGAGGTGTTTTCAGATGAGTATAAATGCAACCAATGAATTTTGAGATATTATTAAAGGAATTCCATATCATTAAAATCATAATACATATCCCTAGTTTTTTTTTTGATGTTCAAATAGGTTCAAATTATGAAGGTGGTTTTCTAAGCTAAGACTAAGAGTTTTATGCCACTTTTCATAAGTTTCATGACTTGTATGGACATTTGGTACTCTTGACATTCCATGGTGAATTCCATAACTATTTATCATGCAACCATAACCCCTTTTATTATATTTAGAAGTGTCTAATTGACTTTTGGTCTTCCCTTGTCTTGTTATTCTCTCAAAGGCCATAAATATTGCCTCTTTTGGCTCTTTTTGGCAACCTCCATTGGTTGGTGGTGAAATCCTATCCAATTTTGTACTTTAATGTATTTTTAAGAAATAAAAAGTTGATTTTTCCTATTTACATGTAATTTTTTTTATTTCAATCTTATTGGTCTTTTCTAGTAGAAGATCATCTTTTCTAGAATGTAATCCTTGATTGTTCACCAAATGTGCAGAAGAGTAATTGTTTTAAGTCTTTGTTAGTGTTCCCTTTTATGTGTATGCATGTTTTATAAGGGTTTCATGATTTTATTACATAAATTAATCATCCATTACCCTCTTAATCATATACATACCTCTTCAACCTATCATATGAAATATTTATGTGACAATCCATATTGAGTTATGAGTTTTGTGTGAAAGAATATTTGTTTATCTCTAATTAGTATAAGTTCAGTCGATAGGGGTAAGTTAAATATTGTTACATAAAATTTAGTTTTATTAGTTTGTCTTATTAACCCTTTCCATGAAAATTTTATACTTAATAGAGTGTTTCAAAGAGTGCATCAAGGGAACTATCCCTTCTAGAGATTTATGTCAACAAATTATTACTCATAGTGTGAGAGATGTTTCCATTATTCCACATGGATGAGGAGAGATAGGCATTTACTCAAGGGGTGAAAATCTAAGTTACAATAGTAACCAAGATATCCCACTTCATACTAGGTAACTTGATAGATAATGAACATATATTATGAAGAGATTCATTGAGGTCTATTAATTACATGGTTTTCTAGAGAAGATATTTTTAGATTAAGATCTAAGGATAACCTTTATATTTTGGTTGAATTTTAATTTATCATTATTTACACATTTAAATTGGATTACTACTTATCACCCACCAAATAATGGATAGATAGAGTGATTTAACCAAGTTTTAGAAGATCTCCTTCATATATATTGTATGGATTAACAATACAAGTGAGAGTACCTTTCATTTTTTGAGTTTACTTACAAAAACTCATAATAATAATAATAATAATAATAATATTAATAATAATAATTGATTATGGATATATTTGAGTCACTATACCGAAGGAGGTGTAAAACAATAATAAACTAGGACATGTTAGAAGATAAGGTAGTCTTTGGACTTGATATTCTTTCAAAAATGTAAGAGCAAGTCAGGATAATTAGGTAGAGGTTGGCCAAGGCCAATGATAGATAGAAAAGTTATGCTAATCTAAAGAGAAATAATAGTTAGTTCTTTATAGGTGATAAAGTATTTATACAAGTTAAACCTCAAAAAGGATTGATTAAATTTAATAATTCAATGAAACTTTCATTGAGATATGTGGCACCCTTTGAGGTTTTGCAAGTGGTCAATCCTATAGCATATAGGCTTGCATTGCTACCATAACTAGCTCTTTTGTAAATGTCTTCCATATGCCTTATATTAAAAAGTATATTGTTAATCCTTCACATGTGTTATATTGGAATGATTTGTAAATTATATACCCTAGGGTTGTCTTGGTAGAACCAATTAGAATAATTGACACTCAAAAACTTAGTTTGAATAATAGAAAAGTGTCATAGTGTAAGGTCTAGTCAAAACAATTTTCTAAAGATAGTACCACATAGGATGACTATGATGAGTTTTATAGTTTTTTTCCAAATTTTTTACTTGATTTTATATTGTATTTTATGTTTTTTTCTATTGAATAATGTTTTAAATTCATAACTTATGTTTGAATTAATTTTATCGGGATGATGACCAGCTTTAGGGGGAAGGATGTCACATCCCTATTTCTCTCTAAGATGAATAACCTATTTGATCCATATATTACTATGGTTGATTAGTTGATTAACTAGTATTTGATTAAGCTTTATGTCATATGGTAATTATGGGATAGTTATGTGTTTCTTAATTTATATGATTAGTTTCCTATGAGTTAACAATAATTTTATATTATATACATTGTGATCATGTTTTCTAATTACACATCATTATTTTATTGATTACTATTGATGATCATATTTATTTAATTGAATGAATTTTCTAAACTTTTGGTAATATGTATCATATCATATATGATGTAATTGCTTGGTTGAGTGATTAAATTAGTATATGTTTTTACTTACCTTACTACCTTATTGGGTATGGTTGTGTAGTATAATGATTTGATGTTATGTATGAATTTATATAATAAGTAAATATGAATTTAATTCCTTTTTTGATATTAGTAAGATTATTTAAAGGGGTAGAATCCAAGTACAAAAGTCACAGGGGTAGTGAACTAGGCCAAAGGCCACAAACAACCAAAACACAAATAAATAAAATACAACTAATAGTAGAACATAGAAACCAATACCCAAACACTAAAAAATAGAAAAAAAAGTTGAACATATCTTCCCAGTCTTCCTTAAAGAAGGTAATAATTTCCTCCTTAGTGGTAGCCTTTCTTTTTATGTCCATATATTCACCTGAATCAACTTATAGGATAGATAGGTTTGTCGTAGCTCTGTGAAAAACTTTAATGCATAAAGTGGTTAAAATTTTCATTTTGTTTTTGAGAAAATGAAAACCCTTCTTGATCTCTTCCAAATCCTTTCTAGTCTGAGAACAATTGTCATATATTTTAACATTAGAGACTTCTTCAATAGGATCATCCATGTATTCTGTGACCTTATCAGATTCATAGAAATAGTTGTTTAACTTCTCAAAGAAAATAGTGCCCTACTTCCCCCCCCACTAAATAGGGGTAAAATTGAACTTTAATATTTCAACACCTTCCTTAGGGTCAAAAATTGAGGTGTAGTTGATAATTTTCAAAATAGGGGTCTAAATTCCAACTAATTTTCTTGATCTTATGATGTTCTACCTATTACCAGTGTTTTCCTTGTTCTCAAAACCTAAATCTAAATGGGCCTTCTCTTCTATTTTCTCTTGGCAATCCAATTTTTCCTTTTCCACATTTAATCTACCTTTCTTCCCTTCCATAGAAGCTTTTTTGGATTTTTTTAAGCCCACCCTTTTAGGAAAACATTAATCCTAAATGACACCCTTCCTTTTTTTCCTAGTAAAGAGCGATAGCCTATTTTTCATTTCACATAGCCCCTCAACCACTATATGACTAGGGGACCCAATCAGATCATCCTCCTAATACAAATAAGTTATTCCCTACAAAAGAGGGGTTTTGAAATCGAAAAAATTGGGGGGGGGGTGTGGACCTAAGGAATTTGTTACCAGATCCTGAAGTTTTTGGGGGAGACTAATGGGGCCCAAAAAATCTTTTGGGGATGAGACAGAAGTTTTATTTTTGAGACATGAACCAAATTTAACACTTAGGGGAATATTATCCTCCCAATCACTATCATGGGCCTCATCAACCAATATATAAGTTATGGGTTTAAGAAGGCATAGTTATAGGTGGAAAATAGAGATGGAAAATTAGGCCTTGATAGAGAGGGATGGTTGTGGCTATAAGGTTACTCTAAAAATCACTCTTAGTAACTTTAATAAAGGGTTTAAAAGAAGGTAGTAGATAATATGGAACATTAATAATTAGCTTATGGAAAAAATTATTAAGCAAAGCAAAGTGATAATGATAATAAAATTTAAACTTGCCTTCCAAATTAATATATTTCATGATGAGAAAAATAACCTTATCCCATGAATAGACAAGGTTTTCCCTATCAAAACACCCTTGCAACTGAATCAGTGTCTCTCCTTCCTTGTAGAATTTCCACATTCCCTCTAGGTCCTGTACTTTGGATAGCTTCCTTAGTATTTTTCCTTCACAACATAGACTCATGGATTTATATATCATAGCTTTACTAACTTTGAATTGGATGCCTCCAACTCAAACCATGTGATTTACATCCCAAGAAGTAATAAACTGAGTCAAAATATTTTTGGCAAATCTAGTTAGGCATTCTTGAAATAGAGAAATACCTCTTTCATATGAAATGATCCATAGCATGGTGTCATCTATGAAATCTACACATGATTATAGCTCTATTTTGACCTTATCCCTTCCCATGGTTAAGCTCTTCCTAGAGTTGAAGAGAAGATTTCTCAAAGCAATATCCAAAACCCAAAGTAAAAGTTTTGAGATGGAGGTATGGTCCTATTTAATTAACCAACATTTATTTCCTTTCAAACTCCTAAATCATTTTTATAAGACTAGTAATAATTTCTAAAGTCATGAATTTTAAGGGGAGTAATAGTTAGAGCTTGTGTCTCTAGAAATTGGAGCTACCTTGTGTGATATCTAGGTAGATGCCTAAGGCTTACACCAAAATGATTTTCATTGACTTGGAAAATCCCATCATATAAAGTGTAATCTTGCATCATATTTTCCTTTGTGATGACTACTCCTATTTTCCCCTCTAATAGAAAGCTATATATAAAGAATCCCTAGATTAGAATATATTTAACAATATTTTCTAACCAAATATGTTTTATTGAGGTCATTGATTCAAATAGGGTTAGGCCTCCAATTGGAGGCAATCTCTAACATAGAAGGCATTTTTAAGTTAGTTGAGTCTATCATTAATGAAGGGGAAGGTGGTGGTGAGTATGTTAATGGGGAAGAATAAAATAAAGTGGGATAAGGTTTTGAGGCATGACATGACACATTGCATATAGAGGATAGAAAATAGAAGAGAAGAAGGAGAAAGTTTGAGTGAAAGAAGAAGGTGTACATATGATTTTCTTGGATTAATTATTAGGTTGGTTTTGTATTTAAATTTCCTATGTGTAATGTTTGAGGGATTTTGAATGTAAATAGTTACTAGTTATGAATTTGTTTGAAATGTTATGATAAGGTTTAGAATGTATGTATGTAGGGCCCTATGGAAGGATCAAAATCCATAGAACCCAACATCCAACCCAAGGTAACCTAAGGGAATTGGGTAGGACTATAATAAATGACATGGTTATTATAGATTTAAATAAGTTGTCTTAAACTCCTCTTCCATTTTGAAAATATATGTTATATCATGGGAATGATTATTTCTTAAAGGGTTTATTTGATTAGATTGACATAGTGTTATTATTGAACCAGTTATGATATATTAATTATGATATTTAGTAAACTAGATTGAAAATTTGGATGTA
>JARHVA010004903.1:465000-480000 GCA_037957365.1 Torreya grandis
AGAATATTTTAGTGACTATATCCATGGAGATTTTGGAATAGTGTATCTAGGGGATGAGGAGCCTTGTAAAATTGTTGGCAAAGGTAAAGTGCAGCTGAAAATGTAGAATGGCAACACATGGGTGTTGAGAGATGTTATGCATGTTCCTAGCTTGAAGAGGAATTTAATTTCTGTAGGAAAGTTAGGGGATGAGGGTTGTACAATAACTCTCACAGCTGAATCTTGGAAGGTGACCAAGGGTGCACTTGTTATGGCCAAAGGTAAGAGAGTAGGTACTCTTTATTTATGTAATTGTGTTACTAACAATTCTCCTTTTGTATTATCTACTTCAGATGTGGATGCAAAATTGTGGCACTCAAGGCTTGACCACATGAGTGAGAAGGGAATGTCAATTCTTAAGTCTAAAGGTAAGCTTTCAAATTTGAAAAGCATAGATCTAGATTTTTGTGAGCACTGTGTTTTTGGAAAATAGAAGAGAGTGAGTTTTCTCAAGACTGGGTCAACAAATAAGAAGCATAAGTTGTAGCTTGTTCACACAGACGTGTGGGAACCGGCTCAGGTAGATTTTATTAGAGGATCACAGTACTATGTTTCATTCAGAGATGATGCTACAAGAAAGGTATGGATATATTGTATTAAGAAGAAATTTGATGTATTTGAGACTTTTAAGATTTGGAAAGCTATGGTTGAGAATGAAACAGGCAGAAGATTGAAGTGCCTGAGATCTGACAATGGTGGTGAGTTCTATAGCTATAAATTCAATTGGTACTGTTATATGCATGGAATCCATAGGCAAAGGATGGTTCCAAGGACACCTCAGTAGAATGGAATTGCTGAAAGGATGAACAGAACAATTATGGAGCGTGTAAGGTGTATGAGATTGCATGCTGGTTTGCCCTTAGAGTTTTGGGCAGAAGCTGTTGACACTGTAGTGTACCTGATTAACAGAGGACCCTCTACAGCTCTAGATGGTGGAATTCTAGAAGAGGCATGGATAGGTAAAAAGGTAGATCTCTCATTCATATAATATTTTTATGGTAGATGGATAGGATAATATTGTAAATAGAGAGATGATGTATGATGTGATTCTTGATGTTTTGATCATAGGTAGATGTATGATGTGATTCTTGATGTTTTGATCATATGTAGATATATGATGTGGTTCATGGATAGAGTTCACAATGTTGGGTTCATCATTGATGTTTGTTGTTCATGATCATGTATATGTAATGTGATTATGATTATGATTGATTTTATGTATATGAAAATACATAAATCAAGTTAGATAAAAAACCAAATGTGGGAAAAAGAGATGAGAATCATGACACACATGTCTACATGAACCAATGACATGAGGGTAAAGAAAAATAAAGATGTTTTTAATTGGTAAAGACCTAATAAACCTAAATTTAGACTTTCTTAAGTAAACTAATATTTTTGAATGCTTTGCATTAGCATGCTTAGGTTGATAAATAGGTATCTTGATCATAATTTTGTCAAGTAAGCTCAAAATCCCTTGATTAAAATATGTTATAAAGGGGAAGATAGGTGGTAGGTGAAAGGTAAATTAGTGGATAGGTAAGGTAACATTATGTGGATTATGTTTCCTCTTTTATAGGTGACCTAAGAAAAAAACTAGATAAGTCCATGTCTTAATTTTTGGTGTAGACTGATCGATGTAGGAAGTCTACTAATGCTAGATATAAAAGTTGATTTTGATATAGGGTCTTTTATTTATTGAATTTTTTTTGATAGTGTATGAAGTTGATCAATGCAGGAAACTTCAAATGATTGATTTTAACCCATTTAACTTCCCCATCCTTTAAGGTATTGGTCTAATATTGGGTTTCTATGTTTGATAGCTATCCTTCAAGGGAGAAGTCAATATTTTGAGCCATGTAGAGAATTTTGGGTAGCTATCCTTCAAGGGAGTAGTCTAAAATACTAGAAATATATGACCTAAATGATATTTATTTTGGATTACAAGGTTTTATACATGGACAAGTCTAATTAGGCTTAGAGGTTTACCTTTATGAGGGCAAGACTTCTAGCACAAAGAGGTTAATGGTAGGTGAAAGGAATGGTTTGAGTAAAAATTACCATGGGATTCAATCTGATTAGAGATGAAAACTATCCATGAGAACCATGCCATGGGTAGAGTCATGATACCCATATTTAGTATTAAGCTATAACTATGATAGTTAATCAGATGGTTCTATGTTTTAATCAATTATCCTCAAAGGGAGAGGGATAGGTAGGTGAAGGTGAAAATATCATAAATCAAGAGATGAGGTTAAATTAGATAGTAAGATGATTTTCATCCTTCTTTAAAAAAATAAAGGGTGTAGATGTGAATCATTGAGAGGCTCAAGTTCTAGTTTGCCTTCGAGAGAGGACAAATGATAAGGTCCTGATATATACATTTGAGTGATCATGTAGGGTCCAAGCTAATTAAAATCAAACTTACATCTTTTTCTTTTGTCCATGTTGGTTACATGTTGGTTTTTCTTTTAATATGAGGTCTCTAATATTTAGTTCTCATTCTTTTAGGTGTTTGTTATAGGCACACTTAATTCTCTCTTGGTAGACATGAAGATGGTTAAGTGTTATGAGGTGATGTTCATTAAGTATCTCAAGTCATGTTAGTAATTATTGATTATAAACTCTCTTAGAAATGATCTCTTACAAATATATATATACATGGAATCTAGACTTTGAGAGCCAAAATTCTCTCTTCTTCAAAGACTAGAGAGAAAGGGGTAGCACCTATAGAGGTTTGAATGCTAATGTGATAGGCCCATAAAGAAAAAGGGATATGCAAGTGCCAATCCTAACCTAGATCACTAATAACTTTGGTTAAATTTTTTTTAAGGATTTTGTTAGGGGCTTCTACCTATCCATTTTATTTTATATGGTGAGGCGAGAAAAATCTTAACTTGATGCCAAATGTGTCATAAAGACCTTGGACTTTATTATTAAAAAGTTTACCATTATCAATGATGATCTTATGAGGAAAACCAAAATGATAGATGATGTGATGGTTGATGAAATAGATAATTCTTATCTTTGGTAGAGATGAGAGTAATGGCTTCCACCCCTTGGTGAAATACACAGTGGTGGTAATAATGGATTGGTGACATTGTGATGAATGAGGATTGATTTCTCTAATAAGATCTAGGCCCCATTGTGAGAATGGCCAAAATTATTTGGATAATTAGAGGCCATGGGTAGGTGCATGGTGTAAATTATCATGTTGTTGATATTTGACACACTTGTTTACATAATCACAATATTCTTGGTTAAGGGTGGGCTAATAGTAGCCAAGGCAAAGGATGCATTTAGAGATGGTTAAACCACTAAAGTGTCCCCCATAGATTTTGTCATGTGTTTCCTTGATGGAATGGGAATTTTTAGGACTAAGAAGGAAATATAAGAGGTCATAAAATACATGTTTGTAAAGGATTACCCCTTGTATGGTGTAATGATAGGTACTATGAACAAAGGCTCTTCAGGGATTCCTAGAGAGGTTGGGAGGAATGAAACTAATGTTGAGGTAATCAAATGTTTGTTCGTACCATATGTTTAATGGTAGGAAGATCAGAATGGATATAATATGGGCTGATAAAGTGATGGATGGTGACAAAGATTTTAGATTTGGAAGATTGAGAAGGAATTTGGGAAGTAATAGAATCCATTGTATCCACAAACTTATCAGTAGATTACAAAACTGATTGGATAAGCTAATGATCAAATGATGCTAAGAGTACATCTATTAGTTATTTATACTTTAGTAATACATCATTCTTACATTAATAAGATCCATTGGCTTAGTTGACCATAAGTTGGGAATCACCAAAGACACTATTTATCTTGACTCCCAAGGCTAGAGTGGTTTAGAGACCTATGACTAGGGCTTTGAACTCAACCATGTTATTGGTGCACTCAAAGTCAATTTTGAAGCAAAGGGGAAGAAGTTCACCATTGAGGGGGATGAGAATAACTCTAACACATCCACCATATTGGAATTTAGAGCCATTAAAGAATATGGTCATTTAGTAGGTGGGGTCCTCTTGAGAAAGAGTCATTATGGAATCATCTAGAAATTTAAGAGGAAGAGGTTGGTTATCTAGTAAAGGAGCTTTAACCAATTGATTAGTAATAACTTGCCCTTTAATTGACTTTTACTAAAGTAACTAAAGGTCAAACTTAGCTAAAATCATAAGCCACTTATCCATACATTAGTTTTGGTATGGTTTAGATTACATGTACTTAAGTGGGTTAGTGTTAGTGATGGCATAGGTTTTGTGATTAAGAAGGTAGTGGCAAAGTTTGGAAGCCACAAAGATAAGGCCAAGGAAAAGTTTCTCAGGATGGCAATATTGAGTCTCATACTCTATAAGCATTTGAACTATGTAGTACACAAATTTCTCTTTGTTTTGTTAGTCATGATGAGAGAGCATTGCCCCTAGGGAATGGTTAGTGGTGGAGATGTAAAGGTAAAAGGGTTGATCCTCTTTAGGAGGGGTCAAGATAGGTGGAGAAAGAAAGTATTATTTAAGTGAATCACAATCTTTTTGATAGTCTTCGATACACTTAAAATATGTGTCATTATTAAGGAGGTGGTGAAAGGATTGACATCTATCAAATAATTGAAAGATGAACTAACAAATTGATTGGAACTTTCCCTACAAGCTGTAGAGTTACTTAAGGTGTGTTGGAGGTGGCATTTCAAGAATTGCTTTGACATTGGCAATATCTAGTTTGATTCTTTGAAGGGAGATGATGAAGCCAAGAATATTTCCTAAAAGAACCCAAAAAATACATTTCTTGGGGTTGAGTCTAATGTGTAAATGGATTAGGCATATGAAGATGATTTTAAGAACATCTAGATGATCCTTATGATATTTATATTTCCCAAGGAGACCATCTACATAGTCCTAAATGATTTTATTGATGAGGTCATGGAAGATGTAGGCCATCACATAGTGGTAGGTGGTCTCAGCATTCTTCAAACCAAATGGGATGATTCTATATCAAAAATTTCCCCATGGGGTGATAAAATATGTTTTATGTTGATCTTTGGGAGTAATCAAGATTTGATTGTATCCTAAGAAACCATCCATGAGAGATAACATCTTGTGGCCAGTCATAAGATCAACAAGTTGGTTTATGTGAGGCAAAGGAAAGTCATCCTTTGGATAAGGAAGGTTAAAGTCATGAAATTCAATATAGAGGTGAATTTCCCTTGTATATTTGGTAATGGGAAAGATGTAAGAAACCCATTGAGGATAGTCAATGGGTTAGATGAAGTCGACAAATAAGATTCATTGAAGTTCCTATTTTATAATGAGGGTGATGTGAGGGTACATCTTGTGAAGATTTTATCAAATGGGCTTAGCATCAGGATGGGTGACAATGTTATATAGAGTAATGGAAGGGCAAATTATGGGCATATCCTAGTAGGACTTAGTTAATTGTATGCTTCAGTCATAAAGCAAGGAAGGGTAGTCTTGTTGCTCTACATGATTCAAGGATTATCTGATCTTGATGATATGGGGGTTATCTTGAGTAATCAAGTTGACATCAATGGTATATTCATTCAACATGGTTTTGTTCTAAAGAGGAAGATATTTATGGATAGAAGAATCCCCTACACCAAGGTAGGTAAGAATTGAATCATCATCATGATGTTGGATGGTGTTGATGATAGAAGAACCATTTTTTACCATTTTAAGATGGATGAGAGGAATTTTTTTAGTTCAACCATACTTTGGATAGGTTAGGTGGGGCCAAAATAATGATATTCATAACAAAATAGATGGGATAATATTATAATACTTCAACTTTGAAAGAGATGGATTTGGTGAAGATGGGACATCCTCATTGATGGTGGTGATGGGTTTAGGTGAGATGGGTTCTTCTAGTGGTATGAACCCAAGGCTCAAAAACGCATGAGGTCCCTATTCATAAAGGCCAAGGCTAAACCCCTTCCAAGAACACCTATGAAGGTATGCTTTGGGAAAGGTTAGTTTGTTTAGATAGGATATGTTGGAGGTGAATGGTTAGATATGAAGAGTGGTAGAGGAAATAAGAAGTGGATGGTCAAATCCCCCATAGATTAAATTAGTTTGATGATTTGGTGGTCTAAAAGGGATGATGGTTCTGATGTTAGGGTCATAACTAGGATTGTGGATGAGGTTCCCATACTCTTGAGGAGTAGGGAAGGTATCCAAGGTTAGAAGACAATATAATATCCCAGTGAGAGTCATTGGAACATTGGTTCTAAGGGATCTTCTATAGGTATTTGTGAAGAGGGGATATATTAACTTGTTGAATATTCATCAGTGATAGTGGTAGAGTTATTGGTAGTGAGGTAGATGGATGAGGAAGAATAACATCATTAAGATTGTATGTCATATTGTAGAATTCAAAGGAACTACGGTCAATTGGTATGGTGATGACATGGCCTTCATGTTAAAATCTAATGTAATGATGCAAAGTGGAAGTGACATAACTCATAGCATAGATCCAATGGTATCCAAGTAAAATGTTTTATTATAAATCACCATCTATAATGTAAAAGAGTTTCATAATGGTACAAGGTCCCAAATTAATATGAAGGAAAATTGTTCCCAAGGTAGTGACCAAAGTGTCATGAAAAGAGTAAAGGACCACTATATTTTTTGACATTATGTTCTTTAGCAACTCAATTTAGTCATAGGCATGGGAGGAGATAATGTTGATACTATCCCTTCCATCAATCACCACTCTCTTGATACAGGTTTGGTTTATGTATGTTATGGTAAAGAGGGGAGGATCGGGATCCTCAAGATGCATATAAGGTATTTTTGAATCCTTAAAGGAAATTAGAGTGGAATGTTGAAGTTCTCTGATAAACACTACAAGAGGTTAAGTATCTTTATTTTAAACCTCTATGGATTATATAATGTCTATCAATTCTTGATGATGAGGAGGTGAGGTGTTGATTAATTGATATAAGTTCATCTTCATTGGTGTTTGATGAAGTTGTTTTAACACTACAAATTGAATTAATTCAAAAGGGTTGGAAGGAGAGGCACCCAAGATGGATACTTTGGGTTTATGTAATGGTGAAGGTGTTTGGGTTCTATTAGAAGGTTGAGGGTTTGAAGGGTAGGTCCATGACATGGATGCTTTAGTTTTCCCTTATCTTTCTATTGAGCTTGAGATCAGGTAACCATATGAATGGTGTGGATAAGAGGAAGTGTTGGCTTGGATTGCTACTTCCAGTCCTCCTCACTCTTAGGTAAGAATAGGGGGGTAGGTAAATTTTGGATGGGCTTAATTGGTGTTTGGGTTGGTAAGGGGCTCAAGGGAGGTTTTTTCTGATAATAGATCATCTTCATCATAAAGGTTATGGACAAGTTCTTGGAGAGATTTGAAGTTCTTCATATTATGTTTTGGTGTCCTATGGTATAGGAAAATCAAATTATCATTGAACCATGTCGGTTTAAGACATGAATGGTTAAAAGGTTTAATGGGTGGTAAGGTTAAAGAAGAGGTTTGAAAAAACCTTTATATAATGACCAAAGGTGTTGAGGGTGTTGGTTTTTTGGTTTTGGGAGTGGGAACCTTCTTGGGAGTAGGATTTACCATGGAAATTGGAGGAGGTGGAATGGTTTTGGTGGATGGTTTCATTTTGGATTGTTTGGTTATGGTTGGTTTAGAGGTGGAAGATTTAGAGGTGGAGGTTGAAGGTTTGGTGATAGGTGGGAAGGTAGAGGTAGCTATGTTGGTTAGTAATGATAGGGATTTTTTTGTTTTGGTTGAGGTATGTGTAACTAGAGTAAAAGGAGAAGGTTTACTAGATGAAGAATAGGTAATATGGATAGTAGAGGGATGGGGTCCTAAAATTGAAGGTAAAAGAGAAGGGGGTGGTATGGCTCTAGTTCTAGATGGTTTGGGTGGTTCTACCTTTTTGATAGGTTTACTCAAAGGTTTATTTAATGGAATTGATGGGGTTAAGTCCAAACTCAAATAGGGATGATCTAATCTAGGAGTAGGAAGTATTCCTAGATTCTTGATGGGTTTGGTCAAAGGGGTGTAGAGTGATTTAGTAATTTTAGATTGAGGTGGGTTAGATGGTTCCCCTATGGTTTTTGAGGAAGAAGTATTCAAGGATGGGGTAGAGGTAATGATGGGTTTAAGGGTAGATGTAAGTGAGTTTAAATTTTCTTATTTGTTTTGGTAAGGTATCCCAAGATGGTGTCAAAAGGTGGCCCTATCTAGATTGGGTTGAGAAGTAAACTCTAGATTTTGGAGCAATCTAGAAAAAGGTTTATAGATGGCTTTTATTCCTTAGTCATTGGTTTCAAATATTAATCCCATAGGTTCTGGTGAGGGAATAGTTTATTCACCTTTCTCTTGGGTGGAAGTTTTGATGGTTGAGGATGATGGTGTCTCTATGGAAAGAATAGAGGAGATGATCTCTTCCTTTGAAGTGGTTTCCAAGGAAAGAATGGTTGGTTCTTTGGTAGGTAATAAGGGTGTGGTTTGTTCAAATGAAAAAAAGGAGGTGGTTGCTTCCTTTTTTAGGATGTCAAAAGGAAAGCATAGTGATTCAACCACTTCCATAAGTGGATTGGAGTAAGAAGTAGTTGAAACAATGGCTAGCTCCTTTGGTATTTATATCAAAGGAGAGGTGGATAAATCAATGGTCTCTTCAATTAAAATAGAGGAGTTATATTCCTTTATTTTGTTGTCAAAAGGAATACAAGAAGACTCCACCACTTCTATAATTAGGGTGGAAGAATAGGTAGTTGAGGCAATGGTTTCTTCAATAATAGTTTTAAAGGTAATAACATTGACCATGTGTACCTCATGAGCATGAGATGATTCTAGTCAGCTATTATCATGGTTGGTGGAAGGTTCATGGTTAGGAAAAGGTTTCCAAAAGATGTCTAATTATTGGTTAGGAGGTGCATTGGGATTATCTAATGCTAGTTCACCCTTATCGATCATGTTTTGGATAATAGTTTTAAAGGTATTACATCTACTAACATCATGTCAAATAATGTGATGGAAGGCACACAGATCATTTTGATTATACCAACCAGTTGTGGGGTGAGAAGAATTGAATTGTTGGGGTGATTTTATAGGAGGAAGTTTTATGAGGTTATATTTAATTAGTTTATCCAAAACCAAAGCATATGACTCCCCATGGGAGTATATAATCTTGGATTGGTTGAGTTTTGGTTTCAATTTTTTTGGTTTGATGTGTTGGAAGAATTAGCTAGATTAGAATGGTTAATAATTAGAGGTGAAGCAAATATGAGAGCAATTATGTTTATGGTTGTCTTTGTATTGGTGTTGGGATGGTTTGATTGATTGGTGGTCTTGGTTTAAGAAGGGTCGTTGGATTTAAAGATGTAATTTTTGTTTCTTAGTTTCAACTTCCCTTCATCAATGGCTTTGATTTCAAGTTTATATTCTATGGTAAATTCTTCATCAAAGCTTATAAAAGTTGTAACCTAAAGAGTTGGAGCAATATGTTTAGAAAAACCTTGAGAAAAGAGTTCAATCAATTCAAGTTGGGGTAATGAGAAATAAATTTGGTTAATGAGAGATTTACATATAGCTAAAAAATTGGCATTTGATTCATCATCAAATTATTCAATGGAATAAAGGTCAGTAACGGAAACCTTTTTATAATTGTTGACTAAAAAGTGATCTAAAAATATTTGGGCTAGTTGAGAAAAGTAGATGATAGAGTGCTTACTGAGAGCACTATACCAATCCAAGGCCAGTCTAGATATGGACATGGGGAAGGTATGAAGGAGAAGAACATCATCATATGTGATCAAATAGCAAGAATGGTATAATGATCTTAAATGTTTTTGTGGGTCCTCCTTGCTTTGGAGCCTATAAAACTTAGGTAGTTCCCATTAAGGAGGGTAAGGTCAGATAAGAATAGATGGATGGGTTAATTATATATTTAATCATAAGATAAAAGGTTATGAGCCCCATAAATAGATAATTCAATATTGGACATTTTATCCATCCACATCTTAACTTTATCTGTTTGAGGTTGGGGAGCTCCATAATTGGGTGGTAGGTTTAGTTGAGGTTGGGTGGATAAATGTATAGATAAGAGGTGGGAGGTTGGGAAGGTGCCACATATTGATATGTGGTCATGGAAGGTTGGGATGATTCCCCATATTCGTATGTGGGTATAAAAGGCTAGGTAGAAGGTGTTATGTATCCTTGTGGACTAGGAACATATTGGTAAGATCTCATGGGTATTTGTTAGGGGTTTGACAAAGGTTAGTTTAGAGGTATAATTGAAATGGTATGTTGAGGTTGAGTGGTGACCCTTGTGCTAATGGGTATAAGGGTATGACGTATGGAAAGTACCAAATTTTGGAGTGGGGTATAAATTGATGGATTGGTAGTGATAATGGGAATGGTGGAAATAGGGGTAGAGGATATCCCCATGGTAGGTGGGGTATAGGTAACAAGAGATAAGATTGCCCCAAAATTAGAGGTGTTGGTTGGTGTATGAGTATTTTGGTTATAGTTTAGAATGTTGGATTAGGTTTTGGTGGTGGTATGATCGGGACAATAATTTAGGTGACAATTCGGGTGATGGGTCCACCCCAATTGATGACAAAACTTCTAAGAGCCATAACTTTTGCATCGTAGCTCTAACTCACTCACTTTTTGAACTGTTGGAAATATAATGATGAGGGGAATGTCATGAGATGGAATAGATATTTTATCAATGAATTTTGACCCTAGAAAACAAAATGGAAGTGACGTAAATTTCAATTTTAGTAGTGTAGTCTCAAAATAGTAAGTTTTTAAAAATAGTAATTCCTCAAATTTTGTATTGTTGTAAAACTTGGAAGTCAAACAACCTAATCTCCCTTGATATTTGTGACCTTCCACATCATCCTCACACCTTAAAAACATGTATAAATTAGTATGTAACCTGAAATGGAAATTAGACATCTCTTCTTAGAGATAGGCATATGTTTGGGTTTGCAAATTTGATCAATAAAACATCTCTTCTCAAAGATAACATTATTTTGAATTGTGTTGTCCTTATTTATTGAATTATCTTTCAACCAAATCTTTCAAGTTTTGGATCATGGTAATGGATGGGATATTGGTATACAAAGAGGATTAGGTGATCAAAGGTTGGATAGAAATAACACCAACCATAAGTAGGGGAGGCATACCAAAGGGTGGATCCATGGGAAGAGCCAAGTAGTAGAGGAACAATGTTAAGATAATGTTAATGGGATATGGGGTTATTATTGAGAAATGTGGAAAAATCCACATTACCCACAAAAAATATTAGAGGCATGGTTGGAGGAGAATGAATAGGAAAACCCTCAACATCTGAAGTATATACAGGAGGAAGAGGAAAAAGAAGGTGATCCTTGGCTGGTTTGATTTCTTAACTGCTATCTAGTAAAGACCACGTGAGAAAATAGAAATAAATGATGCAAACTCACACCTAAAACAAAAATCAAGAAAAACAAAATAATTCAAGGTAATCTAAACATACTTTAAAAGTGAATTTAAACCTAGGATTCTTTTTGGATCAATTTTGCCTTATGCCTTAGAAAGTGTGAAGAAGAGAATTTGGCTTGTAGATCAAGTACTAAAGAGGGAATCTAAGTTGGTTCTAGGTTGTGTTTAGGTGTCAAGAGATATCTCTATATTGAAATTATGTACATGGATTAGTATTGGGGCCTACCACCTCACTTCACACACCTTAGTGATAAGGGTTTTCGGTGCTTAGCTAATATATACTCAAATAGAGAGATGAGTTAGTTTTCCCTTTGCTAATGACCTCAAAGTTGGATTGCTAGGAAAGTGTAAGCTTGACCACTAGGTGATGAAATCATAGTTGGGCCTCGTCTCATGTTTGTTTTGATGTGTTTATTAATTATGTGGTTTGATAAAAGTGTGTGATAATAAAATTGAAACAATGTTTAATTACTTTGCCTTTAAGTTGCTAGGTGAACTAAAACAAGCAAGAAATCAATGTAATGTAATGGGTTTATTTTATGCCAAAAGAAATTTTGGATTTTATTTGATGAATAGAGAATAAAGGAAGAAATAAGGGGAACCTATATGATGCTAGAGTCCCAGTAGGCATGCCAAAATGTTTCTCTTAATTTATGATCATTTCTTAATTTTGGAAGAAGATAATAAACTAGTAATAATGGTGTGGTAGAAATACTTGGTTGGTGATGAATGCGTAATCCAAATGAAGATGGAGAACTCCTATATAATAAATTACTAAAAAAGTGATCATTATCAAGATATTTAAGTGGAATTCCTAGCTTGAGCTAGATTCATGAAGGATATACTTGTTAGGGGGATATCAATCTAGTACTGATAACAATCAAGTAGGAAATGATAAAGTAATGTACTTGCATAAAGTAAATGAAATGTAATACAAGAAGGAAAGTATAATGTTTTTTAAATAAAATGACTAAATATAGCAAAATGGGTCAATACTTATGTCAAAGTGGGTGGGGTTAGGTTCAAAAAATCAGAAAAGGGTTTGTGAATAGGTAGGAACATAGAAAGTTAGGTTTGGATGGGGTTAAGGGGCTGAAAATAACTTGTTATTTTCTATCATAGTGACCATCAATGGTTAGGTGAACCATTAGTGGTTGGGATGACCATCAATTTTTGGGTAACCATCAGTAGTTGAAGGTGACCATTGGTGATTGTGATAACCATTAGTGATTGCATGTGGGTTTCTAAAGATATTCAAAAAAGAGTTGTAGAATAGGTATATGGTTAGATGAGGGTTTTGTTAATGATCTGGTAGAGAGGGAACAAAGTACAAACATGTTTGATCAGGTCTAAATTGTTATAAATCCAGAATAATAACTCTAAAATAATTATATACCTATAGCTTGCTACTTGGTTGATGGTTGAAGGCTGAAGCAATATCACTAGAGTAATAGTACTTTGGCCTCAAAAGAAAATTTGGTATAGGTTTGGGTCTCTTTTGTTGATGCTAAGTTGTTAAAGGAATATTGGATGCTAGAGACCTTGAATACCTATGTGAAAGAATATTTTATAGATGAACTTGGATCATTTTCGCCTCATATGCCCTTCCTTTTATAGGATAAGAGAGATGGAGGATAAAAGGTTCCCTAGAGGGTGAGGTTGTTGTTCATTATGCTTGGAAGTTTGTTAGCACTACATAAGGTGAACATATTAAATTTTGCCTCATTATCTCACACATAATTGGTGATGTGTCAAGAAGGTGAAGAGGTGAGGACCTAATAATCAATGATCAGGCTAATTGTAGATAGTTAAGCTAACCGTTGGCGGTCGAGTGTCCAAGGGAAAATGATTTAAAGTAAGTTCAAAGGGGTTGGTTAAAAGGTGAAGTTAGTAAGTTGATGAGTTAGCTAACTAGGTGGTCAAATTGACTCAAGGTTAGATATGGGTCCTAAGGTTCCTAAGTTGTTTCAACATCTAGAATTATCATGTGAAATTTTTTAGTCTCTACAATCAACTTCCATCAACCAAGTAAGTGATGTTTTTAAAATTTTGTGTTGATTTTGATGAATTTTTTAATGTCAAAATGAGTTGTGGATTTAGTTGTAAATGATGGAAGTCTTTTGTTACATTGTGTGTCTATGAGTAAAACCCTAACTAAGAACATGACTTTTACTTTTTATGTTGTTTTTCATGGTGGACATGGATGGCAAAACTATATATTTTATTGAGGCATACTTTGACTATGTTGGATATTATGTTTGTTTAGTTTGGTTAGTGGTTGTGTTGAGTGTATACTCACTATGTATATGCTTTTTGGTTTGTGGAATGTGTTCATAAACCACTGTGATGTTATTTTATTTTTTGAAGAGGCTACAACTTGTTAAAGGGATTGTGTGTTGATAATTTTCATTTTATTATTGGAAACCCTTAGTTGGGTTATTTTCTAACTATGTTATTTATTTTTGTGAAGGCATTAATAAACAACTTAGATAGGTGGTTATGGTTTATTTTGAAGACATTATTATAAATGGATAAGGTTGTGTTGTTTTTTACTATCTATGGTTAATATTTTAAGAAATAATCCTAATATGGGTATAGTCGGATTTAAAAAATAATGTTTAGAAAAATAATCAAATAGTTATTTTTAACTATGGCCACACATGGAGGAAATGACTTATGGAGTGTCCATATGGGTTTTAAATGATTTTAGGATTTATGAAAACATAATATATATTTATCATTTTGAAATGTCTACATGATTTGTTCAATTTTGTAGTATTATCTGGTCATTAATGGTTTGAATCATGTTTATGTAATCATGTTGAATTAGTGGATTAATTCTAGAAATGATAATATAAATTATTATTAATTCACTATTATGTTGACTTATACTTGATATAACTGATTTATTGATTATTTTTATTTATTATGCTTTTGTAAATCATTATATTTAACATTTAAGATTTTAATCTTTTTGGTAAAGTCCATTTTGATCAATAATGTGACATATAACTTTATGTAAGTTTTTAATTTATTAATTCTTAATTGGCTAAAAAAAAATTCTTCTTTTAATTAGTTTTATTTTAACTCATAAATGTCTATTAAGTTAGTACATGAAGATGACTTCCAAATAAGTTATGGCATATAGCTTTATGAGCCATGTATTATTTTGGAATAGAATATCTTCCATAAATCAAGAAGCTCAAAAATAGAGCTGCAGTTATAATTAGGTACCAAGTTAATGGATCTTGGTGGATTGGTTTATGTGTTTCTTTTCCTTTTTTGGTCATTTTTTTAATGTTGTCAAACTTAGATTGCTTCATAATCCTTTCTCCATTATTTCTCTACTGTCCTAATCCATATCCAACTAATGGTTGGGGTTGTATGGGGCCACTTATGGTTGGTCTCTTTGGGGATGGGAAATCGGGTTTAGATTTATTGGATTATGTGCAATGATTAGATTCATTTATTCTTACTACAAAT
>JARHVA010004903.1:487500-700000 GCA_037957365.1 Torreya grandis
ATTTAGTTCCTTTAATTATTAAACTCTTTGAGTGATTATTCAGTGGATTTGATAGAGTTATTTAGATTAGAAAAGTAAATTTTTAATCATGTTTTTATATCAATTTATCTTAATTATATCTTCTTATAGTTTGTATAAAAGACCAAAATGGCTACCTAGAGCCAAACAACTCAAAACCTTCACCTACAGTTGGGTTATACTTTGTTTTTGACTATGAAATGTAGACTATGATGTCAATTATATATCTCAAGCCAAAAAGGAGAGAAAACTTGTATAATATGGTTTTATTAATATTCAAAAGAGGGGTAAGATCCTTAGTAAATCCCTACTACTCACAATATGCAAAGAATCATGATATGCCCACATACAATCAACTTATTTAGGTTTCTCATTATGTGATTGTTTTATGATGGGTGAGAGACTCTTATGGAATTTATGAAAAGGTGTTGATAACCTAACAATAAATTCAACAAATTTTAATTAAAATAAATAATATCAATTATTCCAAGGTGAAGTATCAAACTCCAACACCAATCATGATCCCTAACAAGAACCTGTAGTTTGCTAGTGGAATAGACTGACATCAAGCCTAGGAATGAAGATAGAGGAGTTTAAAAGGTTATTGAACCCAATTACAAATACAAATAATTATAATTACTTTAAGTATATCAAATATGATAATTGTTAACAAAGAATACTATCAACCATCCTAAACATCTACCTACATGCTACATAAGGAGAATCTAGTCTTAGGCCTAAGCAAGATTTGATAGCATAGTGAAGAAACACTAAGGTCTATCTCGATTAGACCATAAGTTCATAATGTCATGTTAAGACAAAAGAATAAAAAAAGGGAATAGTATCCAAATAAAATTAAGGTGATAAGTCACCTATAGTTAGGTACAATACCACTTATAGCTATGATCCATCACAGTCATTAAGATGGTTGTGTTTATGGTCAAGAGAATATATGTGTGTTAGTGGATAAAATTGAGTTGTCACACCTTCATGATGTATTATGAAGTAATATATGTCTATGTAGACATTTTTAATGGTCTTATAAATAAATATTCTACTTTATCAAGCCTAATAAAATATCCAACATGTGTTCTTATAGCCAGTTTGTACCTAACTAAGCTTAAGATAATTAAACATGAAAGAGTACATGTTGGGTTAAATTTGATAGCTTCAGTCAAGTCATATAGGTTTTTAAAATTTAAAATAATTTCAAGGAGTTTTCCAAGGTAGGAAACATTTTAAAAGTAACTATAGTCAGCTTAATGAGCATATATAATCAAGTGAAGACAAAACACACTCCTGTGTATTAGTTTGAGAAGTGAACTTGTGAGGTATGAAGATGTTTGAAGAGTTATAGATGATAATATGTCTTCATTAGATAAAATAGGTTTTTTATCCAATTTATATACCTTTTATGGTCTTTTTATCTTCATTTCTTCACCTCACTCCATACAAACAACATCAAATTTCCACCTATAGTTATCTAGTGACCTACAGGTAGTCAAAGGCAAGAGTGGAGATGTGAGAGGGGATCATAAGTGAGAATATGTGGTGTGAGTTTGTAAAGTATGTTGTATGAGTTTAGAGTTGAATGGGATACATTTCCATTGAGGAATAAGAGAAGATTATGTGACCCTAGAGGCACCTACAAGTTGCTAGTATCATAGATTGGCAACAGACCTAGTCAAAGAGTCACACATGATATGTTGATGATAGAATGTTAGAAATGAATTGAAAAAAAACATTGAAAGATAGTTTAGATTGTAATATATTTACATTGAGGGAAGTTCCTATAAATATTCCATACATAATCAACAAAGACAGCCTTTAGGAACCCTACAAGCCATTAATAAGTTTAAGGGTGAATAATGTCTTCTTGATTGGAAGGAATAAGTATGATAGTGAGAGGAATGAATTATGATTATATTATGAATAAATTACCAATTTTTCACCATTAAATTTAAGAGGAAAATCTATTCATGGACCTTTAAGGTCAACAATGCTCAAATTGCTATAAACCCTCAATGGTGAAATATAATGTTCCAAACCTGTTTAATGGGTTAGTATTGGTATAGAGTCATTATAATTAATTTAATGAGATATATAAAAAATATTTAATTTATTAATTTTTAGAAGTGAATTATGAGTTTTTTAGACCCAAATAACCTTCCTCGGCTCTTTATACATAGGCAAACCTAGCCAATCATGAGGTTAGATGGTGTTTCGAGTATTCAATGGGAATAATCACACCTTGTGATTTGGTATAGGGGATGTTTATGAGTAAAAAAATAAAATCATGATAATTTTAAGGTCATACTAATATCATAAATACCCACTATTTTTGTCTCAGACCTTGCCCACTCTATTGGCAAGGGCTAGTCATGAGACCAAGGGGTCTATTTGAACTCAAATCACAAAACAAGTATGCCAAAACTCTATCAGGGAAGTCCAAGAACAAACACACCTCTGTTTTGATTCCTCTTGTTGGATCTTGCTCCTCAGAAAGAGCACAGTATGATTACCAAATATAAGCAATTATAAATGCAAAAATAACCAGAAACACAAATAGCTAGAATTCACCAATAGCACAGAATATGAGAGACAATACACTATCTTGTATTAACACTTTACAGAAAAGAATACAACAAAGAGCCGCCACACTCTTTCACCTTACAGAGGTTTACCACACCTCAAGTGTACAATAATTCTTCAAACACAACACTCTCCTACACAAAAACCGGTCCCAACAACCAACTCACAAACAGAATTGGTGTTCACCTCTCCAACTAGTCAGTAATAACCCTGCCAGTTCACCAAGCACTCAAAAGTACTTCAAGTTGATCTCCCATGAACCTGAAACCTATAATTCAATAGACCATACTCACATGTAGATCCCCTATGAGCTTGCAACAACTTATAACTCAATGATCTTACAATGGAGGCAACTTACTTGCCTTCCTTTCTATCTCATGCCTTAATTACAATACATGCCAATGGGTCTGTAAATAGATCCCTAACTCAAACACTAACTTAGACTCTTAATTTAGACAATTATCCTCGCAACCAAAGACTCTAAGTGACATTTACATGCAAACACTTCATTCACTTAACTAACTATCCATGTAACGAGCAGTTCTGGAACACCCAGGCGACCGACGTTGGTCCCTGCTAGTCTGGTTCTATCGACGTCGACTGACTCCCTACTATCGCCGGTGGCCTTCTACACTGGGTCACGACCGACGTCTGTCCTACTACCAATGCTGGTGCTCCTGGATCTCAGCAACCTTCTTGTTCCACCTATTTGTAAAGAGTTGAAGCTTTTAGCTCCACAACTCAACAATCTCCCACTTGGAGATAAACAGCTACAACCTGTACCTGTACCTGTACTTAGTCTAGTTTGTTCCCTTGGCTTTGTATCCCTCCTCAAGACCACTCTTGAAGACCAACCACCACAAACATGTAGTGTAAAACCTATCATCTAAATCACCTGCCACATCCACATCTACAAACCATGTAGAAAATAACCTGAACCTGCATAACATGTGCACCTGTTGCTAGTCCCTGTAAGAATCCACTGAACTGTCCTCCAATGCTTCTCTCCTAGATTGGCTCCAACTTGTGACAACTCCCACTACTTGGGAAAACTCAGGTTTAGTACATACCATGCACTCAACCTCATTATGTGAATCAGGACACCTGTTCATAGAACTGTCCAACCATCGGCGTGGTAACTGGTTTCACACAATCATCCTGAAACAAAGTCAACATATGACCTACCATGTCTCTAGAACACACTCATGCCAAAGAATCTTGCTACTCCCAGATTCTCCATGACAAACACCTGAACTAGCTTTACCTTTAGTTCAGCAATACCTATATATGTAACCCTACAACAAGCACATCATACAGAAATAAGATAGTGTAGCTAATACTATCCAACCTGGTAAAGAGAAACACAATGATCAAACCTCCATTGCCCTGTAGCTAATACAAGACCATATACCCTGATCTTCCATCTCACATATCCATTTTCGCTCTTCTTTATCCTGAACATCCATTCATCTCTCAGTGCTTACTTCTAGCTGGCCACTCTACCCAAAACACCTGTTTGGTTCTCCTCCAAGGAATCACATCCTCATCCATGCCTAGCTCCCACTGTTTCCTGGATCTACCTATTTTGCTTCTTCAACGACTTCCTGGTCCTATGCCATAAGTGAGCAACAAGTAGTGTAAAGAAGGGAAATGACGAATTTAAGAACTTACTTACACCGTCAGTCCTCCATATGGGTGCTTGAGACTCCATGACAGCTCGCTATCCACCCAAAATTTATCTCAGTAACTGATGTCAGTCACATCTCAGTCTGCAAATGACCAAAGTTGGTTTCCTACGACTGCTACCTTACTGATGTCAGTTTCCCCTAGCCGACACCAGTCAATATCTGCCCTAAGTCACCGACATCAGTCTGCACATAGCTGACATCGGTCCCTGTCTAGACACCGATGCCAGTTTTCCTGTCGATGTTGGTCTCTGTGTTTTTCTTTGAGACCTGACTTTTTCCTGGGAGCTCTTTTTGGATCAAATCCTTGTCCAAATCACCCTTGCTCTACTCAGAATTCTTCTACATCTTGTGCTAAACTCTATCCATCACCTTCTCCTTGAAAACCAAGGCTTTCCTATTCTTGTCACTAACATCGGGTTCCTCAAGAAACGTTACCTTCTTCTTCTACATACAGAAACCATGATCCATACCTTCCAAATCCGAAAGCATATCCTTTGACTCAAGAACAAGCATCTCCTTCTTGTCTATGTGACCAAGCCTATCAAGCCACATCTTTGAATCTACAGTTGAAGTAGAAAGCCCAGAAAGAGAATCAATAGTACAAGTAGATAGATAAAGCGTACCTACTTTCTTACCTCTAGCTACAACAAGTGTACCCTTGGTAACCTTCCAAGAGTCTGTTGTGAGAGTTACTGTGCAACCCTCATCACCCAAACTTCTAACAGAAATCAAATTTCGCTCTAGAACTAGGACATGCATGACTTATTTTAACACCCATGTGTTACTTGTCTGTAGTTTCAGCTTCACTTTCCCTTTGCCAACAATCTGACAAGGCTTACCATCCCCTACATAAATTTCTCCAAGATCTCCCTGGACATACTCATGAAAAAATTCCCTATGTGGGGATGCATGACAAGAGGCACCAGAATCTAAAACCCAAGATTCTACTTTATCCAAAGAACATACCAGAGCATCGCGTGCAGCGTAATTTGCAACATCTACTTCTTCATGTCTTTCATGTTGATCTTCACCTGATCTGCAATCTCTCTTTAAGTGACCTTGCTTTCCACACTTCCAGTAGGTTATTCTGCCATACCTGGACTTGGATCTCTTGCCTGTCTTGGACCTTGATCTCCCATGCTCTATCTTTTCTCTTTGCCTTCCTCTGCCTTCAACACTCAAAGCATTTCCTGATGATTCACCTATGCTATTCCTGCGTATCTCTTCATTCAATATCACACTCACAACATCATCCACTTTTAAGACTTTTAAAGGAGACACAGTATTAGAAACTGCCATTACCAAACCTTCCCAACTTTCAGGTAATGAACACAAGATTAAGAGAGCTCTAATTTCATCATCAAATACAATATTGATTGAACTTAACTGGTTTACTGAACCATGGAAATCACTAAGATGGCTATGAACAGATCCACCTTCCAACATTTGCAAATTAAATAAACGCTTCATAAGAAATACCTTATTAGAAGCTGAGGGGTTTTCATATAAATTTGCCAAAGATTCCATCAACTCCACCGTTGTCTTACACTGTGATAAGCTGGAAATCACAGATGATGCAAGACTCAATATAATATATCCCAGACCCTTTCGATCAAGAACCTCCCATTCTTCATCTTTCATATCTGAGGGTTTGTAAGTAACCCCTCCCAACGGTAAGTACAAATCTTTTTGATACAAATAATCCTCAATCTGCATCTTCCACAATTGGTAGTTCTTGCCATTAAACTTTTCCATCCGTAGCTTACTGTCTTCTGTCATTGCTCAACTCCCACTCAAACAGAAACCCTGTGAGTACCTGTAATCAAAACACACTAACCAGATCTAATCCAATCTGTTAGTATCCCAACCAAAAGCTCTGATACCACTTGTCAGGGAGTCCAAGAACAAACACACCTCTATTTTGATTCCTCTTGTTGTATCTTGCTCCTCAGAAAGAGCACAGTATGATTACCAAATATAAGCAATTATAAATGCGGAAATAACCAGAAACACAAATAGCTAGAATTCACCAATAACACAGAATATGAGAGACAATACACTATCTTGTATTAACACTTTACAGAAAAGAATACAACAAAGAGCCGCCACACTCTTTCACCTTACAGAGGTTTGCCACACCTCAAGTGTACAGTAATTCTTCACACAACACTCTCCTACACAAAAACTGGTCCCAACAACCAACTCACAAACAGAATTGGTGTTCACCTCTCCAACTAGTCAGTAATAACCCTGCCAGTTCACCAAGCACTCAAAAGTACTTCAAGTTGATCTCCCATGAACCTGCAACCTACAATTAAATAGACCATACTCACATGTAGATCCCCTATGAGCTTGCAACAACCTGCAACTCAATGATCTTACAATGGAAGCAACTTACTTACCTTCCTTTCTATCTCATGCCTTAATTACAATACATGCTAATGGGTCTATAAATAGATCCCTAACTCAAACACTAACTTAGACTCTTAATTTAGACAATTATCCTCGCAACCAAAGACTCTAACTGGCGTTTACATGCAAACACTTCATTCACTTAACTAATTGTCCATGTAACGAGCAATTCTAAAACACACAGGCGACTGACGTCGGTCCCTGCTAGTCTGGTTCTATCGACGTTGGCCAACTCCCTGCCGTCACCGGTGGCCTTCTGCACTGGGTCATGACCGACGTCGGTCCTGCTGCCGATGCCGGTGCTCCTGGATCTCAGCAACCTTCCTATTCCACCTGTTTGCAAAGAGTTGAAGCTTTTAGCTCCACAACTCAACAAACTCATGAATTATCCTTGAGGTATTAAATATTAATATAATATTTATCCATAAACTTTCATGAGAAACCAAACTTTAGTGTTCAATCCAAGTGCCCTTGAGGGCTATCAAAGAGATGATAAGCCTAAACCCTTAAACCCCTAACTAGTATACCAAATGCATATAGAGGAGATATTATCACTAAAAAGGAATGTAAATTCATGGAGAGGATATTTTTTGAGATTTATGAATATATCCCAGTAGTGATAATGCATTTTGAGGTACAAACCTCAAATTTGACCTCTCTTAATTTCAAAAAGAGCTACACATGCCACCCAAAGAGCAAATTTAGATACTCACACCACCTCCCACACTTTGAATGGAAATATAATACATGTGGTATATGTGATTAGGATATTAAATAATTTTTTCCAAGTGGGAGGAGGTTAGTTGGTGGTCTTTTATTTATGAATAATTTTTAAGACCCCAAACATGTCTTAAACCCTTCTAAAACCCTGATTGTGGCTAATCAAGGGAATATGTCCTCAAATGCACATATAATGACATAGTTTGATCCTTAAACCTATTTTATTTTCTTTAATAATAAAAATAGGTTATAAAAACATACTTTTATTCTAATTTAACCAATACAAACTACTATAAATGCCCTATTTTTGCAAGTTTTTAGTGTTTTTAGGTGTTTTGAGAAAGGGAAAACTTCCCAATAATTGGATGATGTAATTTAGGATGTGTCCTAACTATTAAAACATAAAAAAATTAAAATTATATTTTTTATATGGTCAAATATATCTCATTTCCCAAGGAATTCCTAAACAAGTTCAAAATAAGACTAGGTGACAAAGTGATTTCATAGTTTGACTAATTGCACAAGCTTACAAAATCCCAAAATTGACATGGATTTTGGTGAAAAAATATGGAAATTTATTCACATGATTATGTATATTTTCACTTTTTTGGGTGTAAATTTGGACCAATTGTCTCTTTTTAAGTCTAGCAAGCTTAATTATGCCTAATTAGAGAGGGAAATGAAGGAAAAAAGATACTTCCACTTGGATTTGTATCATGAAATTCAATGTGGATATGTAAGGGGATAAATGGTATAATTTTTTTTTCAAAAGTTTCAAATTTTATCCATGAAATCTTCTGGTCAAGTAGATTTATATGCTTTTAAGGTTATAAGGAATGCGTGTTCAAGCATGCTATATGAGCAAAATTGAATATTTTGGGACACTGGAAGGTTCCAAATTATTTTTTAAGGTATTAATTCATGTATATAATCCATACATGGTTTAGTTTTTCCTAATTTAATTCAAAAAATCAATTTCTCTCTCATATGCCTCTTTGCTCATAAAGGAGTCAAGAAGTCAAAATACCCAAATTGATGCATAAGAGCTATTCAAAAATATTTTCAAGGTTCCTTCTCACCTTACATGAAAATTTGAATAAAATAAAAATTCATGAAGTTGTTTGGATAATGATTCAATGTTTCTAAAGGTCTTAAAGACTCCTAAGAAGACCTTTCCCTCCAATGTCTAGGCAAAAGATAAAGTCAAAGGTGCATAAAGGATTCTTAGCAACATAAAATAGGTGGATAAAAATCATCAATGAAGGATAAGAATAAGTAAAATTAATAATTTAATTGGAATTGAATACCTATTTTCAAGGACAAGACCTTTTCTAGTCAATAAGGCATCTAACCAGGAATATAGGGTTCCTTGGTAAGGATTTAGGCACTACTATTGGTCAAAATCGATCAATCAATATTGATGGCCTCTTCAATAGTTATTCACGATTATAATACATGTCTCACCTCAGCCTATACACCATTTTCCAAAAGTGTATGGTAGATATTCAATGGAATGCTATGTTAGGTTTGGAGAAGGACTAAGTAAATGATACATTCCTAGTTTTGTGGCTCTTATCTTTCTCTCTCTCCTCTTTCTCAATTATCTATATGTGATCCTATGTTTTTAATTTTAAATAATCCTTAACCTAAGTTTTATCAAGGACATTCTTATAAAAATATTTTTACTTTCCTATTTTAAATGAATAAGATTGAATTCATGCATCCTCCAAGCTTGTGTTTTAGTATATGCTAATGGTTAGTTGATGAATGGTAGGGATAGTAAATGTTTCATCTCATATTATAATTTACTAATTACCTATTTTAATGTGTTATTTAATCCTTATATGTTGAATAGTTTTCTTAAATCATCTTATTTTTATGGTATATATAAGCTTTTATTAGTATCTTTGAGAGATCTATTGATCATGATGCCTTAGATCATGTATGAAGCCAAACCTCTATGTGAAAAATTATTGTTTAGAGACTCTCATTTGGGAAGTTCAATAAGTTTAATGTCTCTATTCTTAATTTTAGTGCATATTAGACAAGTGGAGGACACATTTTGGTGTATCATCTCAGTTAGATAGGTTTTCCTTTTAGTTTAACTTCATCTCTTTTCCCTTACCAGATGGTAGTGTAGAGTATAGATCTTAACTAATACATCAAGGGGATATAACAATTAAAATATATATATTCAATCCATTTATTAGGCCACCCACAACTTAGGATTGTCTCCATGTTACTTTAGACTATGAAGGCTTAAAACTACCTTCATAAGGGTGCAAGTCTAGTAGTTTACAATTAATATAATCTCTCTCTCTCTCTCTCTCTCTCTATATATATATATATATATATATATATATATATATATGTATGTATGTATGTATGTATGTATGTATGTATGTATATATATATATGCAGACACACACACACACATATATATGTATATGTATATATATATGTATATGTATATATATGTATATGTGTATATAACATATATATATATATATAAACACATATACATATATATATACACACACACATATATATATATATTCATATATATGTATATATAGACATATATACATATATACATATATATATATATATGTATGTATGTATGTATGTATGTATGTATATATGCACGTATATGTATAAGTATATGTATATGTATATCAATAAAATAACTTTGCAAGGATCTAATTTTATCGATTGTTTATACTCATATTTTCTCATTCTAGTTGATAATATTCAATTATGTTTAATCTAAATACACTTACACACACACATGAATACATATATGTCTCTCTCTCTCTCTCTCTCTATATATATATATATATATATATATATATATATATATATATATATATATATATATATATATATATATATTCACTCAAATATATTCATCCTTGACCTCAAATATCTCAACATGAGTCCCTATAACTAAAATATTTATCTAAATTTTTTTATTTATAATATATATACATGTATAAAATCAAATAAGCTATACAACATTTATATTTTGTATGTTACAAACAAAATAATATTCTTTTATCATGATTATAAAACTTCATAATAACTAGTACAAGTGTCAAGGTAGTCTCCAATACAAATAATGTAGAGGTGGTTAGTGTAACTCATATATATCAAACTCAGCCTATGTGATGTTTTAGAAGGCTAATACATGATTTAAGTTCTAAACTGAAATGTATGCAATCAAAATCTCTATGTAATACATGTTTATTTATCAATAATGGAGCTTGCCCAATATTTACAATTTAAAAGGATAAAACAAGGCATAAGGTTGTTAACTATTTGTGTTTCATGATCATTTATCCTAAAATATACCTAGTATTGTTTTATAAAAGGAATAAACATCATTTCAATAAACATGTCAATGGAAATGAGTTCCATCACCAGGTCTATAAAATTTAAGCCCTAGGTTTTAATGCATAAATTTACCAATAAATTTTAATTTTCATTGCACAAGGGCTTGACATCATTTTTATATGCTTGTGGATGGAATTGAGTTCTATCCCTAGGTCTATAGACATGAGACTTTAGTTCTATTTAAAAAAAATATACCATTACCCACATTTAAATGAAGTACATTATTGTTACCCATATGTCACATCCTAATTTCTTTCTAAGATAAAAAACTTGTTCGATATGTGGATTATTATGGTTGATTAGTTTATTAACTAGTGTTTTATTAAGATTTATGGCATATGTTGATTATGGGATAGTTATGTGTTGCTTAATTTACATGATTAGTTTGATATGAGTTGGTAGTACTTTTATATTATGTACGTTGTGATTATATTTGTTAATTATACAACATTATTTAGAGATATAATGATGTTTTAAACTAGAAACCTTCATTATTATGAGATGGTTACAAGATAGATTCATCCGTTTGAGTATGATAGAGGGAGAGCATCATCAGAGAGGATGGTTTAGATGGAGACATTGGGGGATGACAAAGAATGAATCCATAAACCCATGCACATACCATATAGTATATCATGTTTCATAATAAATTGTATGAGTAGGTAGATGTAGCATTCTTTGTGTTACTTTTTATTTAGGTAATTATTAATATTCTTTCTAGTGTGATCTTGATTACTGGTAATGATTGTATTGATTTTATTGAATGATTTATCTAAATTTATGGTCGTACATAGCTTATCCTATATGATGTAATTTCTTGGTTAAGTGAGTGAATTAATATATGTTTTAATTACCTTAATGTCTTATTGGGTATGCTTGTGTAGTATAATTATTTGATGTTGTATGCATTGGTATAATAAGTATAGATGGAATCCATTGTTATTATTGGATTTATAAAATTAAGGTAAAAATAATTAAAGATTATTATTATAATATATGTATATCCTAATGTAGAAAAGAAACTAATATCATCATTTTAAAATGTCTTTGTATTTGATTAAATGTTGACCAAGGGTTTGATATTCATAATACATTAGACATTAATTATATTATTAAATGATTTATGGAAATAATTGTGTTAGCATAAAATTTGTTTGTGGATGACTTGGTAACATTAAACAATATTCTTTGAAATAAATATTTGTATTACCATGTTATATAGCTGATATGCTATATGATTATTAACTAGTCGATAGTTATTACAGGGAAGGATATTGGTAATTTACTAGTTTATATTTGAATTTATTTAGAATAAATGTTAGTCACGTGACTTGTTGTTTATTTGGTTTGGTTGGTCAGTTTTGGGAATTTGATGATGGAATTGTGTTAAGTCAATGTCATGCAAATATTATTTAGGATATAAAATGATTATTTTATTGATTCTTCAGAAGTCTCAAGATTATTAGGGTTTTAATCACTCATGACTTTGGTATAACCATAATTATATTAAAATTATAATGGAGACTGGCTATGGCTACATGATGGCAGACTATAGCATGGTGCAATTATATTAAGTTATTTTTGCATGCATATATTTCAGTTAGTTGAGTCTGTTGTGAATGGAGGAGAAGGTCTTGGTGAGTAAGTTAATGGGTAAGAATAAAATAAAGTGGGGAACGATTTGAGGCACAACATGACACACAACATATAGAGGATGGAAAATAAAAGAGAAGAAGGATAAAGTTTGAGTGATGGAATAATGAGTATATATGGATTTTATGGCATAATTATCAAGTTGGTTTTTTATTTAAATTTCCTATGGGTAATGTTTGAGGGATTTTGAATATAAATGGTTATTGGGTTTGTATTTTTTTTAAATGTTATGACAAGTTTTATAAGGGATATATGTAGGGCCTTATGGAAGGCTCAAACTCCATATAACCCTACATCCAACCCAAAGTAACATGATATAATTGGGTATGGCTGTAGGAAATGCCATGGTTATTTTTTATTTAAACAAGCTATCTTAAACTAATATTCCATTTAAAAATCACTATTACACCATGGGAATGATTATTTCTTGAAGGGTTTATTTGATTGGCTTGATATAGTGTTATTGTCTAACCAATTATGATATTCTCATTATGATATTAAATAAACTAGATTGAATATTTTGATGTATGAGGGCTTGACTGTGTAAACCTAATTGGATTTTGGGTATAGACATATAGGTTTTTTATATAAAAATGTATTATGCATATATGCATGCACGCACGCGCGTGCATGCCCACACACACACACACACACACACACACATATTGGAAATATAGGGCTTTCGAGGGATAATTGTATGGGTTAAATAGGACCAATTGTAGGATGCCTATAAGGATGAAATTGATGTTTGTGTTAAAATGGATTAAATTGATACATATTTCAAATAAATTCACACATTTTAAATTAAAATCATTATATTTATGTACGACTCTGTATAGAGGTCATAACATGCATTGTTATTCTTATTTAGGTTTGGAAACAAAACAACTTAAGAAATAAGATGTAACCTCAGTATGGGTAAGTTAAGAGTGAACTATATATTTTGAAATAGGTTTTATGTATAAAAATATACATGAAGACATTAAGTTTGATATGGAAATGTTGATATTTAATTGTATTCATTATATAATAACTATGCATTTATATATAGCTATGACTCTATATTATTTATTATTATGATTTGTCTATGGAATGATTAAGATCTTTAGAAAGTTGGTAACATGATTTGGTATGATTTTTATGTCTATTATGCATGAAGAGTTTTATGTGGTCAATTATGTGTTAATATATCAATAGATCCATATTGGGCATAAAAATATGAGTGTATGTATTTGATCATATGCATTTAATTTAAGTATCAATTTAATTAAATTGAATTATGATTTTTTTTAAAAGGATTTGGTATACACTATTTGATATTTATGAATGTTGAATTAAATGAAGTTCTGTGTGTTTTAATTACATAAGGACATGGGATGTCTATTTTATAAAAGGGTTATGGGGATGTTTTTGCTAGTTGGATATATACTAGAGTATACAAAATACTCTAAGACAATGGATATTTGATGCCTTCTTAGAGTATAATATATATAATAAACTATTTATAATGTGTTTAAATTGTACTTTAGAGTTATAAAAATATACATATAAATGGTATAAGTTATACGTTTGATATATTTGTACTTAGCATGTTTTTATTGGGTAAAGGGAAATATTTGGAATGAATCTATTATTTTTTATATTGTTATATAGTTTTAAACTAATTTTGTATTTATGACCCTAAATAAGTAGTAGATGGATTCCACTAGCTTAATTAGCACCATCAATGCAATATAAGATGTAATCTTATTGAGTGGTTTCTATGAATTTGACAAATCATAGAGATCATTATTTGTTGAAAACATTATCCAAAGAAATGTTTTAATTAAAAAATTTCATTTCATATATTTATATACTTATCATAATTGTGTGATATCATGATATAATATATTTATTTATGATACACATTATGTATTAGATATACTCAACACATGGGTTCTAGTTTGTTACTCTCCATTCATGTACTATCATTATCTACCCATTCACGAAGGGAGGGGCATCCCCTTATTTGGAAAATAGTTTAGGGGATCTATCTTCTATGGTTGGTGTGGAAAAATCACTCAGATGATGCTCTCCCTCCCATCTGGAGCACTGTACTAGGGACTATACTTGAGATTGCAGATTGATACTTGAGTTGTGGAAACTCTGCTCTATGAAGATTTGTATCATGTTTTAAGATTTTAGATATTATTATGTATTAAAGAAAATTGTAACATTTTTACATTATACTTATACAATTGTGGTTTTAATTATATATCAATCATGGCTGAATTGCACTATTTCATTTTTGACTTGATGCAATATTTATTGCTTATTCAACATTATTCATGATCATTATATATGTTCATGGTGATACTTAGTTTAGTGGATTATCTATAAACCTACCGGTTAGCTAAAATAATGTAGTTATTTAAAGATCAATAATTATATTTATCATGGTAAATTCTCTATGATGAACATGTGTAATTCATTTAAGAAAAAAAATACTATATTTCAATAAATCCTAGTGGGGTTGTTACATTATGGTATCAGAGCTAACACTCAAACTCTAATACTTAATGTGTCTGCTAATATAAACTTATTATACTCACAAATAAAAATAAATACCGTGTGAGCTAGACCATGAGGTGAGATTACTTTGAATAACATTCACTCTTTTGATTCAAATCATTTTGCCAATGAGAAAGATGCAAATTTGGACCAAATCCTCACAACCTTGTAAGAGACTAGGGATGAAATTATAGCCCTAAAATAGGAAGTGCATGACCATGAAGAGGATAATGCTTGAGAGGAACCAAAAGAGCATCCTAATTCTCAATAACATCTTCTAGAGTAGAGTCATGAAGAAGTGCCATAGGGTGCAACAACTTGAGTAGATACAAATTCGGCACGTGACATAAAAAATGTCAATCTACCCAAGTTCGATGGAATGGTATCTAGATATGGAACTAAAGTGTGGCTAATAGAAATGGAAAAATATTTCAAGATTCAAATTATTATAAAGCCATGAAAATAGTCTAGGGATCTTATTATCTTATTGGTGAAGTAGCAACTTGGTGAGCAAACAAGAATCTCAAGATGAACCTCAACTCAACCACCGTGACTTGGGAATAATTCATGACATTATTTAGGTCATGATGGATTCCATAACTATAATACTTGTTGATTTTTTAAATCTTAAGGGGATTTATTAGTAAATAAGTATTAAGAGAAATTCACCAAGGTCTTTAAGTATGTACCTTAATATTAGGTAAATGAGAGGTTTAGAATTAGGAAATTCATCATAGGATTGAAACATCAAATTGGTTATGAAGTAGATGTGCATGGTTCATATAATAATGATTAGGTGTTCAAAAAGGTGATTAAGTAGGACCAAAAATAAAAATCTCTTAACTAATTCAGAGATAAGTTCAAAAATAAGTTTGGAAGTTCCAAACTAGCTTTTGAAAAGAAGAACTAGAAAAAGAGGAGTGGAGACTCTAAGGGTTAGTTCAAGATTTAGAATGACAACTTCAATAGTGGTTCAAGAAACATAAATCCTATTAATGGTTTTAAGGGTGATTTCAAGGAAAACCAATAGTCTGAGATGAATGGACTAGTTATAGGTTGCTTCATATGTGGAGGTGACCATTTTGTTTGAGAATGTCCTCAAGACAAGTCAAAGAAAAAATACTTATAAGCAAGGTATGTACAAGCAATGGATTCATATAGCTATTGACAATCCTCAAGTTGAGTATCAAGGTTCACCCATATAATTGTTAGATATTTTAACCAATCATCTAGTTTCTATTTTTATAGACATGAGAGATACAAACTGATTCATTGCTCCTAAAATGCTTAGTAAATTATCTATAAAGGGTGGAACTATGGAAAATGTATGGTTAGTATAGTATGGGTTTGAGTCATAGGTCAAAGTTGATAAGTGTTTAGTTAAAGTGGATATTAGGTTTCCTAAGTTCACTATAGTAGTAGATCTTTTAACAACACCATTGGGGTCATATGATGTGATCCTAGGAGTCAATTGGATTGTGAAGAATAAATCTAAGGTTTAATATTTTATGAAGAAGTCTAAGTGTCAAGATGATTTAGAAATCAAACACAATTTTAAGGTGAGAAAAGAAAGTTAGAGCTGAGGTAAATTTATGTCATTCAACCCAAGAAAGTTTAAAGGAAGGGATTCTAGGCATTAATCACTAAGATAAATGAGATATAAGAATATAAGGAACCATCTATCAAATATTATCTTTTTTTGATAAACTTTCATGAAGTGTTTATAGAATAATTACCAATATTTTCATGTATGTGTGAGTTTGATTTCTCAATTGATATCATAATTAGATGAGAAACATAGTCTAAGGTGATGTAAAGAATGAAAATCACTGAATTGGTTAAGTTAAAGGCACAACTTCAAGAGTTATTATTGAAAGGGATAATTTGACCAAGTGTGTCACCATGGGGTGCACTAGTTGTCTTTGTCAAGAATAAGGATGTTATTCTTAACATTTTTATAGATTATAGGATGTTGAATAAATCAACAATCAAGAACAGATATCCATTGTCACATATTGATGATATATTTGATCAAATGTTAGGAGTAACAGTCTTTTTTAACATTGATCTTAGATTAGGATATCATCAGTTGAGAATCTATGAAGAATATATTTCAAAAATAACATTTAGGACTCGATATGGGCTCTACGATTTCATAGTGTTACCACTTAGATTGATAAATACTCTAGCAACATTTATGAATCTTATGAATAGTGTGTTCATAAATTACATGGATTATTTTGTTTTGGTCTCTCTAAATGGCATCCTCATTTATTCTAAGGATGAGGAAGAGCACATATAAAATATATAACAAGTTTTGTAGTGTTTTCAAAAGAACAATTTATAAGGAAAGTTTTCCAAGTGTACATTTTTATAAAATAAAGTGCATTATCTAGGACATATTATCTCTATAGATGGTATCTCAGTGAATCTAGAAAAGATGATAGATATTATGGAGTATCTATCACAAAATAATTTGCATGAGATAATAATTTTCATGGTCTTAGCTAGATATTATAGGAAATTAATTCCAAATTTATCTAAGATAGCCAATTCAATTACTTATCTTCAACAAAAGAGTTAGAGTTTCATCTAGTTAGATAAGTGTGAGGTAGCCTTTTAGAAACTGAAAAGGAGGCTTACTTAAGCACTAGTGTTAAGAGTTCTTGATCTTAATGGTCAATTCTTAGTGATCACCAATGCATATGGGGATGGACTTGGAGGAGTTTTTATGCAAGATGGCTCAATGGTAGCCTATGATTCTAAGAAACTAAAGCCTTATGAGGTGAATTATGCCCCTCATGATCTAGAACTTATGTCAATTATGCACGCTTTGTAAGTTTTTAGGCACTATCTATTAGGGAAACTATTTGAGATCAAGAATAATAAATTAAGACTCAAGTATATCTTCACCCAACCAAACCTAAATTCTTATCAAAGATTATGGATAGATTTCTTATCTAATTATGATTTTGATATTAACTATATTAAAAGTAGAGAGAACAAAGTAGCTAATGCTCTAATATATAGGGTACATAATAGTCATGGATACTATCAAGAATAATTTTTAAGATCAAGTTATCAAATTCTTGTCATGAGATGAATTCTATGATCAGGTCAAAAAATCATTATTTGAGAATGCTCAAAATACTAGGTATAATGGATTCAAGATAGAGAGTGATGGTCTTTTATGATACAATGGTAGGTTGTATGTGCCTAATAAAGAGAATTTGAAGAGAAAAATGCTAAAGTAATTACATAATGCCCAATATTTAGGACATCTAGGAGTAACCAAGCTCATGTCTGAGCTCAAACAACTTTATTACTAGAAAGGAATCAAGAGAGATGTAGCAGATTTTGTGTCTTGTTATTTGGAATGATAATGTGCAAAAGTTGAACATGTACATCTCTCTAGATTGGTATATCTATATGATATACTTGAAGGGAATTTGAAGGTGATTAGTATGGACTTTGTCCAATGGTTTTAATTATTATATAACTAACAGAGGATGTCCTTGGTTGTAGTTGACAAACTAACTAGTGACCAAATTTGACTTTTAGGTAAAATTTAGACCCCTATAGGTAAAAATCATTGTTTTTTAGATGTTTTAGGGGTATAAATCTTCTTAAGAGGATATATAATTATTAAATTGATGTTATATAATGTATGTATAGCCTTAGTCATGTTTTTATTAACTTATTTATCATTTTAGGTAATTTAATGTGCTTTTAAGGGTCATAAATGCAAGTGACATATTTCCCAAGTTGTCTAGATGTCCATTTTTTCCTTATAATCATCAAATAAGTTATTTTAACTCTGAAGGATGTTAGTTACATTAGAATATAATAGGTTACTTAATTGAAATCCAAGAAATAACTAAAAAAGGGAGAAATGGAACTTGTATGGCCCATGGGGAAGTGTTTCATGTGGGAAAAGATCTTTGAGGGAATATTAACCTTCCTAAAACTCATTTAAACATTTTTTTTATTTTGAAGTGTCATTTTAAATCAAATATTGTTCTACTCCTTTCTTGGTTTTCTAGACACATGGAAGTGACCTTTATGTTTTTGCTTAGTAGGGATAGTTCAAGATGTTTCAAGTCAAATGATTTTGGGAGGTTGTATTACAATTAGATACCTTCATTTAAATATTAATATTTTGAATAATGGTGGCCTATGGTTCATGAATCATCATTATGAATATGATTATACTTTTATTGGTAGTTATTTAATGCACCCTATAGGTTTTTTTAGATTTTGGTGAAATCTATACAAAATAATTGGTAATATTGGTTTTATAATATGTTTTATACCTCCTTAGATGTTATTATTTCTTAGTTTCATGTTTCATAATTTTTTTATGAGAAAATTAGTCCATGTTGTAGGAAGGTGTCACATGTGAAGTCTCATTCAAAGTTATTCTTCTTTGTAGAGTGTTTTTCTCCTATAGGGTCCTATTTTAGTTGGTAAATTATTTTATACAATTATCAAGGTCATATGACCAATTCCTTCCATTTTTTGGTTTCACCATGTCATCTTTTGGGTAGGTTATAGCCTTGCCATCTCTCATAGACAACTCCATGCCTAACCTCACTTGTAGTCACCTATATAAACTTGTTCAACTTGATCATGGAATGATATTTAGGGTATTTTAATTATCCAATCCATTAAGAGTTTTAAATATTACATTTATATGTTTAGAAAATGTGCAAGTGTGTTTAAAAGCTCAATCACCATGACAAAACAATCATGAGATATCATGTCTACCTTGTTCCATGTGTTTACAAGTGATTTTCACATTGGAAGGAATGTTTGAAGCTTGTTTTAGGATGACCTTATAGTAAATCATGAATTTTTAATGTTTAAAATAGTTTTTAACTACCCATGAGGCCTTTTCTCCATGTCATTATTCCATTTCATGCTCACTGACTACTTTTAGCTCAATGCACATCTATAGTAATCATTGATGACATCATGTTGATAGGTGTAAATCCTAATGGGGTTCCAAACTCTTAATATTTCTAAAAGTGTATTGGAATTATTGAGAAAAACATATAATGTTCATATTCATGAATAGTTTTCAACTTTCTCATATTGTAACTCACTGTATATGCACCAAAATATCCACCTACAGGTGGCTGACTAGGGGACTATGGTGTTTATATGGAGAGATTGAAACAAATTGACAAGTATTTAAAGTCTTGTTAAGGTATATAAGCCATGAAAAACTAATATAAGTTGTCAAAAGGGAAAGAAGAGGTGTGAAACCATGTTGAGAAGATGAAGACTGTATTCTAGAAAGTTGTCCCTAAAATGTCAAAATAGAGGTTAGGAACTTCTTATGATTATCCTAGAACATGGAGGTAAAGGTCTTCAAGCATATAGATTGGTCAATATTGTAGTATATAGTAGGGAGAGGTTATGCTTGGTCAATATTGTAGGATATAGTAGGGAAAGGTTCCATGCCAAATATGAGAATCACAATATGAAGATAATATGGAAATAAAGGGCCTCAAATATGTCATTAAAAGCACTGAAACACTCCATTGAAATCTACAGGTCTGAGGTTGTAAATGAATTTTGACACCCTAAGGAGAAACATTAGAGAAAACCTCATGAATAATTTGGATTAAATGGATAAATGAGGTCAAATTTAATGAAATTTATCAATATAAGGTTAATACATAGTCTTGTAAGCCATATGGTCACCTACAAGTATCCTTTTAGCATGGGAATAGACACCTATAGGAGTCATATAGGTAAGATAAGAAAATAGTGACTTATGCATGTGATTTGATGGTGTTTCACCAATATAAAGTAATTTAAAGGTAATATTTATGTTTTGTGACCTCATGGTGGGTTCAAGTAAGTATTTTTACATCATAATTATCTCACTTAGGCTATAAGCACCTAAAACATGTCCTACAGGTAGAGTATCTCAGTATAGGCCAGTGATAAAACATTGATGCTACAATGGTGTATGAAGGTTTATAAAAGATAATATAGTTAAATAATAAATTTTTAAAACTATAATTATTCAATTAAATAACTCTAATCATCATGAATAAGTGTATTTTAAGCAAGGTAAACTATAAGTAGGTCTAAATCAGGGTGTCTCAGTCAACAGATAGTGGAGACTCATTTTGAGGCATAAAAGTGCATAGGAATAGTTAAAGAAAATTGGGAATAACAAAATGACATATTAAAATTTCCATTTGGATATTTATGTAGCTCAATATGTCTAGACATGATTAAAAAAAACAACTACCTAGGCCCCCGAAACCCCTGTATGCATTTACAATAGGGTACAATAATATGAAGGTAAGATAAGTCAAGAAATTATCTAAGGAGAAAATGAGGATTATAAATAATTAAAATTTTTTAATTAACAAAAGAAAAGTTTTTAATAAATCCAAATACTCTTCCAAGATGACCATCTACCATCCTTACTTGGCTAAAGGGCAATAGTCTATACTGTGGGCTAGGAAACCATGTTTGCTCAATACGTGAATATAAAGAATCCATAGAAGAGAAGTTTTTTGGATTAATAAAAAGATTAAAAAGTATTAATTGATAATGATAATTTTTTTTAAACAATATATAATCATTGGTTTAGCTTGTAAAGATCAACCTTAGGAGGATTTGAAGAAAAAGTAAGAAAATAGGTTTTTTAGATGCCTTTTTTGGCCATTTTGAGATGGTTAGACACTTAAATAAAATAATATATTAAAAAAAATTGTTAAAAATAATAATTATGACCTGATAAAACTCAAAAAATACTCAATTTTCCTTGGGGATGAGTGATACATGTCACTATTTTGTCTTAGAGGTAAGCCAATCTAGGAAAATCAGGGTTTAAGAAAGCAAAATATTGAGTACAAAATGGGAAAATGGATTGATGTGGATATTTATGAACATAAATAAAAATATAATGAGGTTTATTTAATTAAAATATATGATATATAATCACTATATCAATCTTAGACCCCTCAAGGTGGCCAAAATACCCATGCACAAAGTTTAACTAGGCAATCTTTCACTAGGCCTACTTGGTGAATGAGGGAAAAGGAAGAATAAGAGTGATTGGGAAGTTGTGTGGTGATATTGAAATATGGAATTATGTGTGAAAATTCATAATACACAAATCTAACCATTTAAAATCAGTATAAGTAGCCAAAGTTAGCTAGGTGCATGCTAGGCCTTTTAGGCCTTCAAGGGACTTAGAGCAAATTGGGGGTCTACTTTCATTTATAGATATTAATGAGATATAAATATTATTTTGACATGTCTAAAAGGTTAAAATATACATTTTTTAAATTTTAATATGTAGAGTTACCTACATGAAAGATAATTCTAACTCTAAGATAGTCCAAATATGCAAGAAAGGCAAAAACAAGCTCAATGAGGTGTCTTCAAGTGCTCATATATTTTCTAAGGATTTATATCGAAACAAAAAGAATTTGTATAGGTTATATTGGAACATTAGTATAATTTTTTTGTAATTTATTGGTAGGTTCAATGTCAAATCTTTTTTAACAACGCTTAAGACCAAAAACTACCTAAAATCCTATTAAACCCTCAGCCAGGACCCAATCGAGAAAACAAGCTTGAAGAGCTATCTATATGACATATTTTTACCATGAAAGCTAGTTGAAATTTTATATTACTCACTCAAGTTTCCTCCCATACCTTTTAGATGTATGGAATTATATGGATAGGGTGACAAATAGGTTATTTTTGACCATTTTGTGTGTCTTATAGGCTACAAGAGGATTCTAAATATGAAATAAAGTTTGGATGGAATATTATTACTTATAATAACTCCTTATGGTCATTTATTTCCAATAAAAAACTATTAATTTTCCAAACCAAATATCTTATCTTAGCCAGTCAAAATTGGCACAATAGACACAAGGGTGAGAAGGTTGAAAACTCCAAGTGTAAGCCTTTTTAAGGTGTACCTAAGTAGTATAAGGACATGGATATTATTTTAAAGTTAAATTAAATCCCTCCAATGGATTTTTATTGAAAATTTAAGCTAATTTTGAATACAAGTGTGAGGGGTGATTGAAAAAGGAGTTTTTTAAATTGCAGGTAGTGATGTCTTCCTTATAGGAGTTTTTAGATGAGTACGAATTCAAAAAAGGCATGAAGAGACATGATTGAAGGATTTAACTCTCATTATAATCATAATACCTATCCTTATTTAGTTTTGGGATGTTCAAATGGGTTTAAATTATGAAGGCAATTTTCTAAGCCAAGACTATGAGTTTTATGCCACTTTTCATGAGTTTCATGACTTGTATGGACACTTGGTCCTCCTGATATTGCATGGTTCATTCCATACCTATTTATCATGAAATTTTAACCCATTTTATTATATTTAAAAGTTTCTAAGTGACCTTTGGAATTCTCATGTCATAATCTTCTCTCAAAGGCTATAAATATTGATTTTTTTGGCTATTTTTGGCAACCTCTATTAGTTGATGGTGAAACCCTAGACAATTTTGTACTTGAATGTCTCTTGAAGAAATAAAAAAAGTGAATGTGCCTACTTAAATTATATATAATTGAGTGTTATTTTAATCTTATTTGTCTTATCTAGTAGAAGATAATATTTTCTAGCATGCTATCCTTGATTGTTCACCAAATGTGCAGAAGATTAATTGTTACAGGTCTTTTTTAATTTTCTCTTTTAAGTGTATGTGTGTTTTATAAGTGGTTCATGAATATATTACATAAATGAATCATCCATTACCATTTTTAGCATCCAATTACCTCTTGAACCTATCATATGAAATATTGATGTTAAAATCCATCTTAAGTTGTGGGTTTTGTGTGAAAGAAGCTTTTTTTAGCTCTAAGTAGTATAAGTTCAGTCAATAGGGGGAAATTAAATATCGGTGCATCACCTTTAGTTTTATTATTTTTTGTTCTTAACTCTTTCCATGCAAATTTTATAGGTAAGAGAGTATTTCAAAGAGTACATAAAGGGAATTATCCCTTCTAGAAATTCATCTCACCAAATTATTACCCACAATAAGAGAGATGTTTACATTATGAAACTTGGATGAGGAAAGCTAGGCATCTACTCAAGGGGTGAAAATCCAAATGATAATAGTTTTTAGAAAACCTAGTGGGACTCTACGTCCTAGAAGATTATCTAAGATTGGTGTTGGTCTTAACATAGTTGCAGCTACAAGAACATCTACATTCAATACCTGGAAACTCCACTAAATTTTTCAACTCTTTGGTTATTGATTAGTCCCTAATTTACATGCCAAAGGTGACCACTAGGTTTACTAGTAAGGTTATACCCTTTAAATTTGTGTAATTGCCTTTTTATTCTATCAAAAGGTTTAGGTTTGTGAATAATCATCATTCTTCAAGAGAGTTAGTGTTTAATAAGTCTAATTTCTTACTAAGTTCAACCTCTAATACCCATAGTATACATTTTAAGATGCTTAGAAACTAACCTTTTGTACCTTTCATCAAATCATCTCCTTTGAATCTTGCCCAATATGACCAAATTCCTAGAGTATACCTTAAGAATGTTCCATTTTTTATTGGATAAGGTCTTATTAATCCCATTGATCACACTATAAACATATAAAACTTATATAATATCCATAATATCACGGAAGAGAATGTGTCTATTATGGTATTATCATCATCTTTCAAAGGGAAGACCTTAGATTGGTATGGGACTATACCTGAAAATTATATTGGTTCATGGGATGAAATAGGAGATATATTAACTAAGAGGTTTGGAGAGAAGAGTAATCATCTATCACTAGCTAAGTAATTGACCACTATCAAGAGGGCACCACAAGATTTTATTCAATATTTTAACACTAAATTTAAAAAAACATGGGATAGGATCCCAGCCATCATGAAACCTACTCCATTAAATAGTGATTTGTCCATGATAATTCAAGGCATGGGTGGGAATACAATACTTGTTGCCTATGAGATATCCATCAATGTTGAGAATTATATTTTTTAAGTAATAAAGATTGATCTTAGGCCACCAATGCCATTGTTCCCTGATTTGTATCCTCCTAGTCAAGTTGTATTACCTACCTTGGCTCATTTTCCTAGTCAAGAAAGGTTTGCCATTGCCCCTACCAATGAGATTAATGAAGTAAATAATTTGATCCAAAGTGTTATTAATGAATTAGATGCCTTAAAAAGGTAATAATCTAAAATTTATAGGACGTACTAGTCCTACAATCAGTTTAAGCAAATAAATAGGCCTCCTTTTTAAGGTAATAATCAAGGACAAGGTCAAATCACTCCTAGACCTTACCAAATTTATAATCCTAATACCCCATCATCTTCAAAATAAATATTTCCCACTCAAAAAAAATTTGTTCAAGAATAACCATGTTATCCCTCCTAGACCAAAATCAAGGCCAAGTTACATATGCCAATGAAATGCCTAGTCAAGACATGACAATGCAAGGTAATCAATCATCTCAAGTTTCTAATTTTGAGGTGTCAATGCAAAGTGGAATGAAATTTGGAATGGAGAATGGAAAAACATAATTTAATTGTAGTCTCATAAATCATTTTGGGGGAGAAATTTTTGCCATCAATCTTTTGAGGAATTCAAGCAATGTGATTACTAGTGTGTCTTATAATCCTCAGTCTAAAAAGAGTGTTATTAAAGAGACACAAGGGGATAATCAAGGACCTATTTTGAATCCTAAATAATCTCCAATTTTGGGTGGGTCTAACTCATCCCATAAGGTTAAATAAAATTATAAGTTTTAGAATGTAAGGCATGTTCCTATACATCCACCTTCATAAGCTACACCACAAGGTACTAGTGCTTCCAAAGAGCCTTTCAAGGTGAGAAATCATTATATCAATGTTTTGGACTAGATGAATAAGTTAAATATGAATATTTAATTATGGTATCCATTGAAAATACTGAGACAAAAATATATGCCTCAAAAGGAATTGTAAGGACTAGGTAACCAAGTTCGATCAGCTAGAAATGAGAATTTTGTCTTAGTGAATAGAATTCAACCCATTGATGGAAAAGTGAATAATATTGATAATAATCAACATTTTTATTTATCCTTGATCATTATTTATTTATTATTTCACAATTACATCATGGATAGTGGGACTAGTACTCTAGTTATACCCAAATCAATAGTGGATAAACTAGGCCTCAAGTATGAACCAATGGATAATAGAGTCCTACAATTGGATGGATCACCAATAAAGACCTTAGGATTAGTCAAGGATTTGAACCTAATTTTACATGATTTTCCTAATTTTTATATCCCTCATGATGTTGTTGTGTTATATTTACCTCCATGCTTTTCTCTTTACTTGTTAAGAGAGTTTACAACTAAGATAGGTGGACACATGGCAATTAATTAGTCCTATATGGTTTTTTAGGAAAAAGTATGGTACTAAGGTGAAGATTGAATTAGAGCCTATCCATAAAAATCACATAGATCCTTACATTCCTAAAGTGGAAAATTTCAATTATACCATTATTGATGAGGAAGAACTTCACATAGATCAATCTCCAACATGTTCTCTTGAAGGAGTTTATAATTTGTATCTAGATGAATGGGGAGATGACCATTATGAGCATGATCCTTAAAAATTAATAGAGGAACGAGGTCTTAGATTGTATTGAATTAATGAATAGGACTCTTCATGCCAAAATTGATGAATCCAAGTGAAAACATGGATGGTTTATGGAAGCTATTATTTGATGGATCTAGAAGTAAAGTTAGGGTAGGTGGTAGAGTAATGTTAGTTTCCCCATCCAAGGAAAGGTACTATTCCACTTTAAAATTCCACTTATCTTGTACAAATAATGTGGTATAATATTATTCCTTCATTCATGGCCTTGAGTGGGCTAGGAAAAGAGGTGTGAAAAAAACTAAAAGTGTATGGTGATAGTGAGTTGATTATGAATCAAGTAAGGGGTCAAAATGTAACTAAGAACCCTTTTATTAAGTCCTATAAGCATAGAGTGTGGGATATTGTGGATGATTTCTAAGGTTTCAACATCAAATCCATCACAAGAGAGGAGAATAAACATGCTAATAGGTTGGCATCAATTAGAGCTTAGTTTGATGTTCCAAAAGGGATAAAAGAAGATAAGAGCCAACGAAATCTCAAGGTGATTGTAAGGCCCTCAATACCTAATAATGTCATTGATTGAAAAGATTTTGATAGTGACCAATGAATAGAATTGTTTCTATAAGAGGAGGTTGAGTTTTCTTCCAAGAATCAGTCCAAACTATGATAACAATATGGAGGGTAGATTGTATAATTGAAGTCAAACAAACTCTGTAAAGGCCTAGTCACACTTGAGAGTATCTTTAATAACGATGATAAGTTTAATAAATAAAAGGTAAGTATGTATAATAATAAAAAAAACTATGATAAATTACAACTCCTTAAGGATAAGTTGCTTGCACTAGGGAATGTATGTACTAGTGAAGAAAATCATGCTTTGATTGAGTTATGCAAGGAGTTTTCTGATGTCTTTATATAAGAATATAGTGATTTAAAGGTATTTTATCCAAACTTAGCTCAGCATACCATAGATATAGATGATAATTATAATCCTATAAAGAAAAAACAAAGTCCCATAAATCAGATATTCAGCCTCTCATGAAGAAGGATCTTATTAAGTTGATTGAGTTCAAAACCATTTTTCCTATTAAGCATTCAACTTGGTTGGCAAACTTAGTCTCTGTTAGGAAGAAAAATGAGGAAATAAAGTTGTGTTGATTTTAGGGAATTTAATAGAGTTTCCTTGAAGGACCATTATCCTCTTCCTTATATGGAGCAAATTTTTTCAAGTTGTGGAAAGTAGTGAAAGATTTTCTCTTCTTGATGGATATTTCAGGTATAATCAGATTTTGGTGAAAGAAAGTGATCAATATAAGAAACAATTTACTACTAAATTGGGTATATATTATTATATTAAAATTCATTTTGGATTTTATAATTATGTAAATACATTTAAATGTGCAATGGATATGACTTTTCAAGGATTAATATATGACATTGTATTGGTATATCCTAATGATAACATAGTTTTTTCTAAGTATGCAAAAGATCACTTGAATCACCTTAAGAATATTTTTGAGATATTTAGAGAGTTTATAATATCTCTTGCCCAAATAATTGGGTGGTTTCTATCCATCAAGGCAAATTTTTAGGACACATTGTCTCAAAGAAAGGCCTATCCATAGATCCTGAAAGGGTGAGTGCAATCTTGGCACTGGCTTTGCCCAAACATAAGAAAGGGTTGAAAGGTTTATTTGGGAAAATTAATTTAATAAGTAGGTTCATTCCTGATTTTTATAATTTAATAAATCCTCTAACCTCTATGCTAAGGAAGGATGAAGTGTTCACTTGGATAAGAAGAAGGAAGGAGAGTTTTGAAGAGATTAAACAAGCCATTGCTCAAGGTCCAACTCTTACAAGTCCTAATTTCTTAAAGGATATTAATTTTTATAATTTTATAAATGAGGAGTTGATCTCTACCATGATTACTCAATAAAATTAAGAAATCTTGGAGCAGCCTAATGCCTTCTTTAGTCAAGGTTTGGAAGGTTATGAGGTAAGAAACACCTATGTTGAGAAGCAAGTATGTTCAATTATTACATGTATAAATAATTTTAGGCACATGCTATATAAAAACAAGATTATAATATTGGTACCTCATCCTAATTTCAAATATTTCCTTTTTAGCATATATTTGAATGAAAAAATTGTTGGTTGGATGACAAAAGTGATGGAGTATGATGTTGAAATCAAGACAACCAAGCTTGTCAAAGGGAAGGAGTTATGTGAGCATTTTGATTTAGATTTGAAATAAAAAAAAGAGTTTATTTATCTCTCCATAATGACCCTATGAAATATTCACCTTCATCAATGAGGATTTGGATACAAGATATGATTCATTTTATTCAAATTGGTGAGTGTCCACAAGGTCTAGATAGAGCTAAAAGAAGGTACTTTAGATTACAATATATTCCTTATGTGATTATTGATGGAGTTTTGTTTAGGAAGAACTTATTAGGTGTGTTATTGAGGTGTGATAAATCAGATTAGGTTAAGAAAATATTACTTGAGTTTAATGATGGACCAATTGGTGGTGACTTTGCTCCAAAAACCATAGCTACTAAGATAATGAGAGATGGTTATTTTGTCCTAGTTTGTTAAAATACACCCATGTTTTGGTAAGCAAGTGTCAAAATTTTTATCTTTTTATGGTAAACAAAATCTTGTATCCTTTCCTCTTCATCGAATATAGGTAGACTAACCTTTTATCCAATGGGGTCTAGATTTCATAGGCCTAATCAACCCACCTTGTAGTGCTAGCCACAAGTGGGTGTTGACTACTGCAGATTACTTTAAAATATGGTTGGAGTATTTATCTCTCAAAGAAGCAAATGAAATTTTAGTTATATACTTTTATGAAGCCATAGTGATAAGGTTTGGGGCTTCTTCAACAATAATTTTAGACAATGCATTGGATTTCCTTAGAATGAAGACAAGTGAGTGGGCTTTAAAACATGGCATATATCTTAGTAATTCATCTAATTACTATCCAAAATGAAATGGACTAGCTGAGTCCACCAATAAGAATCTAAATAGGATCATCAAGAGAACAATAGAGGAAAACCAAAGGACTTGACATTCCAAGTTGAAAATAACTCTTTGTGTTGATAGGAATACCCCCAAAAGTGCAATTAGAAACTCACCATATACACTTATTTATGGGGGAGAATATATAATACCTATTTCAATTGAGCTACTAGCCTTGGATCTCACTTATCAGTTGGATTTGATGGAAAATGAAAGCATGGAAGTCAGGTTGTGTGAATTGATGGAGCTTGTAGAGACAAGAGATGAAGCTATGTAAACTATGAGAGCTCACCAGGATAGAACAAAGAGATAATTTGATAACAAATCATGATAAGAAGCTTCCAAAAGGGGTAATTTATTTGAAATTGGGATGAAGATAGGGATAAACCTAGAAAACACACAAAGTTTGATGTTTTGTGGAGTGGCCCTTATATTATCACCCAATGCAAGCAACATAATAGTTTCTAACTCTAAAATATGGATGGAGAGGATCTTCATGTCCTAGTAATTGGAATATATGTCAAACATTGATACTAAGGCTCTCCTCTCTCCTTGTACATAGTTGTTGTTTTCTTGATTTCCTTAAGTACTTATGCACATGTGTGAGTCTTATTTGTGTCTTACTTTATCTTGTGTTTTCTTAGTGTGTTGTGGTTGTGTTGTGTGCATCTTAGGTAATTCCTTGATAGTTGTCTTCAAGAAATAATTGACTCCCTCAGCCCATGATAGAATAAGGCTATTGGTCCTTAGTATAGCAAGCATATTAATCCTATGAGTCACCAATTTATTGACAAAATTTAACTTTTAGGTCAAACTTGGACCCCTATAGGTAAAAAACTTTGTGTTTCAAATTTTGTAGGGGTATAAATATTTTTCATAGGCTATATTGTGGTTAAATTAATGCTATATAATGTATTTCTAGCCTTTATCATAATTTTATCAGCTTATTTATCATTTTGGGTCATTTAATGTTCTTTTATGGGTCATAAATGCAAGTGACACATTTCCAAAAGTGTCCAAATATCCAATTTTTTCCTTCTAAGCATACAAAATGTCATTTTAATTGTCAATTATTGTAGTTAAATTAGAATATTGTAGGTTCCTTAACTAAAATCTAAGGAACCTACAATATTCTAATTTAACTACAATAATTGACAATTATTGTAGTTAAATTAGAATATTGTAGGTTCCTTAACTAAAATCTAAGAAATATTTTTGAACTAGTTTTTTGAATGCTCCCAGCGCATGCATGCCCCTTGCTCCCTGCGCACGCATGGAGAATTTGAACGCTGCGGGCATACAGGCGTGAGCGCATACTTCCAGCTTGGTCCAGGCAGCTGCAAATTTGGCAGCTAGTGTGGCTGAACCTTTACCAGTGAATGGGGATAGGATTCTGGTCATGAAAGGGGGTTCTTCTCCATTGACAGATTTAGTAAATGGTTCCCCTATTTTTGGGTCTGCCCTGGGTCTAAGGGAAGAACTTATGAGGACGTGGCTACTTTTGAAGCCGAAATTCATGATGTGAAACACCATGCTTCTACTGGGAGACTAAGCGAATCACCTGTAAGTGCTTTAAAACATGTCAGGGTTAATCTTGATCCTGATACTATTAAAGAAATCTTTCATCAGGCAGAGTACTTTTCAAAGTCTACAACTATTTGTAGATTTCATGGCTTCTGGCCATCTCATGCCGATTTACATGGCTGGATATCCCAAACATGGCTACCACTAATTGATGGAAATGTAGAAATCTATCCTTGTGGTAAATGTTTTTTTATAGCTTTATTCCACATTCCTGAGGATAGGAAGACTATTCTTTCCAATAGAAATTTCTTCTGGCAAGGTAAATACCCTCTCTTCGCTAAATGGTGGCATATGGATTTCAATCCTGTAACGAAAACTTTCAACAAGATCCCTATCTAGGTTTGGCTCCCTAATTTACCATTACATCTATGGCATGATTCGGTGTTTAAAACCATCAGAAATGCTATAGGGGAATTTTTATTCGTGGACGCAAAAACCAAGAGGTATTTTAGATTGACCTGTGCTCACCTTATGGTTGAGGTGGATGTTTCTAAGGGCCTTCCTGAGGCAATTTGTCTGGATTCCCCTAGGGGATCTTGGACGCAAATGTTAGATTTTGAAGGGCTACCTTTTCGATGTAGAAAGTGTCATCTGACGGGGCATGTTGCAGCCCGGTGCACTGCAAGGAAATCCAGACCCAGAAGATCTCCTTCTTGGTGGGCAGAAGCTGATCATGATCACTATATTGTAGAACAACCTGAGGAAGCTTCGACAGATTCTGAGAATGAGAATGAAAAGAGCATCTTATCTATTTCGACGGATCAGGAGTCTCAGCTGGAGACAGTTCCTGTTGAAGGTTTGGTGGAGATTGGATTATGTAATCTACCTGAACCGATTTTCGAGGAGGTGGTGGTTCCTCCACCTATTTTGAAGGTTTCTCCTAGGAGTCAGTTGTTGGCTGGTTCTCCTAAGGTTTTGGCTGAGGCTTTGTCGCCCCCTGGGCTTCATGATTCTTAGCCTCCTGTGGATTGGGTTGCTGAGGCAGCTAAGGTAGAGGATGGCTGGACTACTATTAAGAGGAAAAAATCTAAGCCTCTGGTCCCTCCTCTAGATATGAAACTTCAGTCTTGTAAAAAAAATAATAACTAATAGTTATTGTTTGTCTAGCTCTTGTTTGTTGTTTTCAGATTACTGGTTTATCTGGTTTAGCTTTTGTAGGTTCCAAGTTATTTTGTTTCCTGGAAGTGCTTAAGGTTTATATCTTATCTGATGTAAAGGGTTTCGGGGCCCCTTCAAAACCTGTTTTTACCTTAATCTAAAACTAAAATCTAAGAAATAACTGAAAAAGGTAGAAAATGGTAATTGTATGGCCCATGGGGAAGTGTGACACGTGGGAGAAGATCTTAGATAGACTATTAAATTAATAACACTAATTTATATGTTTTTTATTTATAAATTTAGTTTTAAATAAAAAACCATTCTACTCCTTTTTTGGTCTTTTAGACATACTGAAGTGACCTTCAGGTTTTTGCACAATATATACAACTCAAGAGTTTTTAAGTCAAATGATTATAGGAGGTTTTATTACACCTATATAAATTCATTTACATATAAATATTTTGAATTATGGTGATCTTTTATTCATGAACCATCCTCATGAAGTTGACTATAATGTTTTGGTAGATGTTTCATACACCCTATAGGTTTTGTTCCATTTTGATCAAATACATATGAACCAATTAGTGATGTTGGTTATATAGTATGTTGGATACCTCTTAATATGGTATCCATTCTCATTTTCATGTTTCATACTATTTTGTTGATCAAATTAGTCCATGTTGTAGGAAGGTGTCACATGTGTAGTTACAGTCAAAGTTCTTTTTTATAGTTTTTTTCTCCTATAAGGGTCCATTTTATTTATTAAATGATGTTATAAAAGTCTAAGGGTCATATTACCACATCCTTACATGTTTTGGTTTCACCATTTCATCTTTTGGGTAGCTTGCAGCCTTGCCATCTCTCATAGTCAACTCTATGCCTAACCTCACTTGTAGTCACCTGTATAAAGTTGTTCAAATTATTCATGGAATGATAATTTGGGTATTATATTTTTATAAGCAAACTATAGTTTTAAATATTTCATTTATAGGTTTGGAAAAGGTGTAAGTGTGTTCACAAGCTCAATCACCATGCCAAAATAGTCATAAGATATCTTACCTGCCTTGTTCCAAGTGTTTATGGGTGATTTTCACATTAGAAAGAATGTTTAAAGCCTCTATTAGGATGAAAGTATGGTACATATTGCATTTGGAATGTTTAAAATAATTTTTAACTACCCATGAGGCATTTTATCCATGTCATTTTTCCATTTCATGCTCACTGACTACTTTTAGCTTAATGCACATCTATAGTAGCCATTGATGATGTCATACTGGCAGGTGTAAAGCTTGATATTGTTATAAAATCTTAATATTGATACAAATGTATTTCCATGATTGAGGAAAACATACAAGTTTCATAGTCATGGATTATTTTTATATTTATCATATTGTAACTCACTACCTATGCACCAAAATATCCACCTACAGGTGGCTGAATAGGGGACTAAGGTGTTTATATAGAGAGATTGAAATAGATTGACACCTTTTTAAAGTCTTGGTAAGGTATCTAAGCCATGAAAAATACATATAAGGTGTAAAAATGGAAATAAGAGGTGTGAAACCATGTTGATAAGATGAAGATTGCATTCTAGTAAGTTGTCCCTAAACTGTCAAATCAAAGGTCAGGGAGCTTCTTATGATTATCCTAAAACATGGAGGTAAATGTCTTAAAGCATATATATCTTGGTAAATATTGTATTACATATTAGGGAGATGTTCAATGACAAATATTAGGATCAAAATATTAATATAAGATGGAAATAAAGGGCCTTAAACATGTCCTTAAAAACACTGAAACAATCCATTGAAATCTATAGGTCTAAGGTCGCAAATGAATTTTGACACCCTAAGGAGCAACATTGGATAAAACCTCATGAATAAGATGGATTAACTGGATGAATACGATAAAATGGAATGAAATTTATCAATATCAGGTTAAGATACAGTCTTTTAATCCCTATGGTCACCTACATGTATCCTTCTAACATGGGAATAGATACCTACAAGGGTCAGATAGGTAAGATAAGCAAACAATGACTTAGGCATGTGATTTGATGGTGTTTACCCAATACAAAGTAAGTTAAATTGATATATATGTTTTTTGACCTCAATTTGGGTTCAAGGATGTATTTTCACATTATAATAATCTCATTTAAAGCTATAAGTACCTACAATAGGTCCTATAAGCATAGTATCTCAATATACACTAGTGACCCAGCATTAATGCTAGAATGGTGTTTAAAGGTTTACAAAGGAGAATCATAGTTAAATAATACATTTTAAAACCTATAATTATTTAATTAAATACATATAATAATCATAAACAATTGTAATTGAAGCAAGGTAACCTACAAGTAGGTCTAAATCAGGGTGTCTTAGTCAACAGATAGTCAAGACTCATTTTGAGGCACAAAAGTGCATAAGTAGGGTTAAAGAGAATTGGGATTAATAAAACTAAAAATTTAAATTTAAATTTGGATATTTATTTACCTAAATATTTATATACATGATAAAAACACCTACCTAGGACCCTAAAACCCTTGTATGCACCTACAATAGGGTACAATCATATGAGGGTAAGATAAGACAAGAGATTGTCTAGGGAGAAGAGGAGGATTATATAAATTAAAAGTGGTTTATTAATAACCAAAAAGTGTGTTAAAAATATAAATACTCTTCCAATATGACCATCTACCTTCCTTACTTGGCTAAAGGGCAATAGTCCATAGTGTGGGCTAGGAAACCATGTTTGCTTAATAGGTGAATATGAAGAATCCATAGAAAAGAAGTGTTTTGGATGAATACAAATATTAATAAGAATTAATTGAGAATAATAAAAAAATTTAAACATCATATAATCATTTTTTTATCTTTTAAATTTCACCCTTAAGAGTATTTGAAGGAAAAGCAAGAAAATAGGCTTTTTAGAGGCCTTCTTGGGCATTTTGAGCTGGTTAGGCACCTAAATAGAAGAATAAATATAAAAAATTTGGTATAAATAATAATAAATAACTGGTTAAACTCAAAAAATAATAAATTTTCCTTTTGGATGAGGGATATACCTCACTATTTTGTCTCAAAGGTCAATCAGTCTAGGAAAATCAAGGTTTAGCAAAACAAACTAGTGAGTACAAAATGGGCAAAGGGCTTGATGTGGAACTTTGGGAAGATTATTAAACATATAATGAGGTGTATGGAAGTAAAATTTATTATATATAATAAATATATCAATATATGACCCCTCAAGGTGGCTAAAATACCCATGCACATAGTCCAACTAGGTAATCTTTCACTACGCCTAGTTGGTGAATGAGGGAAAAAGTAAGAAGAGGAGTACACGGGAAGTTATATGGTGATATTAAAATATGTAATGAGGTGGAAAAATGAATAATACACAAAACCAAAAATTTAAATCAGTCCAAGTATCCAAATCTAGTTGGGTGGATGCTAGGCCTTTTAGTCCTTTAAGGGACCTAGAGCCAATTATGGGTCTACCTTCATTTATAGCTCTTGATGAGATATAAAAATGATTGGGATATGTTTAATAGGTTAAAATATACATTCATAAACTTTTATCATGAATAATAACCTATAATAAAGCTAATCCTAACTCTAATATATTCCAGACATGCAAGAAAGTCATAAACAAGATCAATGAGGTGTCTTCAAGTGCTCATATCTTTTATAATTATTGTCATGGTAACCAAATGAATTTGGAGAGGTTATTATGGTCCCTTATAATCAATTTTTTGGAATTTTTTGGTGGGTTAAATTTCAAATATTTATGAATAAATCTTAAGACCAAAAACCACTAAAAACCCTACTAAATTGTCAGGCAACACTTGATGGAGAAAAAAAGCATGGAGAGTTATCCACATGACATATTTTGACCATTAAATATATTGGAAATTGTAGAGTAATCACTCATGACTCCTCCCATACCTTTGAGATGTATGGAATTTAAGGATAGGGTGAAAACATGGTATTTTTGACCATTTTATGTGTTTTGTAAGCTACAGGAGGAGTGTAAAGATGAAATAAAGTTTGGATGGAATTTTTGGAATTTTAATAACTCCATATGGTCATTTATTTAAATTTAAAAACTCCTAAGTATCCAAACTAGAACTCTCATCTTAGCTAGTGAAAACTAGTGTAGTGGACACAAGGGTGAGAAGGGTGAAAACCTCAAGTATGATCCTTTTTAAGGTGTACCTAATTATTATAAGGCCATGGATAGTATTTAAAAGTATCATTCACTCTCTCAAATATATTTTCATGGAAAATTTAATATAATTTTGAAGAAAAGTGTGAGGGGTGACTAAAAAAGGAGTTTTTTAGACTGCAGGTAGTGAGGGCTTCCTTCGAGGAGTTTCCAGATGAGTATAAATGCAACCAATGAATTTTGAGATATTATTAAAGGAATTACATATCATTACAATCATATTCCATATCCCTAGTTTTTTTTTTTGATGTTCAAATAGGTTCAAATTATGAAGGTGGTTTTCTAAGCTAAGACTAAGAGTTTTATGCCACTTTTCATAAGTTTCATCACTTGTATGGACATTTGGTACTCTTGACATTCCATGGTGCATTCCATAACTATTTATCATGCAACCATAACCCATTTTATTATATTTATAAGTGTCCAATTGACCTTTGGACTTCCCTTGTCTTGTTCTTCTCTCAAAGGCTATAAATATTGCCTCTTTTGGCTCTTTTTGGCAACCTCCATTGGTTGGTGGTGAAATCCTATCCAATTTTGTACTTTAATGTATTTTTAAGAAATAAAAAAGTGATTTTTCCTATTTACATGTAATTTTTTTTATTTCAATCTTATTGGTCTCTTCTAGTAGAAGATCATCTTTTCTAGAATGTTATCCTTGATTGTTCACCAAATGTGCAGAAGAGTAATTGTTTTAAGTCTTTGTTAGTGTTCCCTTTTAAGTGTATGTGTGTTTTATAAGGGTTTCATGATTTTATTACATAAATTAATCATCCATTACCCTCTTAATCATATAAATACCTCTTCAACCTATCATATGAAATATTTATGTGACAATTCATATTGAGTTATGAGTTTTGTGTGAAAGAATATTTGTTTATCTCTAATTAGTATAAGTTCAGTCGATAGGGGTAAGTTAAATATTGTTACATAAAATTTAGTTTTATTAGTTTGTCTTATTAACCCTTTCCATGAAAATTTGATAGTTAATAGAGTGTTTCAAAGAGTGCATCAAGGGAACTATCCCTTCTAGAGATTTATGTCAACAAATTATTACTCATAGTGTGAGAGATGTTTCCATTGTTCCACTTGGATGAGGAGAGATAGGCATTTACTGAAGGGGTGAAAATATAAGTTACAATAGTAACCAAGATATCCCACTTCATACTAGGTAACTTGATAGATAATGAACATATTATTATGAAGAGATTCATTGAGGTCTATTAATTACATGGTTTTCTAGAGAAGATATTTTTAGATTAAGATCTAAGGATAACCTTTATATTTTGGTTGAATTTTAATTTAGCATTATTTACACATTCAAATTGGATTACTACTTATCACCCACCAAATAATGGATAGATAGAGTGATTTATCCAAGTTTTAGAAGATCTCCTTCATATATATTGTATGGATTAACAATACAAGTGAGAGAAGTACCTTCCATTTTTTGAGTTTACTTACAAAAACTCATAATAATAATAATAATAATAATAATAATAATAATAATACTAATAATAATAATAACAACAAAAAAAAAAAAAAAAAAATAATAATAATAATAATAATAATAATTGATTATGGATATATTTGAGTCATTATACCGAAGGAGGTGTAAAACAATAATAAACTAGGACATGTTAGAAGATAAGGTAGTCTTTGGACTTGATATTATTTCAAAAATGTAAGAGCAAGTCAGGATAATTAGGTAGAGGTTGGCCAAGGCCAATGATAGATAGAAAAGTTATGCTAATCTAAAGAGAAATAATAGTTAGTTTTTTATAGGTGATAAAGTATTTATACAAGTTAAACCTCAAAAAGGCTTGATTAAATTTAATAATTCAATGAAACATTCATTGAGATATGTGGCACCCTTTGAGGTTTTGGAAGTGGTGAATCCTGTAGCATATAGGCTTGCATTGCTACCATATCTAGCTCTTTTGTATAATGTCTTCCATATGTCTTATATTATAAAGTATATTGTTAAACCTTCACATGTGTTATATTGGAATGATTTGTAAATTATATACCCTAGGGTTGTCTTGGTAGAACCAATTAGAATAATTGACACTCACAAACTTAGTTTGCATAATAGAAAAGTGTCATAGTGTAAGGTCTAGTAAAAACAATTTTCTAAAGATAGTACCACTTAGGATGACTATGATGAATTTTATAGTTTTTTTCCACATTTTTTACTTGATTTTTATTGTATTTTATGTTTTATTTATTAAATAATGTTTTAAATTCATAACTTATGTTTGAATTAATTTGATCGGGATGATGACCATCTTTAGGGGGAAGGATGTCACATCCCTATTTCTCTCTAAGATGAATAACCTATTTGATCCATATATTACTATGGTTTATTAGTTGATTAACTAGTATTTGATTAAGCTTTATGTCATATGGTAATTATGGGATAGTTATGTGTTTCTTAATTTATATGATTAGTTTCCTATGAGTTAACAATACTTTTATAATATATACATTGTGATCATGTTTTCTAATTACACAAAATTATTTTATTGATTACTATTGATGATCATATTTATTTAATTAAATGATTTTTCTAAACTTTTGGTAATATGTATCATATCATATATGATGTAATTGCTTGGTTGAGTGATTAAATTAGTATATGTTATTACTTACCTTACTACCTTATTGGGTATGGTTGTGTAGTATAATGATTTGATGTTATGTATGAATTTATATAATAAGTAAATATGAATTTAATTCTTTTTTTGATATTAGTAAGATTCTTTAAAGGGTTAAAATCCAAGTACAAAAGCCATAGGGGTAGTGAACTAGGCCAAAGGCCACAAACAACCAAACCAAAAATAAATAAAATATAACTAATAGTAGAACATAGAAACCAATATCGAAACACTAAAAAATAGAAAAAATAGTTGAACATATCTTCCCAGTCTTCCTTAAAGAAGGTAATAATTTCCTCCTTAGTGGTAGCCTTTCTTTTTATGTCCATATCTTCACCTGAATCAACTTATAGGATAGATAGGGTTGTAGTAGCTCTGTGAACAACTTTAATGCATAAAGTGGTTAAAATTTTCATTTTGTTTTTGAGAAAATGAAAACCCTTCTTGACCTCTTCCAAATCCTTTCTAGTCTGAGAACAATTGTCATATATTTTAACATTAGAGGATTCTTAAATAGGATCATCCATGTATTCTATGACCTTATCAGATTCATATAAAGAGTTGTTTAACTCCTCAAAGAAAATAGTGCCCTCCTTTCCCCCCCCACTAAATAGGGGTAAAATTGAACTTTAATATTTCAACACCTTCCTTAGGGTCAAAAATTGAGGTGTAGTTGATAATTTTCAAAATAGGGGTCTAACTTCCAACTAATATGCTTGATCTTATGATGCTCTACCTTTTACCAGTGCTTTCCTTGTTCTCAAAACCTAAATCTAAATGGGCCTTCTCTTCTATTTTCTCTTGGCAATCCAATTTTTCCTTTTCCACATTTAATATGCCTTTCTTCCCTTCCATAGTAGCTTTTTTGGATTTTTTTAAGCCCACCTTTTTAGGAAAACATTAATCCTCAATGACACCCTTCCTTTTTTTCCTAGTAAAGAGCGATAGCCTATTTTTCATTTCACACAGCCCCTCAACCACTATATGACTAGGGGACCCAATCAGATCATCCTCCTAATACAAAGAAGTTATTCCCTACAAATGAGGGGATTTGAAATCCAAAAAATTGGGGGGGGCGGTGTGGACCTAAGGAATTTGTTACTAGATCCTCAAGTTTTTGGGGAAGACCAATGGGGCCCAAAAAATCTTTTGGGGATGAGACAGAAGTTTTATTTTTGAGACGTGAACCAAATTTAACACTTAGAGGAATATTATCCTCCCAATCACTATCATGGGCCTCATCAACCAATATATAAGTTATGGGTTTAAGAAGGCATAGTTATAGGTGGAAATGATAGAGATGGAAAATTAGGCCTTGATAGAGAGGGATGGTTGTGGCTGTAGGGTTACTCTAAAAATCACTCTTAGTAACTTTAATAAAGGGTTTAAAAGAAGGTAGTAGATAATATGGAACATTAATAATTATCTTATGGCAAAAATTATTAAGCAAAGCAAAGTGATAATGATAATAAAATTTAAACTTGCCTTCCAAATTAATATATTTCATGATGAGAAAAATAACCTTATCCCATGGATAGACAAGGTTTTCCCTATCAAAACACCCTTGCAACTGAATCAGTGTCTCTCCTTCCTTGTAGAATTTCCACATTCCCTCTAGGTCCTGTACTTTGTTTAGCTTCCTTAGTATTTTTCCTTCACAACATAGACTCATGGATTTAGATATCATAGCTTTACTAACTTTGAATTGGATGCCTCCAACTCAAACCATGTGATTTACATCCCAAGAAGTAACAAACTGAGTCAAAATATTTTTGGCAAATCTAGTTAGGCATTCTTGAAATAGAGAAATACCTCTTTCATATGAAATGATCCATAGCATGGTGTCATCTTTGAAATATACACATGACTATAGCTCTATTTTGACCTTATCCCTTCCCATGGTTAAGCTCTTCCTAGAGATGAAGAGAAGATTTCTCAAAGCAATATCCAAAACCCAAAGTAAAAGTTTTGAGATGGAGGTATGGTCCTATTTAATTAACCAACATTTATTTCCTTTCAAACTCCTAAATTATTTTTATAGGACCAGTAATAATTTCTAAAGTCATGAATTTTGTGTGGAGTAATAGTTAGAGCTTGTGTCTCTAGAAATTGGAGCTACCTTGTGTGATATCTAGGTAGATGCCTAAGGCTTACACCAAAATGATTTTCATTGACTTGGAAAATCCCATCATAAAAAGTGTAATCTTGCATCATATTTTCCTTTGTGATGACTACTCCTATTTTCCCCTCCAATAGAAAGCTATATATAATGAATCCCTAGATTATAATATATTTGACAATATTTTCTAACCAAGTATGTTTTATTGAGGTCATTGATTCAAATAGGGTTAGGCCTCCAATTGGAGGCAATCTCTAACATAGAAGGTCATTTTTAAGTTAGTTGAGTCTATCATTAATGAAGGGGAAGGTGGTGGTGAGTATGTTAATGGGGAAGAATAAAATAAAGTGGGATAAGGTTTTGAGGCATGACATGACACATTGCATATAGAGGATAGAAAATAGAAGAGAAGAAGGAGAAAGTTTGAGTGAAAGAAGGTATACATATGATTTTCTTGGATTAATTATTAGGTTGGTTTTGTATTTAAATTTCCTATGTGTAATGTTTGAGGGATTTTGAATGTAAATAGTTACTAGTTATGAATTTGTTTGAAATGTTATGATAAGGTTTAGAATGGATGTATGTAGGGCCCTATGGAAGGATCAAAATCCATAGAACCCAGCATCCAACCCAAGGTAACCTAAGGGAATTGGGTAGGACTATAGTAAATGACATGGTTATTATAGATTTAAATAAGTTGTCTTAAACTCCTCTTCCATTTTGAAAATATATGTTATATCATGGGAATGATTATTTCTTAAAGGGTTTATTTGATTAGATTGACATAGTGTTATTATTGAACCAATTATGATATATTAATTATGATATTTAGTAAACTAGATTGAAAATTTGGATGTATGAGGGCTCGACTATGTAAACCTAATTGGATTTTGGGTATAGATGTATGGGTTATTTATACAAAAAACACTGTGAATACACAGACACACACACACACTAGGATATACTAATTTTTGAATTGATAACATAGACACACATACACACACACATATATATGTTATCAATTCAAAAATGAGTATATACTAGTGTGTGTGTGTATTCATATATATATATATATATGTTATCAATTCAAAAATGAGTATATACTAGTGTGTCTGTGTGTATTCATAGTGTTTTTTGTATAAAGAACCCATACATCTATACCCAAAATCCAATTAGGTTTATATATGTATAGGGCTTTTGAGGAAAAATTATATGGGTTGAATAGGACTAGTTGTAGGATGCCTATATGCATGAATTCGATGTATGGGTTCTAATGGAATTTAGTTGATTCAAATTTTAAACAAATTCAGACATTTTAAATTAAGATCATTATATATATATATACATATATATATATATATATACATATATATATATATACACACACACATATATATATATATATATGTGTGTGTGTGTGTGTATATATATGTATATATGTATATATATATATATGTATATATATATATATACATATATATATATATGTATATATATATATATATGTATATATATATATATATGTATATATATATATATATATATATGGCTTTTGAGGGAAAATTATATGGGTTGAATAGGACTAGTTGTAGGATGCCTATATGCATGAACTCAATGTATGGGTTCTAATGGAATTTATGTTAAGGTGTGGAGCCTAAAAGCTTCACCAAGGAGTGCATTACCAAATTTGTAGGTTTACACAGTCACCGACGTCGGTCAGGAGTGACCGATGTCAGTCAGGTGTAGTTTAAGAGATACCGACGTCGGTAGGGATCGACCGACGTCAGTCACAGGCAAGCAAGAAGGAACCAGCATTGTTTACCTGTGCATCTAGAGAGCTATTTCCAAGGACATAACTAAGTGTTTGCATGATGTGTTTAAGTCTTAGTCTTAAGTCCACATCTCTATTATTAGTAAGACTATTTTTAGAGCCCTTGTTCAAGAGGCTTAACTATTGGTTGTAAGTGCATGCTCAAGTCTCCTAATTATATATGTAGAATTAGATCTTCTTAGCTTATTGTAGTGTATTGGTATGTTGAAAGAATAGTATAGAATTGTATAGGTGAATCAATCTAGGTTGTTGGAGTTGATTGTACTTGAGAGAGAAAGATCTTGAGGGAAAGAGATCTAGAGAGAGATCTATGCATCTGAGAGAGGAGTGGAGAAAGAAGTTTCTTCAATTGTATTCCTTCTGTAAAGAGTTTAATACAAGTTTTCAGGGTAGTTTTTTGTATCTCTTGTTCTTTGCTATTTATCATTCTAGTTACTTATCTATCTGATTTAATTTTGCAGTTTATTGCTTTCATAAGTGTAATCAAATTGTTGGTTAATCCCCAACAAGTGGTATCAGAGCCAGGTTGCAGGTTGAGAGCTTGATATCCAATAAGTGGTATCAGAACTCAGGTTCACTAACAGGTTGTTCAGATCTATGTAGTGTGTATTGATTACCGGTTACTCATAGGGGTTTCTGCAGGGATTTCTATTTGAGTGGGAGAAGCAATGGCAGAAGAAAGTAAACTGAGAATGGAGAAGTTTAATGGCAAAAATTATCAACATTGGAGAATGCAGTTAGAGGACTATCTGTATCAAAAAGATCTATACTTACCATTAGGTGGGATTGTAAAGAAGCCCACAGACATGGATGATGAAGAATGGGAAGTTCTTGATAGAAAGGCTCTGGGGTCTATAAGACTGAGTCTAGCATCTACTGTAATATCTAATTTATCATAGGCAAAAACAATGGTAGAGTTGATGACTACTTTAGCAAATTTGTATGAAAAACCCTCAGCTTCTAATAAGGTATATCTTATGAAGTAGTTATTTAATTTTTGTATGCAGGAAGGTGGATCTGTATCTAATCATCTGAATGATTTCCATGGGATTGTAAATCAATTAAGTTTAGTCAATATTGTGTTTGATGATGAAATTAAAGCTCTTTTAATATTATGTTCTTTGCCTAAAAGCTGGCATAGCTTAGTAATGGCAGTTAGTAATACTGCATCTACTTCAAATATTTTAAAAGTAGAGGATGTTGTTAGTGTTATCTTGAATGAGGAAATTCACAGGAAAAGGACAAAGGAAACATCAGGGAATGCTTTAAGTTTTGAGAGTAGGGGGAGGCAAAAAGAGAAGAGAAAGAAAGGGAGATCAAGATCTAAGTCTAAGGTGAGAGGTAGATCCAAATCTAGAAATGGCAGGAAGCCACAATACTCAAATTGTGGAAAGATGGCGCACATAAGCAGAGATTGCTGGTCAAAGCCTAAGGAGGACAATCAACACGAAGGAAAAGAAGAAGCAAAGGTTGCAGGTATTGCACAAGATGCTTTAATTTTCTCTTTGCATAATAATATAGAATCTTGGGTTTTAGATTCTGGTGCATCTTTTCATGCTACCCCTAATAGAGAATATTTTAGTGACTGTATCCATGGAGATTTTAGAATAGTGTATCTAGGGGATGATGAGCCTTATGAAATTATTGGCAAAGGTAAAGTGCAACTGAAAATGTAGAATGGCAACACATGGGTGTTGAGAGATGTTATGCATGTTCCTAGCTTGAAGAGAAATTTGATTTCTATAGGAAAGTTAGGGGATGAGGGTTGTACAGTAACTCTCACAGCTAAATCTTGGAAGGTGACCAAGGGTGCACTTGTTATGGCCAGAGGTAAGAGAGTAGGTACTCTCTATTTATGTAATTATGTTACTAACAATTCTCCTTCTGTATTATCTACTTTAGATGTGAATGCAAAACTGTGGCACTCAAGGCTTGGCCACATGAGTGAGAAGGGAATGTCAATTCTTAAGTCTAAAGGTAAGCTTTCAAATTTAAAAAGCATAGATCTATATTTTTTTGAGCACTGTGTTTTTGGAAAATAGAAGAGAGTGAGTTTTCTCAAGACTGGGTCAACAAAGAAGAAGCATAGGTTGCAGCTTGTTCACACAGATGTGTGGGGATCGGCTCAGGTAGATTCTATTGGAGGATCACAATACTATGTTTTGTTCATAGATGATGCTATAAGAAAGGTATGGATCTATTGTATTAAGAAGAAATCTGATGTATTTGAGACTTTTAAGATTTGGAAAGCTATGGTTGAGAATGAAACATGCAGAAGATTGAAGTGCTTGAGATTTGATAACGGTGGTGAGTTCTGCAACTATAAGTTCAACTGGTACTATTATATGCATGGAATCCATAGGCAAAGGATGGTTCCAAGGACACCTCAGCAGAATGGAATTGTTAAAAGGATGAATAGAACAATTATGGAGCATGTAAGGTGTATGAGATTGCATGTTGGTTTGCCCTTAGAGTTTTGGGCAGAAGCTGTTGACACTGTAGTGTACCTTATTAATAGAGGACCCTCTACAGCTCTAGATGGTGGAATTCCAGAAGAGGCATGGATAGGAAAAGAGTTAGATCTCTCATTCCTCAAAGTTTTTGGTTGTGAAGCCTTTGTGCACGTTGATAAGGAAAATAGAAAGAAGCTGGATGCTAAGTTTATGAGGTGCACATTTATTAGCTATGGCTCAGATGATTTTGGTTTTAGATTTTGGAATCTAGGAACTAACAAGATAATTAGGAGCCGTGATGTTGTTTATAATGAAAAAGTGATGTATAGTGATCAGTTGAAGAAGCTGAATCAATCTGGGCAGAGCAATGGAGAATTGGACGAGGTGACAGTCCAATATGAGCTCATGAGAAAAATAAATAATCACTTTTAGGAAAACACAGAGACTAACATCAACAGGGTAAGAACCAATGTCGACATGATAGAAACTGATGTCGGTCATATAGAGACTGATGTTGGTAAGACAGACACTAACGTCGGTCAGGTAGAACTGATGTCGGCTAGTAACAGGCCTAGAAGTGACTGAGGTCAGTCACTGTTAGAGAATTTGGGTGGACAACGTGTTGTGAACGAGTCTCAAACACCCATCAAGAGGTCAGAAAGGGTAAGTAAGCCTCTAATTCGATATTCCCCTTCATTATTCTATTTATTTCTTACTGATGGTGGAGAACTAGAGAGTTTTCAAGAAGCATTATAGGTGGAGTCCAAGAGTCAGTGGGAGCATGGCATGGTTGAGGAGATGGAGTCCTTAAAAGAGAACCAAACATGGGATTTGGTTGAGTTGCCAGATGCTAAGAGGACACTGAATAATAGATGGAACTACAGATTGAAAGAAGGTGAGAATGGACAGATGAGATATAAGGCTAGATTGGTAGTGAAAGGATTTACACAAAAACTAGGTATTGATTTTGGTGAGATTTTTTCTCCTATTGTTAAAATGACTTCTATACAAATTGTACTGTCTTTAGTTGCTATTGAGGATTTGCATCTTGAGTAGCTTGATGTTAAGACAACGTTTCTTCATGGAGATTTGGATGAAGAAATATATATGGAACAACCAGAAGGATTTGAGGTCAAAGGTAAGGAGAAGTTAGTGTGCAGATTGAAGAAAAGCTTGTATGGCCTCAAGCAAGCTCCTAGATAGTGGTATTTGAAATTTGATAGGTTTATGACTGAGCATGGCTATAGTAGGTGTCAATCTAACCATTGTGTGTATTTTAAGAGATTGGATAATGGTAGATATATTATTCTATTGTTGTATGTAAATGATATGCTGGTTGCAGGATCACACATATAGGATATCTCTAAGCTTAAGGTGAAACTAGCTCAAACATTTGCTATGAAGGATTTGGAAGCAGCAAATAAAATCCTTGGCATGAGCATTAAGAGAGACAGGAAAAATCACAGGTTGATTTTGTCTCAAGAGGATTATGTGAACAAGGTGTTGAAATGGTTCAATATGCAGGATGCTAAACCAGTAAGCACACCTTTGGCTGGACATTTTAAATTGAGTAAAGAACAATGTCCTAATTCACATGATGAGGTAGAGTACATGAGTAAAGTTCCATATTATTCCACAGTAGGGAGTTTAATGTATGCAATGGTGTGTACTAGACCGGATATTTCCCAAGCAGTGGGAGTTGTAAGTAAGTATATGGCCAATCTAGGAAAGGAACACTAGAAAGTAGTTCAGTGGATCCTTAGATATCTGAGAGGAACCAATAGTAGGCATTTGTGCTATGGAGGTTCAAATACTTCTCTACATGGTTATGTAGATTCAGATATGGTAGGTGATTTGGATGGCAGAAGGAGCACCACAGGATATGTTTTCACTGTAGGTGGAACAATGGTTAGCTGGATATCAAATTTGCAGAAGGTTGTTGCCTTGTCAACTACAGAAGCAGAGTATATTACAGTCACAGAGGCTAGCAAAGAGATGATATGGATGACACGGTTCATGGAAGAGCTTGGAAAGGAGCAAGAGAGTTATAGATTATACAGTGATAGTCAGAGTGCAATTCATTTGGCTAAGAATTCAGCCTTTCATTCAAGAACAAAGCACATACATCTTAGGTACCACTTCATAAGATAGGCATTGGAAGATGGTGAGTTGAAGCTGGAGAAAATCCATACAGATAAGAATCCTGTTGATATGTTAACCAAGCTGGTTACAAAGGAGAAGTCGAATCTTCATTCAACTTCTGTTGGTCTTCATGATTAAGTTGAAGATGGAAGAGCTAGAAGATGTTGCTGTACAGGTATTGGTGCAGCTGTTTATCTCCAAGTGGGAGATTGTTAAGGTGTGGAGCCTAAAAGTTTCACCAAGGAATGCATTACCAAAGTTGCAAGTTTACATAGTCACCAGCATCGGTCAGGAGCGACTGACGTCGGTCAGGTGTAGTTCAAGAGACACCGGTGTCGGCAGGGATCGACTGACATCAGCCACAGGCAAGTAGGAAGGAACCGGCGTCAGTTACCTGTGCGTCCAGAGAGCTATTTTTGAGGATAGAGCCAAGTGTTTACATGATGAGTTTAAGTCTTAGTCTTAAGTTTGCATCTCTATTATTAGTAAGACTATTTTTAGAGCCCTTGTTTAAGAGGCTTAACTATTGGTTGTAAGTGCATGCTCAAGTCTCCTAATTCTATATGTAGAATTAGATCTTCTTAGCTTATTTTAGTGTATTGGTATGTTGAAAGAATAGTACATAATTGTATAGGTGAATCAATCCAAGTTGTTGGAGTTGATTGTACTTGAGAGAGAAAGCTCTTGAGGGAAAGAGATCTAGAGAGAGATCTGTGCATCTGAGAGAGGTGTGGAAGAAAGAAGTTTCTTCAATTGTATTCCTTATGTAAAGAGTTTAATACAAGTTTTCAGGGTGGTTTCTTGTATCTCTTGTTCTTTTCTATTTATCATTCTAGTTACTTATCTATCTGATTTAATTTTGCGGTTTATTGCTTTCATAAGTGTAATCAAATTGTTGGTTGATCCCCAACAATTTAGTTGATTCAAATTTTAAACAAATTCAGACATTTTAAATTAAGATCATTATATTTATAGAATATATATATATATATATATATATATACACATAAATACATATATACATATATATATATATACATATATATATACACACACACATATATATATATATATATACATATATGTATATATATATATACACACATATATATATACATATATATATATATATATACATATATATACATATATACACATACATATATATATATATATATATACATGTATGTATGTGGAAATATATATATATATATATATATATATATAGGGCTTTTGAGGGAAAATTATATGGGTTGAATAGGACTAGTTGTAGGATGCCTATATGCATGAACTCAATGTATGGGTTCTAATGGAATTTAGTTCATTCAAATTTTAAATAAATTAAGACATTTTAAATTAAGATCATTATATTTATGTATGACTCTGTATAGAGGCCATAACATGTATATTTATTCTTATTTAGGTCTCGAAACAAAATATGTTAAGCCATAACATGTAACATAGGTATGGGTAGGTGAGGAGTGAATTTTATATTTTGAACTTGGCTTTCTGTATAAAAATATAAATTAAGATGTTAAAGTTGATATGGTAGAGTTAATATTTAATTATATTCAATATATATGAACTACACATTTATATATGTAACTATGACTGTGTATTATTTCTTATTCTGATTTATCTTTGGAATGACTAAGATCTTTGCACAGTTGGCAATATGACTAGGTATGCATTTTTATATTTATTATACATTAATAGGTTTATATGGTCAAGTATATGTTATTATATGAAAATACTTACATTTTAAATAGATGGATGAGTGTATTTATTTGATCATATGTATTTAATTTTAGTATCAATTTAATTTGATTGAATAATAAAATTTGTTTAAAAGGATTTGGTCTACACTATTGTCTATATATGAATATTTATTTACATGAAATTATATGTGTTTTAATTACACAAGTACATGGGATGTCTACTTTATAAAAGGGTTATGTGGCTATTTTTGTTAGCTAGATATATACTAGAGTATACAGAATACTATGAGAAAATGGATAGTGGATGTCTTCTTAGAGTATATTGTATACAATAGAGTATTTATATTGTGTTGAATTTTTATTTTAGAGTTATAAAAATATACAAATAGATGGCATAACTTATATGTTTGTTGACTATGTAACAAATCTGGAAAAGATTATAAAACACACACACACACACACACACACACACGCGCGCGCGCGCGCGCACACACACACACACAGAGATGTATATAGATGTGTTATTTATAAAAGTATTATAATCATATAATTTTAATGTTGATCAAAATCATTAAATTATGGTATTTATGAGTTTTAAATATAAAACATATAAGGATATTTTGATTGGCTTTGATTTTATATGTGGAATATAAAGAAAAATATTAACATGTGTTATAATGATTATTTAGGGGAAGAAATATTATTATAAGTTACTTTTAATATGGGTAACTAATATTTTAGATATAATCATTACCCAAATGGTATGATATATTTAGGACTATTTTGATTCTATTTATTATTTTTTTAAAAACTATATGATATTGGATTTAGTACATTACATTTGAAAGATTAAATTAATGTATTTGATATTTTTGTACTTAGCATGTTTTTATTATTTAAAGGGAAATATTTTGAATTAATCTATTAGTTTTTATATTTTCATATATTTATAACCTAATCTCACATTCATGACCGTAAATAGGCAATGAATGGATTCCACTAGCTTAATTAGCACCATCAATCCAAGAAGAGGTGTAATCCAATTGAGTGGCGTGTATAAATTTGAAGGATCATAGAGATCATTATGTATTGTAAACTTTGACCAAATTAATGTTTTAATTAAACATTCTATTTTCATATGTTGATATAGTTTTTATAACTATATGATATCATGTTAGAACAGATTTTTTTTATGATACATATTATATATTAAGTATATTTGACACACAGGTTATGGTTTGTTACTCTCAATTCCCACACTATCATTATATACCCATACATGAATTTTTTTCCATCCCTTTGTTTGGAAAATAATTCATAGGATCTATGGTATGTGGTTAGTGTGGAAAAACACTCGGATGATGTTCTCCCTCCTATATGGAACACTATATTAGGGATTGCACTTGAGATTATAGATTAATACTTAAGTCATGTAGACTCTTCTCCATGGAGATTTATATCATGTTTTATTATTTTAGATATTATTATGCATTGATGAAAACTATAACATTTATACATTATACTTCTGCATCAATGGTTGTAATGATATATCAATAGTGGCAAAAATTTTACTATTTCATTTATGATTTGATGCAATATTTATTGCTTATTTACCTTTCTTAATGATTTTTATATTTGTTCATGGTGGTCCTTAGATAAGTGGATTAGTTATAAACATATTAGCTAACTAAAATAATGTAGTTAGTTAAAGATCACTAATTAGATTTCTCATAGTGAAATCTATGTGATGATTATGTGTAATTAATTTTTAAAAAATTACTATATTATGGTAAAACCCAGTGGGATTGTTACACCATATAAAAAACTAAGTCGACAATAAATAACCAAAATTAGAAACTCAAGTTAAACTAACCTGGGTCTTATATGGATGTCATATAAATGTATGAAATGGTATATTTTACTTATTATTGAGCTCTATTCCCCTTCCTGCCTTGTTACCATTCTCCATTTTTTCCTTATTATTTTTCCAAACTACATTTTGGATGGCTAGTCACCTCTCCTACTAAACTAAAAGTGATTCATTATGAACTTGAATTTACTTTTACCTAATATGCATACTATCCTTAATAATTCATAGTCCCATGACCTAATTTCCAACATGGATGCCACATGTAACTTCCTCATCATTGTGATAATGCCCAATTTAAACATAACTAAAACCTAATTTATTCCCTTTAAATTCATAGGAATTTTCTAATAAACATTTACCAAATAAAATACAAATTTCTAAAGTCATTGAATTTTTTAATTAATTTATTTGTGTTCTTTTACCATATTTTAACCCTCCCCTACTTTGTCACTAAAAAGGGGCATTAAATAAATAATTAAACAAGATCACCAAAAATCCAACACTATACAATTAGCTATAACATGTAAATGGTTTACCTTTCATAATTCAACATAATCTAATTCACATCAAGTTTTAATAAAAACATGATATCCACAAAATTTGTATATATCATGATAATCAGAACATCAAGATAAGTAATGTCTCAAAACAAATTAAAAAATGCCTTACTAACTCCAAGGATAAATAATGAAAGAAACACTCAATATTTTAACAGAATAATAATTGTCATTCATTTCATTTAAGAAAAAAAGAGTGTCGTGGGTGTGTGTATAGTTTTATTTATCTTTCTTTATCTACATTGATGGTATATTCACCCTTTTCCCTTATGATACTCTCCCTTTGTACCACTAGTGAGGGCGAAGCATTCCTGCAACCACCTTAATCAAATAAAAGGTAGTAATTTTGATCTTATAAAAAAATAACCAAGTAATCATAATATAACTAATTATCAATGATCTATTTTAATTAACTTAAATATGAAAATGAAATCATAGTCAAATGTGATCATTGAACATAGGACATTCATAAACATATGCAAATTTTCTTCAACATAACTGATCATGAAAACCACAATATGGCTACCAATCATATAACATAAATATATAGATATCATATGATATTCAAAAATATAAATCATTAGTTTTATATCACTTAATAGTACTTAAATATTTTTTTTAAGAGTGAGATAGTATATGACATTCTTCCATCTTTCATTTTATGTATCTATATTTCATTCACATGATGTATATCAATATATACATCTCAAAACCCCATATCCCCACCTTATGTTAGGTTAACTTAAAACATGAATATAGTTAATCTCTAAGATGTATAATCTCATTAATTTTATGTAAAATGATCATAAACTAATATAAACTGTGTCAATCATGATCATAATATAATAAATATTCATCCAATGTATTGTATCATGGTAGAAGAGGAAAGTCCAACATTTGTCTACTTGAGATATCATAGGTATAATGCATGTCTATATCATACTCGAGTACTTGTGAAATATATGTGTAAAATTTGATATGTCATCTACTAACATAAAATAAACAACATATACAAAAACTAGTAAATATGTTAAATGATAAATATTGTTTTGGTATATTTTATTTATTTGAATGTTTTTTATTTTCTATAATATTTGATTTATTTAATTTTTGTAATTTTTTAAATTTTTAGATAATGAATAATAATTTGTCATGATTTGTGTGTTGATAATGAAATAGATTCATGGCATGTTCTTTCTCTTTTCTCACTACATGATTAACATTGTTCTCACTATCATGTGGTATGTGAACCACTTGTCCCTTACAAGAAAATGAAATGCCTTATTAATTTGGATTGATTGTGGATCCCATTAGATATATATATAAACTTTCACCAATGTAAATGTGTATTGAGATGTATGAGGAATGGTCATATTTTTGTTTGGATAATACTTGGACCACAAGAAATTGGTAATATCAATTATTGCAATGAATATTTCCAAGTTACTTTTTGATGTAAGTCTTGTATATGGTATCTAATTTGTGATAAACATCTTACACTAGAATAGGTTTCCATAGTTGTAGAGTGAATATGGTTATGTATAAAATAATCTCCACTCATGAATAATGTTATTATATAATCATTTTGGTTAGGATATCTTTTTAATCATTTGTCTTAAAAACATGAAAGCACCATCTTATTTGAATATGATCTTATCCAAGATAATTTATAACTTCAAAACCTATGATTTGCTACAGATATTATAGAAGGTGGAACAAATATTGATGAGCTTAAAGTCCTTCAATTGGTTGGCTCCCATTTTTAGGGGATTAAAACTAAGAATGTATTGTTAAATTATTTTATATTTGTGTGTGATTAGTAGATTCAGAGAATTCAACATGAACTTTATCTTGGATTGAATTTTTAGTGATTTAAACTTATATTATGACTACTCTTATGAGTGATATGTAAATAGATATGAATATAGAATAATAACATAGTTGCGTGATTTTAAATTAAATATTAAGTATAAGCTTGAGAGGCGATTGTTTGATATTTTATAGATGAATAATAAGTATGATTTTACTTGTATTTATACTAGATATTTGAAATAATTCTCATGAAATCATTAATGACATTATTAGGCTAACCCTTACAAATCAAATATTTTCAAATTTGGGTGTTTTAGGGTAATGACATTTTTTTGAATCAAGGACAATAGTGTTGACATTATTTTCATGTCCTAAACACAACTATTTAGGATGGAGGAAAGATGTTTAGGTTATATAACTGATAATGAAATATATATATCAGAATTTAGGTGTTTTGTGGTTACATGTGATTTATATAATCATATTAATCAAGATTGGACTAGGAAATAATCGATTAGACATAGCAAGGTGGTGATTACAAGCCTTTTGGATAAAATAGAAGTAAAACTAAAGAGTAAATCCTTGAGATATATTTTTCAAGTGGAAAATACTAGTTTAAAATATAAATCCATATATAATCATCTAAATTTTCCATTGACCATTCATTAATATAGTAATGCATAAGGATAAAATTACTAGGTTAAATGAAATAATGTGTATCATGGTGTGTATAACACACCTTATATTTTATTGAGCCCATAAGAAGTTTCTATATGTGAATGGCCTAAAACCAAGACAAATTTATAGGTGTAGTTAGTGTATATAATCTAAAATTGAATAATTTAAAAATACTTGAAAGATAGAGAGTAAGGAAGTAATACACCTATGTTTTGATGCAACCATGTTTCCTATTTGTAGTTTTTCCTAGTAGATATGGTTCCCAACTAAAGCACTATAGAGAGTTCATAACTAAATATTAGAGACATAAATATGGAAATTGGAGGGTCATGCCCCTAACTTAGTATAAGGATAATTTTTTCCAAGTCCATTAAGAGCACATTATCTCAATCACACAACTCAAAAATAACCAATCTATATAATTTATTTAATCTTTCCTAAGTGAAATGATGTAACCATATCAAACCATAATAATATAATGACATTACTAATTCAATTGAGGGAAAAAAATCTTGATCAAACTAATTAAAAATACCTAGCTACTATAGCAGGTATGATCTAAAATAGTGCATCCTCATAAGGTCAGTGTATAAATGTATTTATAAACAAAAAATTATATTAAATTTGGTGCATGTGAATCTATAATATGTCTAAATTTGAAGTATTTGTTGAAATGTAACCTTTCATCTATAACATGTGTATAATATGTATCAAAAATATGAAATTTGTGTCCCAAATCTATGCTAAATGCATATCATTTTTCCCAAAATGTATATTTGAATAATGTGAACTATGTAAATCATGTAATAAAAAAGCATATAATAGTGTCATGTTAATTTGGATATATCAATTAATCTAAAAATATTCATACATAAAAATCCCTAAGATGTATGATATGAATCATGGAAATGTCTATAAGATAACAATCTTAATAAAAAAAATCAAGCACAAATACAATATTACTCAAATTTCATAAGAAAAGGGGTACAAGGAGAATAAAAATAAGTGGCATGTTCAAATTATGCATAGTTGAGTAGAGGACATATGTAAATTTTGACACACCAAATAATCAAGCAACACTTAAGGCACTATGGCAAACAAAGTAACATGTCCAAATGTTCCATAAGAAATACAAAGAAGAAAATAAGAAGTTACTCAAGTAAGCTAATTCAGGTATATGTAGTCATTAAATAAAATCAAGTAGCATAAACATGTCATACTATTTTATGCAGATATGTGTTAGCAAAATGTCATGAATAGTAGCATATAAAAAACACTGTGTAAGGTAGCAACATGAGTATAGGCATTGTTGATGTGGGTTTTATGCACACCCATGAGACATTTAAGAGGTACCCTCTAATGTAATATGATATCAATAGAGGTGAAATCCACTATAGAGTATGAGTTGTAGGTTATTGGGTTCTAAAATAATATGTGGTGGAATGACAAATGGTAAAGCAACTATGAACACATACAGTTTAAATATGGATATGAATCCTAGATATAATTTTAGGTGGACAATGATGGACCTATTCTAAATTGGGAATTATTTAAAGAAACTAAAAATAAATGGAAAGGTAAGGAAAAAAATAGAATATATATAAATATGTCACATTATTTCTAACTGGATTAAGAATAAGGACAATCACCATAAATTAATACTTGTAGCTTGCCCTTTGGCACACAAAACTAAAAATCCTAGTAAGGAAGTCTAAGGAACAAAATTTAATTAACTAAAATTTATTAACTAAATATTTTTGCTACAAATATTAATTGTTACATATCATAAAAAAATATTATAGCCAATAGGTAGAAATCCCCTTCGATTAGATATAGCCTAGTCTAGGAAGTTGGATCAAAATGGTGTTTCTACACATATCTAAATATTAGCCTAGCAAACCTGTTGCATGGAATTAATATCTATCAGTCTAAAATTTCTAATACACATTCTTAATTTAAAAATTCTTACTAATTAGCCACATACAACTCAAAATTTCTATAGCACATATCAAGAAAATAAACTACTAGTTGAGCAAAGAAAATAATTAATGTATCACATAAATGAAAGAGATAGTCATACAAAACAAACTTGAAAAACAACATGAAGTAATTTTTATCTATATTGAATGTCAAAATTTATCCTCTATTTTAAATGTAGGAGATACATGTATATATAGGCTTAGGATGGGGATGCCTCATCCCTCAAGCCATGCTCAAAGTTTTACCAACATTAGGACATATCTCAAAGAGGTTGCATGATATACATGGCCATAATGTAGCCAATCATTCAAAAGAGACAAAAAAATTAGAATAAAATTCTATTATAATTAACTAATGTAATCAAAATGGAAATTACCTATGAATAGGCCATTATAGTTGTTAATATTTGGTATTTGGTAGTAATTGAAGTTGTAATCAAAGTTGTATATGTGGTTATCCTAGGCATTTGAGAAGTAGTTATAACTAAAATAACTAGTGGAGGTAGGGAAAATAAAGGTACTTATTTGATTTATTTATTTTTAAATAGAGATCATTAATTACTTGGAATTCCATTTCAATTGCCTCTAATTCAAATATAGGTCTTTTGAATAATTAGGGGAATCTATCCATTAATTTTATACATACCTTTAATATAGCCCTAGGCTCCACATAAAGTGTCTTTATGTTAATGACCACGATTCTAGAAAAAAATATCAACTGTAGCAAGTCATATTGGGTCTTATACATTTCACCCTCAACCTCTACCTTGAAACTATTTGTTGTTATCTGGAGAAGGTATTTGAAGATGGCCTTGAGGACCAATTGTCTACTTGGGTTAATCACACCATTGATTATCATTTCCCATAAAATTTTAATGGCCTTGTCCTTGTATCTAGTGATTTATAAAACTAAATTTCACATTTATTGATTCTATTTAATCAATCTCTCTCCTAGAATCTATGTAGTTCAAGTCCCATGTTGCATCTGAAGTAGTTATTAATTTTAGATGGTCATAAGTCTTGTTTTAGGCTACCTAGCTTAATAAATGGAGTCTAGAATCCATCTTATTCATCTTATCAGAATGTGTGTACACATATCCTCACTTGGGTTTTTACTCTTTTTCACTTCTTATTAACTTGATAACATCATTCAACTTTTGAAATACTGCTTGCATGATATGCATGATGTCCTTCATAGGTTTTATGGTACTTATCACTTCTAATGCCTCCCAAAAATTATCAACTCCTATGAATATTTATTTTATTAATCCCTTAAAAAAGTCTACAAAGGTGCATGGGTCTTCTATGTAATCAAAATTATCAAAGGGGAGTAATTTTCTTTTCTTGGTTAAAAGAAGACATCTTGTCTTTGCTCCAATTTTACCTTCTGTCATTCAACCATTATGGTTTTCATTTTGACCTTATTCAAGTATTTATTTATCTATCTAAGTGAAACTTGAATATTGGTTATATAATAATAACTATGTATTTCCTACCTTTTTCTTCCCATTGCATTTTAATAATCCATTTAGGAATGTTTAAGGTGCTTAGTTGTTGTGAAGGTTCTACCTTACTTCTAGGAGTAGTAGATGGGGATTTCCTTAGATGGATCATGGGCTTGGGAAAAGAGGTTTTAAGTTTAGGGAAAATATGAGTAGCTCTTATCTAACTAATTACCTTATTTGGGATCATTATATCAATTATTATCCTTCTTTTTATGACCCCTTCTAAGTTGTGTGGTTACAAATTCTATCTAGGTTGCATTTCCAATTGGTAGGCCCAGTTGATTAGATAGTTTGGAAGGAGTAATTGGGTAAAATAATAGTGGTGAATAAAAAATATTTTAAATGTACTTATTTATTGATTCGAAAGGACTGAGGGCTTGATGAAGCAAAGAATGAATATGTAGGAGGGTTATTGAGATAATTTTACAAATAATTCATTATTGATGTGAAATTAAATATAATAGGGTATTTTGAAAGTTAGATGGGGATTCTATAGACTTAATAATAGGTTTTATTACTTTGTATTACATAATAAATGTTGTAAAATTTATACTAATTAGAATAATAGTTTCAACAATAAGTAAAGAAAGAGGATCTTGTAAACTTACCACTTGAGGAGTAGTAATTAGGAGAAGTGTTGTTATACATGACATTATTGTATTGGGAGGTGTCAGGGATGAAGATAAGTTAAATGATTTTTCATGTGTATAATTTATAGGTTTAGACTCTATTTCATCTTCTTTATCTCCATTTGAGTCATGAAGTAATTTAGTTGATATTGAACTAGTCTTCAAAATATTAATGTCACTATGTTGAGTCTCCTCTGGTAACCATTCATCCTCAAGATCATTTTTTGTGGTCCCACTAATGGTTTTAGACAATGATGTATCTATTTAATCCTCCCATTCAACCTTATTAAACCAGTAATTTTCATTATCTATCACCTCTATATGATATTTCACTTTAGAACATTTTATTTTATCCAATCTTCCCTTTGAATTTTCTTGTGATGTCTCCTTTAGTGGAATGCCCTAAGGAAAATCTAAAGGAGCCCCTTGATTACTATTGTATACATGGGGGATCTAGTAAGAGTATAATTTGATGATGGAAGGGTTGAAAAAAAAAGGTAAATATAATGGGGAAATAGGTGTTAATGAGGTGAGAGTAGTAGTGAATTTTGGGGGTGAACCTAGGGAAGTGGATGTTTATCCAGGGGAAGGAGATATTGATGGAGGTGGTGCTATAATTGTTTGGATTGGAGGTATGAGTGGATACAAACTATACACAAAAGGGAATAGAAATGAGATAGTCACCTACTACACTTTTATGAGTGGAGGAAATGGAAACAAAGAGAATGACCCCCTAGACTATGTTATATTTGAGATACTCTATGTAGTGACAATCAATTAAGGAAAGGTGGAAACTAGGGTGCTATTTTCAATAGTAATTACTAGGATCAGATGTTGATGGGTCCTTTGTCTAATTTTATATTCACTTACCATAGATTTCTATCTTGATGGACCAACCTATTCTTATCCTTATAATTCAACTTGGGGAAAGGATTCTTGAGAAGGTTTGAAACCTAATGATCTACTTTAATTATCCTATCCTTTTCCTCAATGGTTTTGGGATGATATTGCATGTGCCTAGCTACCAACATAGATGTATTTACCCTATTCATTCTTGTTTGGACCTCTATATCATTAAAATCATTCATGATTAATTTATCAGATGGATATGATGCATGGCTATATTAAATATTTACCTTCCCCCTATCTCTACTTATGTGCTTCCTAACCTTGTGTCCTAGATCTCATTACCTTTAAGGTGACAACTTGAAATAATAATGTGTTCTTGTTTTTCTCACTTGAAGGAAATGATCCCATCTAATGTACTAGATTCTACCAATATTGATGTGAGGTGTGTGGACAACTCATTGTTTGACACTTCTTAGTTTAATATCTATAAAATTAGCTATTTAGGCTACAATTTCCTATTCTAACACCTTATATGGGACTAAATGGGGTAAATACATAGGATAATCCATGGTTCCTCTATTCTAATGACTGTATGGTCTATACAGAGCTAATAGTCACTAATCATTTCAATGGTTCTTAGTATTTGGTTAGATAATTTGGGCATTTCCTTGCCATAAATGGCTTATTATGACATTGGATATAAGGTCTTGGTCAGTCTAGTCATATTATTACTTAATCTATGTATATGAATAATATTAAATTTATCACAATTTTATTTCTTATATTTCTTTATTTATGGATCCTAGGTTTCCTCATAAACTAGGTGAATACTCCTTGGTATGGTGTCTACTAGATAAGACATCATACAAAATTTTGCATCTAGTCTATATTATTAATTAAGGACTTCAATAATCAAATTGTTATTATGGATATCATTAATATCTATGACCTTGGTGGAAGTAAAGATGGTATCTAATAAGGGAATCTAATACTCATTGATGAAGGTTATTCTTGGGAAACCATAAATTCAATTTAACAAATCCATATCAATTCTAATTCTAGGCCTAAAGATTGAAATGGGAATAGTAGACATAGGGTCCCTAACTGTGAAGGTACTATGGTCACTAGTCCATTCCTACCACTTACTAGTTACATTATTTTCATACATCCATGAATTAACTAGGGATTGATTATAAGCCATTTCAAGGAGGGATAGCCTATAGTATTCTCCAAAGGAAAGCCCAAAAATATATGTTTTTGGGGTGGTACATTAGTTTAAATGCATGATTTTGATATAAATTTGGCCATTTAAAAATAAATCAAATAATGGGTTAATACAGAGCATTACCTCATGTTTTGCTATAGCATTATATAGGCCTACTAATTTTTCTATGACTAGGTCTAATTTGAATCTATGTGTAAAAGCTAAGAGTTGTTGTACAGAGGCACATGGTTATAAGAATTTAACTTCCTTCCATATAGTATAATAATTTTTGAATTCATGATTGAGTACAACCTCATTAAACCTTGTATTTATGTACTAATCAAGTCAGTAAGGGAATATATAGAGGGGATAAATATAAGGTGTGAAGCATAATTCATTATTTTACATTTAAGTGCTCTAGTTATAAAAAACAATGGAATTTTTTAGTAGTAATAGATCTCAAATTAGTGCTTACAACTACTTGTTAGATAGAAATGTAATTATAATTGATTTATTTGATTTCATATATTGAATTTGGATTCTTTACCTTTGTTAAATTGAATGCACCTAGTTTACCAATTCATGTAGATTAATGACACCAATAGCCTTGGATTTCTTTGTTTTTTTCTATTTTCATATTTTAACTTTGCTTGGTGAAGTTCCATCCCCTTTTATGGTCCTCAATGCCAGGTAGATTTTATTTTTTTTACTCTGAGTGCTTTCTCATATCTATTTAACACTTTGAATTATTTTGCTTCATAAAAAATCATTAAATTTATAAAACCTTGGTTCATTACTTATTGATAGTTTTTTTTTACTACCTCATGCTTGTGATATCATGACACATAGAGGGTTTTTTTAATCTTTGGCATACTAGGGGTGTCATACATAGTCCTCCACTATCCAAGCTCTAGGTGAGCAAGATGATGATACTAGAAACATCATGACACTTTACTCAATCAGAATACTTTGACAATGGAATGTCTGTGGGATCATGACACATGGATGGACATAACTGCTCTATTAGCCTCAAAGATTTTTTACATTATAATTCAATCTTACAATAATCACATGAGTGGGATTGTGACATGTTCATGGATGCCATCACTTCATTGGCTTAGGAATTTAATGTACTAGACTTAAATCTACTAGTTTTTCAGTGAGCAAGTTTTGTGACACATTATATTATCTAGACCTTAGACTCACCCAAGAGTCTTTTTTAGAATATTTTAAGTGTCACAAAATCTACAGGATATTAGGTTGTTTATACATTGTGTTTGTGTGTGGTAGAGTGATTTTATCTTATCCTTGTTTTGAAATGTTTAAAAAAGACTTGGAAAAAATTTAAGTTTCACAATGGCCTCTTTGAAGCACAAATTAAAAAATTATGAGTTTAGGCATTTTTATACTATCTTTCAAGTGTTTATAACCCTGATAGAGTTACATTTTATTTCCCCCTCTTCTCCCTTTGTAAACTTGCATGATGTGTGATACATTGATTTTATTTCATCATGTGAGTCTTTGATCACTCTTTATTATGCATTGTTCCTCCTTTTTTTATAGAATTCAAATGGAAGAGAGGGTTAGGAAATACCATGAGTTGGTCTATGGGAGGAACAAAATTCAAGTTTCTAGCATGTCCTTACCAGTGGCCTTTATAAAAATTGTTATAATCTCAAAATAAGTATTAGTGTGGAAAGCATGCTTGACCCAAAGAATTACAAAAAAAAACATAATTGACATGTGGCTATGAGATCAAGTTTTATATACCTAAACACAATATTCAACTTTGATATGATCATGCTCTATTTCATATCACATTGCATGGGTGTAAAAAAACTTGTGAATCAACCTATTTATGTACTCTACTTAGGCTCTTACTTCACTTACTTTCCCTTTGAAAACTACCCTCATAGATTTCCTATATAAGATCAAACTTATACATGAAGCATAATATATTGGATATTCTCTTTATCATTTAGGAATGATTCAATTAGGATTCTCTAAAACAAAAAACACCTACTCCAGAAAATAGGAAAGCTGATTTAAGGAAACAAAATGCTAAAAGTAGAAAAGGTTAATCTAGAAAAAGCAAAAACTACCCTGACAATAAGAAAAGATATAAATTAGGAAAATGAACTATGAAATCAACAAAACCTGTTTAAATTTACATTTACCAAAACATATAACATTACTTAGAGACATCCTCAGTGGGATTAGCCATGAAATAATGATTCAAAAACTATCTATCGACTGTAAAGGTAAGGTTATTACATTTAAGGTATTTCAAATGGAAGGCATTATTTCCCATAATATCATATACTTGATATGGTTCAATATAAAATGGAGTGAATTTTTTTATGTTGGCCCTTTTTCTAATGAGATTTATCCCATATGAGAACTAGGTTTGAGATCTAAAAGGCCTTAATCTTAGATATTTTAATGAACCAAATTTTAATAACCTTTTGGTGTGTTTTTAATATTTGTAACACTTTAATACTTATATCCTCAAGGTGAACTATTTTTAAAAATCTTCACTAAATTCTTTGATCCTTTTCCATGTATTATTGTATAAAATGATAGGTTGGTAGTTTAAGAAACATGGGGAAAATAGGTTTCTATCAATACATCAATAGGAAAGATGAATTTTTAAGGGATTATTTATATCTTGTTATACCTTACCATAATTCATATTTTCAAAAAGATGTGCCATTCATTGAGCTTGCCTAGGATGACTTATTAATGACATTTATCAAGTTATTATTTGTATATTTAGCTACTCCATTCCCTTGGCATTAATAGTTTGAATAGAACTTGATTATTATTTTATTATCATAGGCCCACTCAATGAATTTATAAGATTGAAAATTTGGGCCATTATTATTAATTAAGTATATGGGAGTACCAAATTTGGCTAAAATACACTCCAAAAACTTAATAACATCTTGAGCTATAAAGTTCTTAGTGACCACCATATAAACATAATATTCTCAAAATTTATCAATTATTAATGCTTTCTATCTTAAATGAACTCATATAGTCTCAATATCTCTAATGCATGACTTAAAGGGTACACCCAAAAAGGGGTGTGTAGACCATTGGTGCTTCACAATATTATTGTAACCTATACCACCACTTTCAACCTACAAAACTTATCTTATAAAACTCCTTACATTTTGATACCTCCCTTTTGAAATACTCCTAGTGATTTAATGCCGTAAACAACCACTACCTAATCCAAAAACTCTTTTTGACATTTATCAAACAAAGTTGGCTTGGACTAACACTATATTTAAAATATATTAGCACATTATGGGTTTTAGTTAGCCTCAACTGACCCAACCCAAGACATTGCTTAATTTTATAAATAAATGATACATGGTCAATTTAGATAACTCTATCGAGTAAAATTTCATAAAGTTTTAGGGTTATATTCATCTATATAAACATCCTTTTCACTATTTCTTAGTGACAGATAGAGTTAATCATTCATTTTCTCTTCTTTGCTATCTGTTCTTCCATAATTCTACTTGTGGAGTCATTTCTTAGGGTTTACACTTGGATAATAATATTGTATTATGGGAAAGTCTTGAATGCTTTGGCATATATCTGTGATCCTTACAAATGACAACAACCTCTTGAAAAACACCTTTGGCCAAGGGAGAGATTGAGTCTCGACTGGTTTCATCTTCAAGATAAGAATCTCTAACTCTTACTCCTCTATTTTAGTAGATATAAGTATCATAAGTAATGTATTTTGAATATATTTCTCTCTCCATGAATTAAGGTTATATATACTAGGTTAATTAAAATAATTCCATGCATGTTTAATTTTATATTTTTTAACCTCATTTTATGCCATAAAATTTGCTCAGTATTAGGTTAGATTTTAATTTAATTTGTATTTACTTTGTGAATATAGAAAAAATAGGACCTAACTAGGGTTATTGCATGGTGTTGATAGAATATTGGATTTGGAACCCTCTCTAGTGATATTATTGTGGTAAGGGACCCCTTGGTTATGTCTAGCGTACTGATCTTGGTTATGACCATGATTGTCTAAATGTACCAACAAGTAGAAGGCTAAATGTGATTTATATTCTTAGAGATAGGATTGATTTATAGATAAACTTTACTTTCCATTGTATACATTATAGTGAAATCAATGTGAATATAAATCATGAGGTTTTATTTCACACATTAATTTATTTTCAACTTACATATTTTAATTTTTATATTATTAGATCAAACTTATCGATACAATATAACATTTTATGCTCATGTTTAACACACAGTTACTCCAAATCAATTTTATTTTTTATGTGTAGGTCTTCTCCAATAATAGGTAACTATATCAATCAACTTGACATATTTATGTTTTTAAACTATAGGTTTGTATAATACATCAACTCAGTCACTTGGTTGATAACATATTTTCTACATATAGGTTTTATAAACTTTATCAACCTAGTCAACTCTATTAGTAGAATATAAAAATCATAATTTAAGAAACATAGCATAAAACTAAAAATTAAGCATATTAAAAATTATCAAGGTTCATTATTACCTTCTCTATCATTTTTATTTTTCATTTCTAGTCTTATTTTTCATAGTTTACAGTATATAAAACTATAACCCTATAGTGATCTAGGTTGGCTAGCTTAGCACAATTCTATACCTACTTTCTCTCTAGAAGACTCAATCAACCTATTTGATAGTCTTATGGATCTTTCTCCTACAAACATTAGCAACCCTATCGACTTTATTATGTAATGTTTGCATATAGTGTCACCTGAACTAACTTTGTACTCTTCAAAAATAAAGAAATTAACCTATCTTTCTAGTAAATAATTTCATACAATTTCACCTAAAAAAATAAATAGTTTTTTTTTAATTTACCAATTTAATGACACTATTTTTATATTTTGCACACTCTTCCAAATCACTTAACACTAAAAAACATTAAATATTTTTTTCCCAAGGTCTACCTGATTGGATTTCATCAACAAGGGGGAAGTTGACTTAGGTTTTTCTCCAAGTAAAAACATGTGGTTGATGGTATATATTGGAAAATTACTTAACACCCTTATAATTATAATATTGTGAAGTAAGGGGGTAGGGCCCAATACCAAACTAGTAACATCACCAATAAAGATCCCTTTTAGGCCAAACTACCTAAAACTATCCATTGATTTCTATTCTAGTTCCTTGTTACAACCAAATCTCCATCATATTAATTTCAAAATTTATTATAACTTAACAACATTCATGAATGGCCACTTAGTTTAACATTTACATTCTAGTTTTGTTGCTTGTTTTTTTATCATTATATTTTGTATTGCAAAACTTGTATTAGCCAACATTGGTACAATGTTTACACTGTGTGATATAATTAAATAAAACACATTGATACAATTCAGTTTGTGCTTCAATTTATTTTTATTAGTTCTTATATTGAAAAAAAATTACTATCTTCAGAACACAATTGACCTTATCGAGTCAGTATATTATAAGCTACTTATTCTATTTATCTGCAATACATAGTCAACCTATCTTACTATGTATTTTAGAATACCCTAATTTCACCCTATTTATAAAATAGTTAAGTAGTTCAAATATATTTTACATCATTTTATACTGACCTTTCCTATAGACTATGTCGACCTAGTTGACTCTATACCTTTTGGTCGATATTGTTCTATATTTGGATAACTTTATCCCTATTTTTACTCTTTGATTTCCAATATTATATTATGCCTTCAAGAATCTTGAAATCCCATATAAATATATTTTTTGATAACCTAAATCCGTTTAGATTATATATGGGATGTTCTTTTCTTCTTAGCTTTACTACCGAAGAGGATCTTCACTCCTAGAGCAATTTTTGTCATCCCTCATCTTTGGACTGCAATATGCTCCAAATATTTCAACTAATGAGATTGATGTATTAGATCCATTATACACTTATAAATATAATTCTATATTTAAATCAATTTATTACACTATGATGGAAATTTACACATGCCTAACAAACAACCCCATAAGAAACCTTCTTAACACCAACAACCCACCTCATAGAAATCTAGCTCTTAACAACTCTCCCCCTAATAAAAATTCAAGGAATTTTTCCCTTACCAATCCTAATAATCCTCCTCCCAAAACCTATCCACTAGTTTATATCACTCAAATTCTTGCACAAATAGTGAAACAAATGAACATTGTGTAAACATTTAGTACCTATCAAATGATGAAACTACAACATCATTTGATAAACATGGCCAAACAACCTCCTATTCTTCTTCTTGAAAATAATCAAAATTTCATCCTCCACCTCTTAAATATGCCATGATAAATATCATTCACCAAAATAGTATGCACAATAAAATGCTTCAACACATTCAAAATGAAACTTTAGACCCCTTCATTATTTCTATTGATATTAGAAATATATCTCCAGCTATTAAATATGATGAGACTAAATACCTTGCATCTTTTCTCAGAGCATTTGGTAATATTTATAAAGAGTGGATTCAAAATAATACCTCCACCACTACTAAAATTATAGTTAAAACCTTCACAAGTGACACATTACAATGGTATTTCCAACTTCTCCAACATTCTATATGGAAACTTGAGGATTTAGTCAATCCTTTAGTTAAGCAATTTCAACATAATGATATGTTTAAAAATTGTCTTAGTCATTTCATTAATGATAAACAATCCCATTATGAATCAGCTCATGATTTTATCAAACATTAGAAATTTTTGGCTCACAAAGCTAATCACAACATGGTTTATGATAAAATTGTTAAAACTATTCATAACTACCTTAACACCTTCCCTCCAATACAAGGTTCAAACTTTTGCTCCCCAAAATGTGAATGATGATATCAATCAAACAAAATGATAATACTTTGTAATGAACAATTCTAACCCAATACTAAAAATATCAATGGATATTTACAACATTCCATAAATGTAATCCCTAGTAATCCTCCTCAAAGAAAACTAGGATTAGATAAAATGGATAATCATAAAGATTCCCATATGCCTCTAACTTTTCAAAAAATGAAACAAATTTTATCAGCTTCTAAACCACTCACGTATGCTAATAACCCACCTATATGGTATGATCCTACCAAATTTTATTGGTTTAATGTTGATATAGGTCATTCTCATGAAATATTTCATGGCATTTTAAAATTTGTAGTTTATTTTATTTTAGGAGATATATTCAATCATGTTGTTGTGATAAATATACATAATCATGATTATAATACTACCTCTCAAGAGAAACAAACTTTTAATAATTATTCCTATAACAACAAAAAAAAATATACATCTAAACCACAACATTCAAATAAGGATGTTTGTGTAATTGACACTATGATCAATACTATACCAATTCTCACTATATGAATGTGGTTAAAGTTAATTATCGATGTAAACCCACCCATAAATCTCCTATCACAAATCCAAATAAACCATTACTCAAAGATAAAATTATTTAAGAATCCACTACCACTAATATACCTTTGGAAACCAACGAGGAAACTCTTCCTCAATCTGAACCACAAACTACCTCTCTTCTTACAAAAAACTATTTTACCTTTCAAGCCTCATGCTAGTTCCTTATCTTCAAAATCTCATTATAATTTATTAGAGGAACTTAACTATATGAATTGTAAAATACCTCTCATGGAGATATTTCTCACTTCTCCATTTCATTAAAAATTCTTCATGAAACAATTACAAGAAACTAAAGAACCATCTTCCCTAGAAGTGGAATAACTTCCTCATAAGCCTTTACCAACAGAAGTTCATACTATTGAAAATATGTATCCTTCTTCAAAACATTCATTAAAGTTCCTTGAATAAGACATGATCAATGATGAAATTATTTTTCAGTTCATTAACCCCCTTCTCTTAATAAAAATTTCCATTAATATCAACCTTATTTGAAAATTCTTAGTAGATGAAGGGTCAAGAATTAATGTGACATCTCTTTGGATAATTTAAGAACCTGGGTATAATAAAGATCATCTCAAGTAGACTTTTCTAACATGTTGTGGATTTTAAACTACCAATAAAAAATCACTTGGTTTTATTTTTATCCCTTTCACTATTGGACCCAAAACTATATGTAACAAGCTCATGATTCTATACTTATCATTATCCTATATTATACTCCTAGGTCACCTAAAAACACATCACGTTAGGGATATTGGCTATTATAATATCCAATGTATCAATTTTATTCATAATGGAAAATGTTATAAATACGAGGATAATCCTAATCCATGGAGTATTCATCTTCCCAACCCCAAATCTAAGTATTGGATTCCAACTATTTAACAAATTACTAATGAACCTTTACTTGAATCCATCAATATGAATCCATTTTTATAGGTCACTCTTTTTAATTCTAATGATGATGAGAAAAATGAATTTCAAAACAATTGTAATACTACTAAGATTTTTTGTTACATTTTAGAGTGTCTCCCTCCTTTTTGCCTTGTGATCATACCATCCCTCTCATAAATGATATCACTCACCTCCCTCTTTGATGCAATGCAAATGAAGAATATTACATATAATATGACTTCACCTATAATGAAAATTGAGTGAAAAAATTATTTAAAGACCCTTTAACCATTTCATCTCATAAATTTAGTGATCTAGGTATATCTCCTTTTGATGCTCCTTTAGAGACACAAGCATTCAATCTCTCTCACACCTATGATGATAACTACATCATGTCCCAAGCTCAATCACTAAACTTATATGTTCAACACTATGAGTAAACCTTAGGTAAAATACATGATTTAAACCTTAGTGTTCATACCATTTCCACTGATAGTGAATTAGAACTTGAAAATCATGCACCTCTAGTTAATTCTCCACTTCTTGATGTGAGCTATGAATTTGACATATAGGGGAGGTTATTTTTGTGTTAGTATCATAAAATAAATGAAACACATGCACTAAGATCCTAACAACTCTAGCCTAGAGAATAGGGAGAGCTTAGGTAACAAACACTAAATGAAAGCACAAAAAAAACATAAAAGACAACTCTTTTACCATTCCTGGAGTTCCAAATGGCTTTGTTTAATGTATTTCTCATATTTTTCATCAAAATCACTTGGTTTTATTTTTATCCCTTTCACTATTGGACCCAAAACTATATGTAACAAGCTCATGATTCTATACTTATCATTATCCTATATTATACTCCTAGGTCACCTAAAAACACATCACGTTAGGGATATTGGCTATTATAATATCCAATGTATCAATCTTATTCATAATGGAAAATGTTATAAATATGAGGATAATCCTAATCCATGGAGTATTCGTCTTCCCAACCCCAAATCTAAGTATTGGATTCCAACTATTTAACAAATTACTAATGAACCTTTACTTAAATCCATCAATATGAATCCATTTTTATAGGTCACTCTTTTTAATTCTAATGATGATGAGAAAAATGAATTTCAAAACAATTGTAATACTACTAAGATTTTTTGTTACATTTTAGAGTGTTTCCCTCCTTTTTGCCTTGTGATCATACCATCCCTCTCATAAATGATATCACTCACCTCCCTCTTTGATGCAATGCAAATGAAGAATATTACATATAATATGACTTCACCTATAATGAAAATTGAGTGAAAAAATTATTTAAAGACCCTTTAACCATTTCATCTCATAAATTTAGTGATCTAGGTATATCTCCTTTTGATGCTCCTTTAGAGACACAAGCATTCAATCTCTCTCACACCTATGATGATAACTACATCATGTCCCAAGCTCAATCACTAAACTTATATGTTCAACACTATGAGTAAACCTTAGGTAAAATACATGATTTAAACCTTAGTGTTCATACCATTTCCACTGATAGTGAGTTAGAACTTGAAAATCATGCACCTCTAGTTAATTCTCCACTTCTTGATGTGAGCTATGAATTTGACATATAGGGGAGGTTATTTTTGTGTTAGTATCATAAAATAAATGAAACACATGCACTAAGATCCTAACAACTCTAGCCTAGAGAATAGGGAGAGCTTAGGTAACAAACACTAAATGAAAGCACAAAAAAAACATAAAAGACAACTCTTTTACCATTCCTGGAGTTCCAAATGGCTTTGTTTAATGTATTTCTCATATTTTTCATCAAGAATTATTTGACAATGGATTTTTCTTGGCTCCTTCTCTCCTTGACACATTGGCCTTGATGTTGCTTGGCTTAAAATTTGGTCATGATAACATTCATTTCATGAGTCTTATGGATCAAATATTGTATAATAAATCTAAAATATCCAAGATTATAAATGAATTGGTATGGCCTCTTATTTATAGAATTAGAAATTAACTATCACCCAAGGTGAGTCAAGGTTGATTTTAGGCTTAGAATGAGTTCAAACTAAATCTAGGTGAGTATAATATAACTCCATTAGAGTTAATAGTTATTAATTAATTATGATTTTCAATTACTAGGCATGGATCTCAATATTATATATTTTATAATATTTTCAAAGAGCTTTACAACTAATAAAGGAAATGATGAAAGGCTAGGATATCTTGAATTTTATGAATTTCCTTTTTTTAGATATTCATTAATTGAAAATGGATAATTCAATTAGGTATTTAATATTTTTTAGTTTTTTAATTGATTTAGATTAGAATTTTTTCTCTTTCAATATTTATTCAAGTGTGTAAGTGCCCCACATAGTAGGTATATAGTCCAAATTGATATTTTTGATACCACAAGGTGATTCAGGATGAATATGTGAGAGGTTATTTTGATATATAATAGAATAACTAAGATAAATATGTCTCAACATGATTATGATATTTTATTAATGATTAATAATCATGTTTTGTACTTTCAATAATTCCTAATCTTAATTTTTAATGGTTTTTAGGAATTGGTCTAAAGTTTGGTCAAAGATTAGTTATGGCTAGTTTTAGGTGTTTACAATTTGCCACTATTTGGGAAAGTATTACAAGCTATAAGCAAAGTAATGTCTTCTCAAAGAATTAAAATGTATTTTATGCCTACTAATTAAATGTTAATGGATGAGCTATGGATTCCCCCTCAATGGAGTGATTGGAAAAGAGGTCAATGATCGGTCCCTCTAAAGGAGGAAATGATAGGACCAAAAAGATAAAATTGGGTGGAAAATATTGATTTACCTACAAGTGGTTATAATCAATGGGATGATGAGATACCTCAATTAGGAAGATAAATAAGATGATTTTACTATAGGTATTTATTATCATCATCACATGTGGGATCAAAATAAATAATTATTTTATAATAGGTGGTTATAAACATTGAAAAAAGGATAGGGGTAATAAGAGAATGATTTTACCAAAGTTAGTTATAATAATTATCTTAATGGAAATGTACCCCAATTAGGTAGATAAAGATAATGGATTTCCCAAAAAAAATCATAAGCATTATCACAATGAAAACATGCCCTAGTTGGGCAAAGAATGATACAGATTTACCCATAAGTGGTTATAATCTGTAACATCTAAATAGATCAAAACACAATGATTTTCCCAAAGGTAGTTATAATAATTGGTATAATGATGGGAGTATAATGGTAAATTTGAAAAAGGGGGCTTACATACTAAATCCATACTAATGGAGGAATATTAAGTCAATACAGAGGAGAAAGATGAATTTGGGCAACCTATTAATATAGAGATGCACATCCTAACTAGCAAGGATTAAAATTAGTTTGTTATATAATTACTCTATATTTTAGAAATGATTTCGGTAGATCAAGAGTTTTTTAGGTGCCAAGGAGAATTTTTGTGGCCTCATTGCCTATAATATTTCCTAATATAAATTTTGTTGTAGCATGTTTTAGTAGGCATCATGGTATAAAAAACCATGAGGACATAGCCAAAATAAGCATAAGGTTTGACACACAATCTAAGAAACATGTGAAAACAATACAATAATGATAAAAACCATGATGATAATGTGGACATATGAATATGGATGTATTCAATAATAATGCACAAGGAATCGCCAAATGAATGCACATAGATTGAATCAAGGCATAACAAGAAAGCAAACAAATAGGATAACAAACAAATAAAACACCAAGCAATGGAATAAAAAAATATAAAAAAAGAGCATAAAATGAATCAAAAATAAATAATGTTAATCATAATGTTAGCACAAATAGATAATAAACTTAATGATGAAAATTGCCCCTAAGTTATAGGGAAATAACCACCAAAATACCTAGAATGGGGGAATATCATGAAAGAAAAGGGTGGCCGAGTTGACTCCAAATGAACTATGCAAGAGAAATTTACCTACATAGTTCCATGGATGTGATGTCCAATATAAACTTTAGGCCAAATGTCATTCTCTTAGGAAATGGGATGGAATAAAATGATGAGAAAGAAATCATGATTGATGCTATAGAAGAATATGGGAATGGTCTCATAAAATGATAAGAGCATGGGATGTTAGGCTAGTAAAGATGGGGAAACTAAATTATGATTGTTTTATTATGAAATAATTAGGGATCCCAAAATCTTTAAGGTAGATAAATAGTTTATGAGTTTTTTTGTAATTTTCATTTATGAGTGTTTTTAGAAATTTCAAAGCATCTCAACTTGATTAAGAATTATGAGATACTAAATTGTCAAAATCATAAAATGGTGAGAGTTTTTAAACATAAATTGATTGTAAAATGGTGAGATCATGGAAAAGGGTGACTGAATTGACCTCAATGTGAATTGATCACTACCTACATAGTGTCATGATGGGACTTCAAGTCACTATAGTTTTCCCTTACAGTGAAAGAAGGTGACTAGTTAGTAGCAAATTCATAAACTAGGAAAAGTAGGCAAATGACATAGTACTGCATAGGAATTTCAAGGTGGTACTTTAAGGCATGATAATAGGTGTTTCTCTTAATTTTCCCATAGGCAATTATAATTAGGAAATAAAAACATAAGTTAATGATACTAATTTTCCTAGAGGTTGTTATAATTAGTAGCATGAAGGTGGCACTCTAATTTTCCCAAAGGTACTTATTATCAAGAAAACTTGGTATAAAATGAAACAACAAATGAAGGATGCAACTACTAAACCAAAATCATACTACTCCAAAAATGGTCATTGTCTATAATGCTAAAACAAATGTTGAAACTTGATCTGAATCTTCTTGTTGAAAGTGCATGTGGAACTAATTGAATGGAGCTAAGGTCAAAGGGGTTTTTTAAGGAGGATATAAATAACTTTAGTTAATAGGAAACGTATGGTAGAATGGTATATGATATGGTACAAATAAAATGATGATATGGTAAAATATAAATGGGCCTCATAGATAATACTTCAAAACTCTCAAGTGAAGTAATACTTGTGGTGTCTAATTTTCATTGGCTCATCAAGTTCATCCTTATCTAGTGTAGTGATCTTATATTCTACAGAGCCATAATTTACAATAAGGATGTAGGGGCCTATCTAGTTGGGTTTGAACTTTCCCTTGTGTTTCTTCTTAGATGTGGTATTTTATTTGTTTTATTTAAAAACAAGATAACCAAGCTCAATTTTTTTGTGTTTAACCCATAGGTTATAGTGGCTACAGAGTCTATTTTGGTATGATTAAAGGGTATTTATAATGGCTATGCATGTTTCATCTAGTAACTCCATTTTTTATAGGTAAGCTACTCGATAAGCTTCATTGTGTACAACATGTATTTATGAAAATGCACAAAGAAGGTAACTCAACATCAATGGGAAGAATGGCATTAATCCTATAAACTAGGGAATATGGAGTGGATCCTATTGAGGTATGGTAGTTAATGCGGTATACCCATAGGGTATGAAATATTTAGAGGTACCAATTATGACTGACATCATTAATAATATTTTTAAGTATTTTGATAATGATTTTATTAGATGTTTTTGTCTGGCTGTTACTTATACGTAATAGGTGGTATAAAAATTTAGAGTAATATTTTACTCGACACACAATGATTTGACATCCTTATTTTTAAAGGATCTACCATTATTAGATATAATGTTGGATGGGATACCATAGTAGAAAATGAGATGGTTAAAGATGAATTTGGAAATTTATTTTCCATTCACATAAGTAGGGGTATAGCTTTAACCCACTTAGTGAAATATTGAGTAGTGGTAAGGATGTGTTTATGGCCATGAAAAGAGGTTAGGTTAATCTTCCCTAATGAGATCGAGGCCCAATGTAGTAAATGACCATAGTGTAAACATTGGCTTTAGAATCTTGGATAAGGCATGACTAAGATTGGCATGCCTTTGACATTTGTTTCACCTTTTGATGTAAGTATTTGCATCTACATCCATAATTGGCCAATAATAGCCAGTACGTAAGAGATTTTTGGCTAGGAAATCCATATTAGTGTGTGCTCAACATACTATTTCATGAACTTCTCTAAAAGATAATGTTAACTCTGATCATTTAAATAATGAATTAGAGTTTCATCAAAGCTATGTTGGTAAAGGGTTGGTCTAAGTAAGTTATATTATGTGGATTGGTGGCTAAAGGACTTAATTTATTTATGGGATAAGTCTGGTGGCATAATATGGTCATTAAGGTAGGTGAAATTTTTTGAATACAATATAGAAATGGGACCAACAATATCATAGATCATTACAATGGTTGATGTTTCATGAGTTGGCACTAGAATATTTTTGATGAGGAATTGATATTCTTTTGCCTTGTTTGGATGACAAGTCAAAGAGATAATGGTGGACATGGCATTTGTTATTTTATTACTAGCCCTTAGTATGTGTTCAAACTATACATTGATAATTTATTATTTAAGAGTGTTCAGCATGGCCTTTTGTGGCACCACGCTATCATCTTTAGTCTGAAAGTGGGTTATAACCTGATTAATGATTAACTATGAATCACCATAAACCTTGAGATGTTGAATATTACATTGTACTTCTCATCTGATTGCTTCATATTTAACCATGTTGATAGTAAAATAAAATATGAAATGAAATGATTTAGGATATCCCCTTATGGTTTAAAAAATAATATGCCTACCCCCAATCCATGTGATGTGAATGATCCATCAAAATACAACTTCTAGTGTTTTTCCTTAAGAGGCGTTTCAATGATGGTCATTATGGAATCATCTAGGAATTGGAATGTAAGAGGTTATATATCAGTAAAGGGAGATTCAACAAGCTTATATGAAAGTACTTGTCCCTTGATAACCTTCTGGTTGATGTATTATATCTTAAACTTGATGATATACATGATCCATTTGGCCATGTGACCTTGTAAAACTATCTTTTATAGTAGATAATTGAGTAGGTGTACTTTTGAAATAACTATGGTCTTATTTTTTAACATGTAATGTTGTAGTTTTTGATCTATAAATACCATATTTAAATAATATTGTTTTATGGGCATATAATTGTTATCATATAAAACCAATGTATGGATTATATAGTACATGACACGTTATTTTCCATTAGCATCATGATGAGCTAAAAGTGCCCCCAAGGCTTTCTTAGTTGTTGATAGGTAAAGTAGGAATGGCTTCCCTAGCATAGGCGGAAATAAAATAGGTGGATTGGCAAGAAAGTCTTTGAGGTTATGGAAGGATTTTTTGCATTCTTCATCCCAATTAAATATGACACCCTTATTTAGTAAGTGTGTAAATGGATGAATTTTTTTGGCCAATTGAGAAATGAAGCATCTAATAGACTAAATCTTTCCCTATAAATTGTGAAGCTACTTCAAATTAGAAGGTAGTGACATCTTGATAATGGCTTGTACTTTGGCTAAATCAACTTTAATGCCTCTAAGAGACATAATAAATCTAATAAATTTTACTGTCAATACAAAAACACACCTCTTAGGATTAAGTTTGACCTTGTATTCATATAGTCTCTCAAATATTATTTGTAGTGTTGTTGGATGATCAGTTTTAGTATTTGATTTACCTAATATGTCATCAACATAATATTCAATAATGTCATGCATCATATCATGAAATATTATGTTCATGGCTATTTGATATGTGGCCCCAACATTTTTGAGACTAAATGGCATAACCTATTAATAAAATGTTCCCTATGGAGTAGTGAATGTTGTTCTGTGTTGGTCTTCTGGTGAAATCTAGATCTGGTTATATCCTAAAAAATTATCCATCAATGGAAGTATTTCATACCTAATTGTGGAGTCAAATATCATGTTAGCATTTGGTAAAAGAAAGTCATCTTTAGGGTAGGCCTTGTTTATATATCTAAAATTAGTAAATTTTTTTGATTCCTTCTAGCTTCTTACTGACTGACACAACATTAAAGATCCACTTTGAATAGTCAATTGATTGGATACATCTCAATTATAATATTTTTTATAACTCTTTCTTTAATAATACAACAATGTGAGGATGCATTTTGTGTAGTTTTTACTTCATAGTTTTGGCATCAAGATATACAACAAGATGGTGTAAAACCAAGATAGGGTCTAAACTTGGAATGTCTGAGTAAGCCCAAATAAATATGTCAACAAATTCCCTCAAAAGAGATATAAATATGTCACATTCCTCTTGAATGAGGTATGTACCTAATTTAATCCATTTTAGGTCATCTGGAGTCATGATGTTGACTTTTGTAGTGTCCTCCACAAGAAGAGTTGAACCATCTTTTGTAATGGTTGGAAATGATTGAAATTGGCCTAAAATGGAAATTTCCTATGTTTATAATGGCTCTTTAATTTCCCATAGGCAAGATGAATCATAATCTCCCAATGGTAAGTATGACCATGTGACAAACATTATTATAAACTCCTAAATGATTCAATTAAAGGCATGCTGTTCTTCATAGGTAAACTCAGACCTATAAGCATGTTTGGTGTTGGTGGTCTCCTAATCTATGTTTGAGGAAGGATGAACACCCCCATCTAGTGGAGCTTGAAATAGGTTTTAACCACTAGACTAGCCTTTTTCTTTACTTTTATCCTAGTGTAAAATTCCCTCAAAGAGGTTTTAACATTGGAACCTCAATGTTTTATTTAATTATTTGTGGCTAAGGGTGTGCACCCATTCTCCAAAATAGGCTATGGGATCTAGTATGATTGATAACCCTTGTTTATGGTCTCCCAATAAAATATTGTCTATCAAGCCTATAAAATCACAAAAGGCCTCATCATTATCAAACTCATCTATTATCACTATGGATTCTTGTTGTTCCCAAGCTATAAATTGAGGGTGATATAAAGGAAGAATATTATGGTGAGTAGTTAATCTAAAGGTACAAATGGCATGAGTGTAAAATATATTTGTATTGAATAGGTAATCATAAATGTTATTATTAGATTTTGATTTAGTATCATCATCTTCATCACTAGTTGTTTGCATTGGAACATGAATAAGATATGTGGGGTCACCCCCAAGTAGTTTAAATCTGAGACCATAAGTTCATTTTTATCGAGTGATAGAGATTAGCTCAAGCATTCCTTGTTTATTTAGCCTAAGGTTTCCTCATTTATAGGAATGCTTCTCTACAATCATATTAATAATGGGGTATTTATCATTTTTGTAAAAATCAGATAGTTTTTAATTGTATAACCACGATTCATCATTTTTAATTAGGTCCTCTTATTGTCTAGTGGTTGGTGTGAAAATGATATGTGTTAGAGTATGTAGTTTTCCTTTTCCATTTTTCTACCATTTCATGTGAGGTGGCTTGGTTTTAGGTATTGAATAGGACTTGGGGTTTTATGTAATCTTAGCAATGTGAAATGTATCATGGGTCAAATACTCTCTTAGGCCATTGGATGTGATGGTAAAATGATTGGACATTTCTCAAGGTGGCACATGGTAAGAGGAATCAAGGTTATCTAAGTCAATGTAATCAGCCTCTAGAAAATCAATAATAATTTATTTCCCCTTATCCTTATTGGGCATGGTATCTAGGTAAAAGCATAGTTATATCTTTTGTACTTAGCTTGTAAATGTTTGAAATATTCGTAGGGCTGCAAATCTCCATGGATGGTGACATCCTTACCTAAATCAGATAAGTTTAGACACTAATGCAATATTTAAGTAATTTCATGAATTTTTTGTATCCAAGATCTTCATAAAATTAAATTATATGATAGGTCTAGGTTTAACACATGGCATAGTGTATTATGGGTCAAAGGCCCAATGATAAATAATAATCTAATCATGACTTATGATACCTTCTCTTTATAATCATAGGCCTTGATAGTGATATTTTATAATTAGATATTGAATATTTTATATCAAAGATTCTTGATGAGATTTAAAGACACAATATTTAGGCTTGATCCATTGTCTATGAGGACATGTTTCACTTTGTGCTATATAACAACAATTTATATGTATAATGGATTGTTATGGATAGGGCCAAGGGATGGCATATCACTTTGGTCAAATTTTAATTATTATCCTAGGAATATATATCCAACCAAATATTAGAATTTTTCTAGGGATATGCCATTAGAAACTTGCAATCAACTTAGGAACTTTGTTAATATGTTGTTATGTATGGTAGACATACAAAATAAATATAAAATGGAAATTTATGTGGGAATCTTCTAAATCTATTCTATAATTTCAAACATATTATCCTTTAGAGAAGTATATGATTTGTGCCTATCCATAACTATGGGTTTGATGGGTATGGTGGTAGACGGTTGTGGGCCTAGAATGGTAATATTTGACTATCAAGTTATGATTGCATAATTAGGATTAGATACAAGACCATTATTAGTATCAAATGATGGTGGAGGGGGACCAAATAGGATACATCTAAATTATTGGTGAACTTATATTTGGTCATGGGGAACTTATGAGTTATTGGTATAAGGTACAAAAGTAGTAATCCCCACTTGTTGGTATGCCTTTATATGGTCCCAGGTCAAGGAAAGATCATTGGCATAGGTTGGTTGATTGGGGTTCATTAAAAATAGTCCTATTAGGTTAGAATTTGGTCTTAGATTAATTGTAATGGTGGAAACTAAGCCTCTTGAGAGATGACCTACAACTTTGTTATAGTCATTTTCAATTACATGGTAAGTCTGTAGGGTATTGGCATCATTCTAGACTTAGTTTTATCCATTTAGTTAACATTAATGTTATTCTTGTTGGTATTGTTGTTTTTGTCTCAACTATTGGTAATATTGTTGTTACGAGTTATATTTTTATTGTTCATTATTACTATTATGTTTTTGAAAATGGTTTTGATAAATACCCAGGTTCATATTAGATGTAAATCCTCTATTATCTAATGTTATCTCCCCATTTTCCAACATATTTAAGATCAGGTGCTTGATCTACACATAATCACATAAATTATGTCCATTAACCTAATGGTATTCATAGAATTCATTTTATCTATACCAATATGGATAAGGAATGCCCTAAGGATAGTACTTTGGAAATGGCCAACTAATCAAATTAATGATGGCTAATTTGTGAAACATAGCTTTAATGGGCTCTTCAAGGTCACTAAATATATGATGAGTAGGTACATTTCTCCTTGGAAGAGGGGTTTTCAAAGGTATGGGTTGATGCATTTATTGAGCTAGTCTAGGTTATTATGAAGGTTGTGCTTGTTGAATGGGTTGTTGATGAGGAGTGATTTATATTTTTGGCATTATTTGAGTAGATGATGTTTGAACCATTTGGATATTTTGTGACTTAATTACTCCATTTTGACACCATTATTATTTTGGTTAAACTACTTGGATTTTTCATTATTATTTGCAGGGTTGTTATCGATGCTTGCACTTGAACTTGGTTGTGATTATGATTTTGGTTGTTTATTTTTTATTTTTTTAATTTTGATTTGATAATGTAAGTTTTATAATACCTTTTTTAATAAGGAAATTTTTTATTAGTAAACCTTTATCAATGATTTCCTTAGAAGTGTGTGCATATTGTATCTCAAATGGTAAGATATCTCATTATGCAAATTCTTGGTAAACACACTGATTAATTAATTATATGGTAAGTTATGGGTGGAGCATCTTGTAAGTGATCTCTATTTCTATAGATAACTTTCAAAACATTCACTAGCCTTCTATTTATCTTGAGTCAAATATACCAATGAAATCTCATGTTTGAGATTATGGGAGAAATTTTGCACAAACTTATCTAAAAGGTCATCAAAATAAAATATTGATTTCTTCATCAATTTAAAGAACCATTCCAAAACTTGTCCTACTAGACTCCAAGGAAAATAAAGTAAGAGGTATATGTCATTGTAAGCCACTAGCTACCAAGCAACAAATAATTTGGTGAAATGGGTCTTAGGGTCTCTTTTACCCTTGAATTTATCAAAATTTGGTGGTTTGTACCTTGGAGGAAATAGTATCTATAGATAATCCATGTTGAATTGGTAGGAACACACATCATCCAACTTAAAAATATTGGTTTGTTTGTCAACTTGGATGGCAGTAATTACATCCTTCATTTGCTACAATTCTTAAGCTAAAAATTTGGATGAAACACTGACCTGAGTGGAGGTTGGGTGGTCAAAGGTGGATTACCTTGATCAGGATATAAAGGAGACATGGTTTGTTGTGGAATTTTGGTTTGTTTTGGGAACTAATCAGGAATATACATACATAAATTATAATGTGATTATTAAAATTACACACATTATGGTGCAATATTCTAGTTCAGATTCAATATATAGGCCTAGTTTTGAGGGAATTATGGCTAATATTATAGGATATGGCTCTAGGTGAAGTATTCTTCCTATTTATGTTGAATAGATACTTAATTTCAAATAGTTAATCCTAGATAAATAAGGGGAACTTGTTGTGAAATAAGTCCCTGTCATTAGATTTATTATACATTTAAAACAAAAGGCAATTGTTTCTTGATTGGTACTTTTTAACTGGTATTACCTTGGTATTACATGAACACTTATTATGAAGTCGATGCTTGTTGGATATTTGACATTTTTTAAACATTAATAGACATAAATTTTTATTTAGACAACATTTATGAATGCATGTTGGTCTGTGATTGAAGATGTATACTTGTCACTACCTAACAAGGTGGAACATTAATTATCCCTTGTTGAGGTGGAAAAATGTTTTATCTCTGATGTGTTGAGGAATGTTAATCATCCCCTATTGTAGTAGAGTAATATTCATCACATTTTTTTGAGTCAAGGCAATAGTTGGAATTTGAATACTTATTCCTTGTGGTTGCATACTTGATGAAGTAGCTAGTTAAGGATGCTTATTTTAGTTTGGATTAGGAGTTACTACCCCTATTATTGTGAAACACACATGGTGTTAACCAAAGGAACTTGTTATGGACTAGTTATTTGTTTAGTGACACTACTTTGGCTTGGATTAGATGTCACTTGTGTGTTATCTATTATGTTTGGCACATTCATCTACATATAAGTAGTAGACACTTGTTTGATAGATGAGGTATTGAACATGTATCTAACTAAATTTATTTTCATGAATGGTTCTATACCCAAATTTTCCTAAATTTTCAATTTGATTAATACTATTTTTGAAGGATTTATCTAGATAAGTGGAGCATTTGACATGGTCATGTTATTGAAATTATGTGCTAAGATTAAATAATTATGGTATGTTGTTTCCATTTATATAAAGTTATCCTTCATGATGCGCTTTCCTATGACATGCATAAATGGATCTTGGTACAAAATCAACATGATCATTGAGGATTGATCATATAGGCCTATTCAATGGTTTGGTTGTAAGGCATAGTTGACAAACTCTAATTAGACTAGGATAGTTTTCATGGGGGAAGTCTTATAGAAACATAGCCTCTACCTCTATAGATCTGATTAAAAATTCATCCTTATATATAAAAAAGTGACAATTAAATAAATAAGGATCATATGTTGATGGCATCATAACATATTATAGATGTTTTTAAACTCAGTCTACAACTAAAGGTATGCTAGTGAGGTATTATGGTTTTTGGTATTTCTCTAATTATGGAGGCATGTTGACCAAATAGTGGGTTATAGGATCTTGGATTTATTCCCCAAATTGAGAAGTTTAAGGAGGACAAATATTTATCTCATAAACTACATCACCACCATAGGGTTTTTAAACAAAGTCTTCTTGCATGACTACATTATCATATCCCAAATTGTACATGGCTCCACTAAAACTATAATGAGACATATTAAAATTAATAATGAATGTTTTAGAAAAAGGATTAGAGTTCTACAAACTCTTAAAATAATGTACAAAGGATAAATGGTTTGAACTTGGTCTAACTTGGTCTAAGGATGGAGTTTTATCTCCAGAAAGGTCTATGCTAAAACTTGGTACAAATTAGTCTAACATCATCTATCTTATAAAAAAAGGTTGAGTGGTTGAACTAAAACTCAAATACCAAACTCTAGCTTCAAAATGTTACAAATAATTTTAATCTAAAAGAAAAAAAAATTACTGTCTTTCAGAGAAGGCACAAAATCTAGGCTCAAGACAGGCATGTGTTAGGTCTTTTGGAAAAGGCACAAAATCTATACTTTTAAACAAAATAAGGTATGATAGTTATTATAAAAAAATTTAAACACTTTAGCATAAACTAAGAATTTAGATTTAAACATGAACTTGGTTAATTGGTATAAGGAATGAAACTTTAGGCATATAGAAGATAGGCTAGTCCTCCGTAATTTAGGCACAAACAACAATTTTCAAATTTAATAAAGAATTAACATAAGTTACCCAACCCAAAAGAGAAAGATTAATGTTTATGCCAAATTTACATAAGGAATAGACAAAAATCAATTAATGTTTGGTTTTGAACTTGTCAAGGTTAATTACAAACTCAACTTTAGGAAAACTAGGCTTCTTTAAATAAATAACAAGTTAGACAAGAATGGACAATATAATGGCACTAGATCAAGATCCCAAAAGGCACACATGGATTTGGTTTTGAAAATGAAATTTTTGGACATAAGGAAAACAAGTTGGTGAAATGATTCAAGCAGTTTAATGATGTTATCATGATCTAAAATGTGATCAATGGTTTGTTTCGTGACTTTAAGGCACAAGATTTGAAATGAATTGGTTAGTGTAATGATGCCCTTTTTAATCAAATTACACACACACACACACACACAAAGGTTTATAAAAATACTAAGTCACATGTATGATGTTAAATAGGTGATGTAACACTTCCTAAAAAAAGGAATGATGTCAAAACAAGACTCATTTTTTATGCTGTAAGATAGACAAAAATAGATAATTTAACTCAAAACCACGCAATAAAGGATAAAATGACAAAAACACCTAAGTATAATGTCTTAAATATTAAAACTAACAAGGTTTCATAATATTATCAAATTCCATTAATATACTCAATATTGAGAGGATTTTAATTGTTAATCTGAAAAGAAAAAGTGCATGAAAAGTAGGGTTTTAAGGCCCCCTCTTATGTCAAGATTTTTGACTATGACATGGAACTTTGAAATACTTGCCCTACATCAATAGTATGTCTATGACAAGTGTGTTTATTCTAAACTATCAATTTTTGCACATTTCTAGATGGTCACAAGTATGGATAACATAAGAGATTCTCATGTCAATTAGATCTATGTCAAATGCCTTGTTGTGAAAAGATCTTATCTTTTTCACAACCACTACATCTGTCATTTACTCAGTGTATGCGATGTCTGAGTTGATCATACATTTCAAGGGAAAAAATCACTAACATAGGTATTTTAACCTCTAAATCTACCATCTTAGTGATTCACCAACTCAATTTATATACCCCACTCTGAAATGGGGTAAAAATAATATTAGGAGATGAATTATTGCGTCAACGATTCACTAGAGAATCCATGAGGAGGTGATGAACTCCCACTCATAATCCAAAATTCATGAAAAATAAAGACAAGTCAAAAAAATTTAGGGTCATTTTGGGGTCACCTAGACCATACAAATTTAGGGAGGGCCTTAATGACTTTATTTTCATGATTTTAGACTAAAGTGATCAAGGCAAAGAATGAGAATTTTTGGTCAATCAAGTTCCCTAAATGGGATGGGAGGAGAGCATACATGTGTCACTCAATTTTATAGAAACAAATAACTTTAAACAAATAATCATAAAATGAAAAAATCTTAAGAGTATGTAACTAAATGTGAAAGTTCATTTTAGTGCACCAAAACAAAGTATGTTATGAAATTTGAGCCCCTTTGCATTATTTATTTGAAAAAATTACAAAAAAATTAAAAAAAAAATAAGGCATAAAAATAAATAAGTTCACTTTAAGCACCAAATATAAAGTGTGTAAGGTTTAACCATGTTCAAAACTCACTTTTTCCACCTTAGGACCTGAAGTTTGTTAGAGGGTTTGCCTAATTAAAATCCCAAAAGTGAATGATTAGATAACATTTATGATTTTTATCTCAAGTTTCATAATTTTTGTTTCACATAGGGATTGATTTTGATCCACATAGGGATCAACATAAATCCATGGAGATCGACATTGGTTGATTCACATAGGGACTAATGTTGATCCATAAGGATTGACATCAATCGATAAGATTGGAACCATTCCATATAAAATATCAAAAATAAGTAGGTTATTTTTCACAAAAATAATGTTAGTAAATGAGATTAAAACCAAAAATTATCACTAGATCCTATAAGGAAATGGTTAGATAAATAATATCAATACAAGAGAAAATAAGAAAACCCACTATTAGTTAATGCCTCTATCATGCCCTAATTTTCACATAGGGATAGATGTTGGTTATAGGAGAATAAATGTTAGTATAGGAGAATTGATGTTGGTCTCTATTAGATTTTTTAATAAATTAGCATCAGTTACCTGTAACCTATGTGTTGCTAAGAACTAAAATACATGAAAAATAAACTAAAATTTCATATTTTGAAGATTGGTAAACATCCATTAGAAAAAATAAAAGCTACATATTAATCTCATTGGTTATTTTTTATGCTTAGGGTCCCACCAAGTGTTCCAACATGTGATTTAGGAATATGACATAAAGGGGAGATTAGTCTTGTGTTAGTCTCATAAGATAAATGAAATGCATACACTAAGATCCTAACACATCTAGCCTAAACACTAGGGAGAGATTAGGTAATAAAAACTAAATGAAAGCCCAATAAAAACATAACAGACACATCTCGTTTACCTTATTTGGATCTCCAAATGGCTTACTCAGCTTATGCATCAAGAAGTCTTTAACAATGGAGGTTGTTTGGCTCATTCTCTCCTTGGTATCTTGGGTTTAATTTTTCTTGGATTAAGATTTGTGCATGGTAATATTACTTTCATGAGTTTTATGGAGTATATATTTCATAATAACTTTACAATATCAAAGCTTATAAATGAAGAGGTATGGCCTTGTATTTATAGCCTTAGGAATTAACTCTCACTCGAGATGAGTCGAGGTTGAGTTTAGGCTTGGAATGGGTTCAAAGTAAGCCTAGGTGAGTAAAATTTAACTCTAGTAGATTTAATAGTTATAAATTAATTATGATTTTCAATTACTAGGCATGGCTCTCAAAATTAGATAATTTAGGATATTTTCAAAGACCTTGACAACTCATTAAGGCAATGCTAAAAGGCTAGGATATTTTTAATTTTTTTAATATCCTTTTTTAGATATTCATTAATTAAAAATGGATAATTTAAATAGGAATTTAATCTTGTTTATTTTTTTCATTTATTTATATTATCCTTTTATTTCTTTCAATATTTATTTAAATATGCAAGTGCCCCACTTAATAGGTCCATAGGCCAAATTGGTAGTTGTGATGTCATAAGGTGATTAGGGATGAATTGTTGAAAGGATATTATTACATATGATATAATATCCCAATTAAGGATATCTCAACATGATTTTGAGATTTGATTAATGATGCCTAATTAAATTTGAGATATTTAGTGATTTTTAGGCTTAATTTGTAGTGGTTGGTAGGAATCAGTCTGAAGTCCAGTTGAAGACCAGTTGTGTCAATTTATAGGTGTCTACACTCGATAGCCCTTATGTTATTAAAAAAAATTACCTCCCAAAAATCTAGAATTTTGTAACCCTTCTATACCTCATATCTCACCAATCACTCTACCAAATCCCATCCCTACCCATGATTCTAAAGACTCACCTATTATCAATCCAATTTAATCCAATTAGCCTTCATACATAATTCCACCTACACTTGAGATAACCTTTGATTCAAAGGAAACAAATATATGATATATACATTTTGAATATGATATCCATCATAATAAAAGCATTGACCTTGAAGTAGAGATGGAATATTATGGACCCTTACCCATGTTACCTAGAAATGAAGCCATACTTGAGTTATTCCATTATAGAGAATCTCAACTTCCATAAAAAAATCAAAGTATTAGGAATTTCAAATTAAATTCTCCTCATTTTAATAACTTCATTATTATCATAGATCCCAAAACCAATCCCATTTCTTTTCTTTTGAATGTGCTTATTGAAGAAACTACAATAATAAAATATGACATACCATCATGTTCTTGACCCATAAGAGTCTATAGATAACTCATACCAATAAATAATGATAACTTTAGCCTATTTTTCAATAAATATCATGAAACATTTGTATGGTCATATGAAGACATGCAGGTATCCACCCTAATATCACTGTACACAACATAATCACATACGTAGATGTCAAACCCATATGGTAGAGATAACAAAAAAATTCACCTAAAGTTTCCACCCTATGCCATAAAGATATTATCAAACTATTATATTTCAAGTTTATTAAAACTATTGATTATTCCATATGGGTGTCAAACATTGTTCCTATTTGTAAAAAGGTCACCATGGTTATTCGCATATGCGTTAACTTCCAAAATCTTAACCTCACATGTCCAAAAGATAATATTTCATTATCTTTAATATATGCCATCATAGATTACACTGATAGATACAAGATTTTATCACTCATGGATCATTTTTTAGGCTACAATCAAATTCGCATATCCCCTAAAGACCAACACAAAACAACATTCACTATGAAATGGGGAACGTATTGCTATGCTAAAATTAATTTCAACCTTAAAATGTTGGATCTACTTATCAATGCACCTTGATTCACATTTTTCATGATATTATACATAAATTTTTGAAAAACTATATGGATGACCTTATTACAAAATTGTAAAGTTTCATAACACATCTCTCTAATCTAGCCATTATCTTTGATCAATTAATCGGATAAAAAGTTAAAATTAACCCTTATAAGTATGTATTTGGTGTTACATCTAGTAAAATTATAGGGTTATTAGTCTCTATTCATAGTATTGATGTTGATATCATTAAAATAAACACTATAGTAAACATTCCCATTCCTTACTCAATTCTAGACATTCACATTTACTTTAGCATACTTGGGGTAATCCACGAATTTATCCTCAAAATGGATTACTACATATACTCTATTAATTCCTATTTATGTGGGTTTTATACACACTTCATAAATTTTAAATGAGGAAGCCTCTAACATTTTAAGATCTTTATGGAATAAGGTTCCACTCTGGGGCACAAGTTGTAGGTATGCACTTTAAATAACTAGGTGATGGAATAGAAGGCCAAACCTAAGTATTATTTAACTAGGTTTTATGGATGGATGCATGGAATATAATATAAATTAATCACTAGGTGAGTTGGATGAGAGGATAATTATCCTATGCTAGGTACATATCAAAGGAAAATCAAAATGGGAAAGAAGGGTAAGGTAGGAAAGTAATATCTACATTCCTAAAATGTGACTTCTAAGAGTTTTTATTTGGTGGATAAGTATATCCTAGACTAGTGTTTTCTATTTGAATATATTACAAACTCATGAACAAGCATGAATACTATTATGGGATAAAAAATATAGGATGCTCAATGATCTCACCTAAGTTTTTATCTTCCTAGGGTTGTTGTTGTACACCCTTGTCTAAGAGATTATAGTTTGGACCAAAAAGTTGTCTAGGGTAGTTATGACTCATGCCCAAAAGACTATATCAAGAGAGATACCTCTATACACCTTTTATTATCAATTAAAACTTTAAAAAATTATTAAACCAATAAAACCTATCATTACTCAATTTATATATTTATATATAATATTAGAATTCATTAATTTAAATAATTAGATTCATCGATAACATTAACACACTTCAAAATTATTTAATTAATATAGATGAGCAAAATTTCAATTCCATTAACACATAGAAATAATAAGAACAAACACAATTGCATGACTATAAATCTCTTCATCTCTTCTTGCATATTGATACAAAACTACAACCCTTTGAAAATATGGTTCTACATTTATAAAAATAACTTGGGGAAGGGGTCACATCATCCTCCAAGTACATACAACTTTGAATACATCCTGAATGACTAGATTATAAGTCTCATTTGCTTGTCATAATTTATAAATACCTTAGACATGAAATGTATACATACTAGAAAAAAATAAATTATTTAGTTAAAATAAGAATGTAATTAAAACTTAATTATTCATTTGTAATCATTACATGTAAAATTGTACAAAAATAGCCTTTGATTTTAGGCTAAATCGACTCCTACTTAACACTTTTCAAAAAAATTATTATAACTACCATTATGATTGTTGTTACAAACATGGTGACTAGAGATATACTTGGTAATGGACTCATTGATTTGAATAGGGTTAAAAATTAATCTAAACTATGAGGTGGAATTGATGTATTTATTTAAATAGAAGGGGACGAAGTTAATGGTAGTATTTTTATTGGAACTATAGGTGGGGTCTGAGGATCATAACTAGTAGGTGATGCTAATGGTGATTTATTATTTACATCTAAATCTTGATAATACTTATATTCCTTATCATGTTACATGTGAATTAAATCCATATCAAGAAGATGAGGACTAGTTACCCTACCTATTCATTCCATCAACCTTGTATGCTATGTCTTGGTGGCTCTAAAGCTAATTCAGAAGACCTATACCTTTGTTGCCTTCCTCCTTGTTTTGATAGATTTTAATTTAATTTATTCCAATTGTAGTCCTTGTAAACTCTATTTAAAACCATCTAAAACTTGTTGAATCATCTGATCAAAAGTGGTCCTAGCTGCTAGACTCCCTATGTTATCCTAGACTCCTATTAATTTAAGCTCATCCAAAATTTATGTTGTTTGATTTTCTAGTTATACAAGATTATTCAATAAAGATTAAAAATATGACACCCAATCTATAACTTCATGTGTCTTAATGATATCTAAATTCAATGCATTAGATTCCTCCATAGGGTTCATCAGATCTAGGTTTTTGAATTCTTTATTAGGGGTGTATAACACTAGGAAATTCAATTTATTTTCATCTTCCCTAAGAAGATTAAATAATTTTTTTATTTAATTTACATGTAGATCTAATTGGACTCTTAAATATTGAATTATATCCAAAATTTCATACAACCTAAGTGTTGCATTTTGTACATCCTACTCTATACTGGGGGGAGCTCATATCATTTATTGGTTCTCTTTGATAGTTTCCAAATCTTCTTCCAATTCTTATATGGTCAGTTCAATTTCCTTACAAGTATCTAGTACTACCTCAGTATGGGTCCCCATATAGGACTTGAGGTCCTTAATGTATGGGGATTGACCCTTCTTAGTGTGCTACCTTTTTGAAAGGGAATACACTTTTTCCCTTTCCTCCAAAATCAACCCTATCATAGAAATATCCTCAATCTTTCTTTTTTTGACCCTATAAGCCAAGGATGTGGATTTTTAAAAAGTGATATTATAGTGGGAAGCTCAGTAATCTTCATATTGTGCCTCTTAGAAGCCAAAGCTCCTAACTCCTTAGCCTAGTCTAGAAGAGTGAGATTTGAAGGATCTAAGGGTTGAGCTTATATTTGTGCATGGTCCTCAGGTTCATGTTTAGGTTTAGAGGAGGGTTTGGGAATTGAGGGTTAAATTATTTTATACCATTCTATATTCATGAATTATGGCAAGGGGTGCACAATATAGACTAGTTTATTTTTTGGGGCCCTCTTATTTATTATTATTATTATTATTATTATTATTATTATTATTATTATTATTATTATTATTATTATTTATTATTATTATTATGGTATAGACTGGTCTTGAAGAAGGTAGAGGTGAACCCAATTGGGTAGAGGAGGAAAGAATTTGAGTGATGGATTGGATAGTGGCTATAGAATTAAAGACTACAAGAGTGGGATCAGAGGTGGCTGGGATGTAAATAACTATGGTTGAATGGATGGAGATCCAAGGAATGGAAAATATAGTGATGGAATTTTAGGGGAAATGGTTGAAGAAGTAGAAGTGGCAATTAGATGGGTAGGGGTGGGATGCATGAAAAAAAGACCAGAAAAAAGTGATTTCATAAGAATGAAAGTGGAAAAAGTTGGAAAAAGTATGGTAGAATCAATAGGTAATGACATTAGAGGAAAAATGCCTAAAGGAGTAGGTAAAAGATCACCCTTACTAGATGAATCACCGTTGAGGGATGCCTTTGATTTTAGTGATTGCAAGCTCCAGAATTTAACTTGTTGTAACATTTTCTCATCCACCTATTAACTTGGATAATGTTCTAATGAGATTTGTACCTCTCTGAATGCTTCCATGTATTGGGTTTAATGTCTCTCCCCCTTTAGTTTCCTTTGATAACATAGTGTCATTTTCCTGATTTATAGAGAAGTCACATGTTAGGTAAGAGGAGGGAGAGTCATACTAGATGTTAAGTCTATTGAAACCACAATAATAGGTGTCATTTCTTCCTCATAAAAATAATCCAAAAATATTATCTACATATCTCCCCTACTTGTACTATCTTTTTCTTATGTCAACTCCTCTAATAATTCGTACATAACTCTCCTTAATTCAATGGTAGATACTTGAAATAGAGGAGTTTATTGCTCTTCTTATTATATGAAATAAGTTATCTCTTCTAGATATTATTTTAATTCATGTTCTTTAGAAACATTAATGCTTCCCTTACTAGCTTCTCTTACTCTTATTTTTATTCTTGAGCCACTAATTTATGTTGGGGATCTTGTTCTTGGTCTATTGGTTGTTGATATGGTTTGACACTCCAAAAGTTAGAGGATATCTATCCCCTTAGTATTGGGATCCTTAATTTTTATTGGATGAGTGTGAGGGAGGGGTCATCTTGTATCACCCTCAATAATTCTTTACTCAATCCAATTGTCATTGCTCTTTATTTTACTTCCTCATCATCCTTAGCATTAATAAATAAGAAATCATGGTCAAATGGATAAATTTTATATGGGATGCCTAGGTTATAGATATTTTGATGTAATATCTCATGGGGGTAACTAATCCCTATGGGGCATATTTGTCAATGCATATGCTCTCCTGGCATTCTTAGCTTCCCTAAAATTCCTCCTAGAAGTATATTTCATACTCCCAATAGTGATATGGGAACCATGAAAGTATCTTTGTTATTCTTTGTTAGATCCTCATATATTACATTCCATATTTGGAAGGAAATATATTATTTAACCACCATTCCAAGAATGAACTTAGGAAGCCAAAAAGGGTCCACCTTATGACCAATAACCATGATGATAGTATAATCAGGGTAGATCTACTAGTATCCCATAGTGGCAAGTGTTTTGGTAATGCTAAGTGAAATCCTAGCCATAGGATATCCATTAATTTACATCCAAACCTAAGGGTAGAGGTTCTCTATAATTTTAGAGATGTTCCTAACATATGCATATATGTGAATAAATGAATATAAGTCACGTATTTTCTTCTTGATAACATTGGGGTTGGGACTCCAAAGAACCCCATTATTCTTGTAAATAGTTCCCATTACTATATCTAATAGGTATAAAATAATATAAAAATTTCCTCCTTGAGGCCTCTTGTCCTTATTTATAATTTATTCATGTAGGTAGGCAGTAATGACTTCCCCAATGCGTAGGTGTGTTCTCAAGTAATGAGCAAGTCAAATAGGGGTACCCATTCTAGATGTAGTAAATGGATGCTTGAGTGTCCAAAGATTCAAATCAATAATGTCATACCTATGTGAATCCCCATCTTAAATAGAGTAATGGGATGAGATTCTTAATATGCTCTTTGATAGCTAATTTCTCACTTCAGAGAAGCCACTTCCCTACTGCTCACTCCACATTATTGATTTTATTCTAAGTGACTATGGTATGTAAGTTAAATGTAACATATGGGATAAGGAGACTTAAATACCTCATGAATTATTTTACATAGATGTATGCCAAAACTCTTTTATTGCTGACATAGTGAGGATAACCACCATATTTAATTCTACCTTCAAAGAATAGGCCTCAGAAAGTCTATATATGGCATGACTTTTGATTTGGTAGTTACATAGTGAAGGGCCTATCACTTGAATGGGAATAGGTCTTCTATAAGTTGTTTCTCCTTAATCAAGATGTCCTCTTATAATGGAAATCAATAAACATTCTAAATTACCTCTCATAGAGTTTATTAATTTACATAGAGCTCTTCAAACATAGTTCCATCAAAATCTATGTCTAAGTACTTAGCAGAGTCTTTGATGGAAAACCTAAAGGATGTTGAGGATCCCTTATATTACCTATATGAAGACACCATATCTATTTTATGGATCTTGGTATAATTCAATATTTCAAAATTGGTGGTGTATAAAATTGTATTAGGCAAGTTGCAAGTCATTTTGGTCATAGATAGGGTTTTTGAGGTTATATAAGGCTAAGATTTTTTGAGCTCTTTAAAATTTAATAAGATGAAATAGATTTGGAGATCTATGCTATAACTTTATTAATTCATTCTATTTCATGCACCATTAATCTAAAATGTCTATGATCTCATTGCCTTTATTAAATTTGAACTTGACCACATAGTTCTAGTGTGCATGCCACATATGATGTTTACTCATTTGGGGTGCCATGATGTTGCCTTTTCCTTATAACATTTATCACTATATGGTTTAGTTAGGGAATTCAAACTTTTCCTTTGGGACTAATAGACCCCAAAAATAAAATTGCTCTTTGGAGACACTTTTTATGATAGAACTTGTCTAAATCCATCAAAGGAGTAATTTCCAAAGATAAAGTACTCTCCAAAGAGACTATTGTTTGGGAGGAAATTGTAGCATAGAAAGTTCCCAAAGATAAACCTTCTGAATGAAAGCTACCAAAGAGAAAGTTTCCAAATATAAAGTACTCTTTGGAGAGATTGTCATTTGGGAAGAATTTTTAGCATATAAAGTTCTCGAAGATAAACCATCCAAATGCATTTGTTCAAAATAAATTTTTCAAAGATAAAGATTTCGAATACCAAAGTTATCAAATGTAAAATTTTTGAATGATTTTGTATAAAATAAAGTTACTAACTAAAATAAAGCTCTCAAATACTAAGTTCTTAAAATAAAATCTCTTGAAGACTAAGTCCTGAGGGATAAGTTTCCAAAGATTAAAATTTCCAAAAGAAAAGTCCTAAGGGAGAAGTTTCTAAAGATTAAACTTTTATAATACCATGTCCAAATAACCAAAACTTGAAGTAAAGTTTTTGAAGAGAAAATCATTGTTTGGAATAAATGGTCTAAAGAAAAGTCCCTGAAACAAAGTTTACAAACCAATAGTTTCTGAAAGACAAAAAATATCCAAATAATTTTTTTTCAAATGAAAAGAATCCAAATAAGCCAATTTTAATGCCTATCATATAGAGCAATTCTTCAAATTTTCCATTAATATATTAGTTTCAATAAGTCCTTTTGGATGAAAATTAGGTGCATGATAATTAATATGTGACTTAGCATTCAAAATATTAATATCCTTTAGATAATAAGACTTATACACACCCAAATAATACATACATCCTCTAAAAAAAGAGAGGTCCCCACTTTTTAAAAGAATAAAATGAGTGGGGGATGTGTTTAATATAGTAATTCCCTCCTCAAAAAATTTATTGTTATATAATTAACTAATCCCTATCACAAAGTATTTGACAATATGAAAGAATCATTACTCTATCCACCCACCCTTCTTCCAACTTCTAATGATGATCCTTTGATTTTATACACCTATTACATTCCTATATCAATTAGGGTAATTCTTACCCAAAAAGATGAAACTAGGAGAGAATACATTATTTATTATACTAGTCAACACCTCATTGATTACAAATAATGTTATACTAAAGTAGAACGTGATTGCATTGCCATCTACTTTGTAGCTGAAAATATTTATAATTATATGATATATCAAATAATCTATGTAATTATTCATTCTAATCAATTTCATCAATTTTTATCCAAAACATTTCTACCTAGAGATAGAATTGGCAAATGGATGTTTCTCTTGATGGAATTTGACCTTTGCATCTTAACACAAAAAGGCATCAAAGGACAAGTCATTATTGACCAACTCATAGTGGTACCCATACCCACTACAAATCACCTTTAAGATAATCTCCATAACAATAAATTTATCCATATTTAAGGTCTTAATTAGGCTATCTCCTTTAAATATTATTTATATAGATTCACTACTAATTTAGACCAAAATAATCAAGAATATACCTATATAATTTCCAATACTTCTAAATCCAAAGTATTTATCAAAGAGCTTCCTAAAGTCACTATTAATTTGCATGAAGCCACATGAACCCTCAAATTTGATGGTGCCAAATGCTTCTAAATAGCTATGGTAAGTTGTACTTTAAATAACCCTCAGGTTAATATCATCCCTCTAACATTTAGGCTAACCTTAGATGTCACTAATAACATAGTATAATATGCATATTTAGTCTTAGGTATTAAAGTGGCACTTAACTTAGATATCCAATCTCTACATGTTTTTAGTGACTAAAAACTTATATTCCATAGAGTTAATAATTATTACCAATGCAAAATTTAAAATATTATCACTTATCATCAAATGGAAAAAACACTCACCAATGAGTTTGCTTCTTTTACCATTGAACCAATTCCAAGAGATCAGAACTTTGTCATTGATTATCTTACTTATTCATCATTTCTATTTCATCCTCATCAAGTACTTAATGATTCCCAATTTCTTATTAAAATAATAATTTTACCATAGTGTATCCAATCATGAGATTTTATTATCTATCACATTAAGGTTGTCACTATTTGACAAAAACCCATGGTATAAAAACGTCATTCAATTCTTTGAATACCAAACCTATCCTCTAGATATGTATTATCTTGAAAATACTAGAATACATAAACAAAAAATTTAAATGTCTTTCGATACAATACCCTTTATTATCATAATGTAAAAGCTACCCTACTCTACTATGTAATGCTAGAAAAGGTTCTTCCTCTCCTTGAAAAAGCACATGGGAGCATTTTTAGTGGTCATTATAGTGGACATATTAAAACACACAAATGCTTACGTATGTGATACTTTTGGCCTACTTTAGAAAAGGATTATATAGTTTTTTCCAAAAAGTGTAATCCTTGCTAAATTCATGATGATTTAATGAATTCACCACTAGTTGAGATCCACACCGTGGAGTCTCCTTGGCCATTTTCCATGTGGGGGTTATAACTAATTGGAAAATTACCTTGATCACAATATAGTCATGTTTTTATCATTACTACTACTGAATATTTTTACTAAATGGATAGAAGACATGTATCCTATCAATTTTATGGGAACCACTATATATGAATTTATCCTTAACTACATCATTTATCAATTTTTAGTTTCCCATACTATCATTCTTGATAATGGAAAAAATTTCAAAAATAAGGACATGAAACAATTATGTGCTAAATTTAAAATATCCCACAAATTTTCCACACCTTACCATCCACAATGCAATGGCCAAACTGAGGCCACTAACAAAATTTTCAATAAAATTCTACAAAATACCATTTGATAAACCACCATAGATTGGCATATTCACTTATATCCCACACTTTTGGCCTATCATAATAACACATGTATTACCATTGGGGAAACACCATTCTTGCTAGTCTATGGTTTTAATTCCATATTACCATTAGAACTTAAACTTGTATATTTACATATATATCTTCATAGTGTCATTCCCAATGAATAATTATGTGAAACTCACCTTCATACTATTGATCTTCTTAATGAACATCATCTAGCCACTCTTACCCATAACATCCAATATAAGGCTTGCATCACCAAAAAACATAATAAAAAGGTTAAATCTCACACTTTTAATGTTTGTGATATGATCTTTAAATTAGACTATACCCATGATAAAAAAGGAAAATACACCCAAAAATGGTGGGGGGGCTTATTTATTAAAAGACATTCTTGGTCTTAGCACCTATCACCTACAAACTAATGAAGGCCATGTTATTAATGCACAATTTTTGAATAAATATTTTTCTTAAATATTTCCATTATTATCATACTTATATATATGTGTGTGTGTGTGTGTGTGTGTGTGTGTGTGTGTGTATGTGTGTGTGTGTGTGTGTGTGTGTGTGTGTGTGTGTGTGTGTGTACATACATACATACATATACGCACACACACACATATACATACATACATACATACATACATACATACATATATATATATATATATATATATATATAGTCCTAATAACATGTATTGAAAACTTTCTATATGGATATCACCCTTTAAAATAGTCTCCTTTTACACAAACCTTAGTTCTTTCCCTTTGTCTTTTGGTTTATTTCTCTCATGACTTGTATTATAAAATCATGGATAGGATCCAATTTTCCAGATGAATTCCTTTTTTTTTCATACATTGATTTTTCATATCAAGTTTGATATTTTCCAATGTTTTTAATACCCTCTTTGGTTTATATTTTGTGATTTGTAGTGTAAGAACATGGATAGGACCATGATCTCCTCACAAATACCATTTTTATCATTTTTCACATACTTTGTTCACCCACTTCGGTTTCTATTTTGTGAGTTATAGTGTAAAACTATGGATAGGACTAATAACTCCTCAAAAACACCATTTTTTCCTTTTTTTACCCACTTGGATTTCTCTTTTATGATTTGAAGTGTAAGATCAAGGATAGGACTAGGCTCTCCTCATAAAATCAACATCTTAGTCCAAAACATTTTTTTCCTTTTCTATAGTGTTAAGAAATGTTTAAAAGTTTGTGATCACATATTATTAGCTTTAATTTTTATTTATTTTGTAGATAAAACTTGCATAGCAAACTATGTTATCATGTTTCCCTACTCTTATATAGATTATTATGTTAAGGAATCATACTTACCTATCATTATATCCCTTTTTCACTTTATCACATTTTTGTGATTTGAAGTAATTAAAATTATTTCATGTTAATTTTTCCCTTAATTTCCATTCCTTTTATTACACTTTGGATAAAACAAGATTGAAATAAAGATAATACTTTTATTCCACATAAATAAATAAGACTCTTAGACACCATGTTATCTAATTTCTCTTTCTTAGCAACCAAGTCCAAATTTTTCAAATGATAGTCATTTTAGCATCCATTTTTGGTTCTCCACATTTGTATGGAGGAGGAATAGAAAAATCCATAAAAATTTAGAAATCCAAATCATTTAAAATAAAATCTAGTGATCAAAAGATAATTGTAAAATATAAAAGTCAACATCACACTAAAATACATGATTTATAGCACCTCTCCTATCTCCAATAAAAGATTAAACTCTATAGTTAGCCTCATGATAGAGCCAAGGACCATTAGGGTGTGGTAGGCTAGTAGATTGGGATAGGAAAATTTGAAAAAATATATAGTGATACTTACTTTCTCACAGAAGTACCTAATCTTCACAATAGATTGACAACTCTATAAGGGGTCTTGAGGAATAGGAAACATGTTGTGGGAAGGTACGTCCATTTTAATTTTCATACATATAGGCTTCATGGGTTGATATTCATAATTAATTTGATAATCCAAGATTTGTGTGGTTAAGAAAAGTTATTCAGAGTCCTTAATGTGAAAAGTCCTATTGTCTTGAAAAACCTAATTCTAGTGTCTTAACATAAATAAAGTGTTTCTTTACCTTTGTTTTTCCTTCATTTCACCCATCATTCATTTCATTTTCCCATTGATATGAAATTTTTATTCTAAATCTATTTCCCCACTTCTATATTCCTATTCTCCACATCATAAAAACACACTAGCACTACTTTATTTTAGTATTATCTATCTTTAAAACAAAATAGTATGCTTGAGTGACTATTAATTATATTTTTTATACCATTTATTTAAATTTCTATAATTTCCTTGCTTTTATTTGAAGAATGTTTTTTATCACCACTTTTCAGATAACTATGGTTTATTCTATAGTTTATGTAATTTCCTTTTTTTAAATAACTGCAATCATTTATATGTTTTGATTTCCTTCATTTTTTTAGACAACTATGTATTTTTCTATTTTCCAATACTTTTTCCTTTTTTTAATGAGTTTGTATTGTTACTCCTCACTCACCAATTTTGTTTTCCCTTTCATGTAATTTTTCCATTTATGACTAAGTATTCTTACTGCATAGTCATCAATATTGTTTTACCACTACTTACCCATGCTTGTTTATTTAAGGATTTTTACTAATTTCACATTGATGTTTGATTATAATTTTTTACATGTATCCTTATTATGACTTGGTTTTTTAACCCTTATTACTTAAAGTATACATGATTGAATATTTTGGTCATTTAGTAGCCTTGGATTTTTTTATTACCTAGTTTACTCAAAAGTTTTGGCTTGGTCATTTGGTCCTAACTTAGAATTTATAACTCTATATTAACAAATTTAAAAGTATGTCATGCCTATTAAATTTTAGTTATCTTTTATTTCTTTCATTTATTTATTTTTGCTCTCTAGTTTGGTATCCTTGGGTTTGTCCAAAGTAGTTTTTGTGTCCTCCATGATCAAAACTACAAACACAATAGACAACTATATAGTGATAAATATAATTCAATGTATGCATAAATTACCTTTTTAAGTTATTTAATTTTAGTCATTTAATTTTAGTCATTTTTATGATTTAAAATTCTATAATTTATTTAGCTTCAATGTTGTGTGTTGTGTTCTTTTTTCAAAGCACCATCCCATGTTATACCTACATGAAACATGATGAGCTTTAAATGGGGAATATGTATACACATAATATTTTTCAAACTTTATCAATTATTGATGATTTATATCTTGAAATAACCCATTGAATCTAAATCTCTCTAACTATATGCCTTAAAGGGTTCACCGATAAAGGGGTGGGTAGACTATTGGTGCTTTGTAAGATTATTTTCCCGTATACCATATCTTGAAAACTATAAAAAAAAATTATCCTATACACCTCCCTAAGCTTAGAAACCTCCGTTTCACACTCCTCAAAGTAGTTCACTACCTTAAAAAACCCATACCTAAACCAAAAAATATTTTTGACATTTAATGAACAAAGTTGACCTGGGCCAACCTTGTTCTTATAATATATTATAAAATTATAGGTCTAGTACCTTGATCAACCCACATTGGGACCTAACTTGATTTTATCAATTAATGATATAGGTTCAATTGGGATAACTCTATTAGATAAACTTTTGGAAATGTTTATAGTTGTATTTATCTATATATACACATATTTTTTTCTGTATCTTAGAGAGAGACAAAGTTAATCATTAATTTGCACATCTTTACAATATACTCTTCCACCATTTTACTTGAGGATTCATTGCTTAGGGTTTACACTTGGAGAAGAATGTTATCTTGTGGATAAATTCTTGGATGCTTTGGCATATCTTAGTGATCCTTAAAAACCATATTAACCTCTTGCAAATCACCTTTGGCCAAGGGAAATATTGAGTCTCAATGGGTTTCATCTTCAAGGTAAGTATCTATAACTCTTAATATTCTATTTTAGTAGATAAAAGTAGCATAAGTAATGTATTTCTCACTCCATGAATTATGGTTATATATATATATATATATATATATATATATATATATATATATATATACACACACACACACTAGATTAATTAGAATAATTCTATGCTTGTTTATTTTTATGTTTATTACCCCCATTTTATGCCACAAGCTTTGGTGAGGACTAGGTTAGATTTTAGTTTACTTTGTATTTACTTTGTGAATATATAAAATATAGGGCCTATCTAGAGTTATTATATGGCATTGCTTAACTAGAGGCTTTGAAACCCTCTATAAATATATTATTATGGTAAGGGACCCCTTAGTTAGGTGTAGTGGATCCATCTTGGTCATGACCCAAATTTTCTAAATGTAAAAACAAGAGAAAGGGAAAGTTTGATTTATCTTCTCTGAGTTAGTATTGATTTGTAGATTAGATTCACTTTCCCTTGAATATGTCCACCATTTCAATCTAGTTGGTGAAATAATCAATTGTAGTAAGGATGAAATTATGACTTGTAGAGGAATTGTGATTGATTACTCTAATAAAGTCAAGACCTGATTATGCAAAAGGACAACCCTCAATGATAGCATATAGTGGAATGGCAACATTAACATCTCTCTTTCCAAAGATTTATCATTTATAGTAGGTCCTAACATGGTTATGGTCATATCTTAAAATAGTGGGTGAATAGTACCCCATTCTCAAGATCTTATGGGCTATTATGGTCTTGAAAAGATAACCATTTCTTATTTTTTGGTGTAGGTTGTCCAAGATATCCATAACATCTTATTTTTAGATACACCTTAGGTATATCTATCATAGTTTTTTCAATAAAGGATTCCCCTTTTTATCATTTAGTGGGTAGACTTGAGCCTCAAATCTCATATTTAATCTCTATTTATATTAGGGGGCATATTCCTATGAGTAGACAATGAATGATCTGATCATATCACTCACCTCTTGCCACTTGGACTTCATGTATTTGTTCAATTTGAATTCATGGATTTGTCTTGATAATTAAATAAATAATTCCTTGGCCTCTTACCATCTTCGATTTCCTAATCTTTAGATCAAACTCTTGTAGCTTTTCCATCTATTTCCCTCTTATTTTTGCCATCTCATTTTGACTAAGGGTGAGCTTAACTACTAAGTCTGGGATAATGGAATAAATTTTATTCCTCATGATATAGTGCCTAAACATATTTATAGCCTTGACCAATGTATGTATTTTCTTATCTATCATTCAATATTTCAATTCTACATCTTTTAAATTAGTGCTCATAAAATCAATTGGGTTTTCATTATCATTTACCTTGTGGGCGAGTATTGTAGTAGTGGTATGCTTTGAATAAAAAGAATACAAAAAGAAAAACTTGGTAAAGTTAGGAATAATCAATAATAAAGGTTAAGAAATAGCTATCTTGATATCCTAGAATGATATCCTAGAAGTAACTCTTAGCCTCAAATTTCCACTCTATTTTGACATCCTTTTTTAGCATAACATGTAGTGGCTTGATAATTTTTGCAAACCCAAAAATGAATTTTCATAAAAAAATGATTTTACCAAAAAATTATTTCAATTAGTTTTTGCTATTGGGAGACGTTAGCTTTGAAATGGACTAAATTAATTTTGGATCAATGTAAATCCCATCCTTGTTTATGATATTGCCAAACAACTTACCCTTTATGACCCTAAAGATACTCTTCTTTAAATTCAGGGATACTGTGTATTTTCTACATCTATCAAGCAATTTATGTAGGTTATTTGCATGATCTATTATATTTTTAGAAAATATAGTGAGGTCATCCATATAGATGATTATTCTTATAAGTCATTACTTATAATGCATAGTGCATGGATTGTTGGATAATTGCTTTGGAATTTATGAGGCTGAAAGGCATCTTTTTATAAGCATAATTTTTCCTTTCTATGGTGAAGGTGATCTTTAATTGATCTTGTGCTTCCACCAACACTTGGTTGTATCCTAAGAAATCATCTAAGAAGGACATCATCTTAGACCTACTAATGATCTATATTACTTCAACTAAGGAAGGTAGAAGATAATTATCTTTCTCCAAGGATCTATTCAAGTTTTTGAATTAAATATATATCTTAATCTCACCAACATTCTTCCTAATAGGTACCAAGTTTACTACCCAAGAAGAGTGTCTCATAGGAAATATGATCCTTGCATCTAGTAACATCAGAACCTTAGTCTAGATGAGATGTTCTAGAATGGGATTTCTTGGTCTCTTACATTACATAAAGGGTTTATTCCCTTGATTAAAATGAATAGTGTGAGTGAATACTCTAGGATAAAAAGTATTTAAGTCTCCATAGGTCCAACAAGAACATACTTTTACTCCATCAATATATCTTTCAACTTTTATTTTTTACCCTCAACATAAATTAGGATGATGTTGACATACTAAATGTGTTCTTTGGTCCCCAGATTCTCTCTAACAAAATCCAACTAATTTATCTTTAGTTTTTTATCATTTTCATCTTACGGGTCCATGTCAAATATCCTTTCTAAGGATACCATCCCCATGAGGATCATATTTTACTTGAGTTTCATGATGCCATCATCCTTAAAATATTATACTTCTAGACATCCAAAGTCCTCATATATAATTTGGTCTTTGAAATACCAACAATTATTTATGAATCGGATAATCTATTGATCATAATCAAAGACCTTGAAATTTTCTATATTATCAGGGATTAAAGAGCAAGGTATTACCTCCACACATTAAATTTCATCTTTGACTCTTGGAGTGGTGCTAAGGTGGTAATTTAGGTTGCTAGTGAATCTACCACTTGGTTTTCTTCTCTCAAAATGTCTTTGATGTTGAAATCCTCAGAGGACTTAATTAGGCCCTAGGCTATAAATTTTTATTTCTATAGATGTGTCATCCTGCATTGATATTTTATTCTTATCTGGTTGATCACCATATTTGAATCAAAAAATATTTGTATCTACTTGACATCCTACTTTAATGCAAATGATAGGCTTAGGATTAGGGCTTCATATTCATATTAGTTATTGGTGAAAGTGAAATATAATTTGTGCATGACTAGTTATTACTTCCTATTTGGAACTATGAGAGATACCCCAACACCAAAACCTTTTTTAGACCAAGCACTATCAAAATGGAGGGTCCATAGCTATGAAGGTATTTTGAATTTCTTCTTATGAGGCTTGTGATTTGTGATGAATATATAAACACTAAAATACAAGGATAAAAATTTGAATTTCTCATTAATGACATTATACCTCATAATAAATGACTTAATCTTTGGTTCTCTATCAAATTTAATCTAATTAGGTATCCCCTTCCATGGTAGACATGTGTGATAAATCAGTGTCCATGTACCCATTTAGTATCTTTGACCAATCCTGAATAAGTATCAAACTATAATATTCTAGAATTTCAACTAATAGGATGTCTAAATATTATTATACATGTGCTCATAGGGTATTTATATATGTATTTTTAATAGTTCCCCAACATAAGGTACTGAGGATTTGTCTAAGTTTAGGACCACTCTTCTTGACTTATTTAGGGTAAGCCTCACTTTCTTGTATATGGATATAGGCATCACACTAGATGAAGCTCTTGAGTCCACCATATTATTATGAACATTATTACTAAACATTATTACTCTTAATAGGAAGGGTTGAACCTCATGCTTGTATTTGTAAATATTTACATATGTATGTGTACCCTTTGACTTATCAGCTACATAGGATCTCATAGTTAAGGCTTTGAGAAAATTTTCCTTCTACTTAATGATCTATGATAAATCATGTAGAGTGATATTAAACCTAATCTTCTTCATGTTTTATGTGATGTTGTATCCTCCTTTATTTTGTGACTCATTGGCCTATAACTAATCCTTTTCATTTAGAAGAGGTGGATTATTTTCACCCCTTGGATATAGAGAAGTAGAGTTATGGTTGGGATGTGTATAATTAGTGAGACTATGTTTGATCCTTAGGTTTTACTTAACACTCTAAAACTATTGGAATGTATGAATCTCATCTATGTTATACTCTAGATCTTTCTCATTTTCCATAGGGAATGGAAAGTTATAGGTATCAAAGATAATTATTATATTTGGGTGACTTGAAGCATTATAAGGAGATGGATTAGGTGTATTTTAAAATATCTCTTATCTATCCATTTCTCTTTAAAATATATAAAAGTCTATACATAACTATACACAATCTAGTTGTCCATGTTTAGCTATGATATGAACCTTGCACCATTTGGGAAATGTTGCCTCCAAGAATTTTTTATTTGGAATCTTATTATATGGATACTTAGTGTTATTCCCAAATATGTTTAAGGGTTGGTTGTACATATGGTAACTAAAAATTTGACTGGTGTTTTAGCCTCCTATATTTCCCATGCATTTCTTCATAGTCAAGACTTCATTACTTAGTTTTTATAACATCTTATGAATGGTATCTATATAATATTTATTAGAATTAGTAAGAACACCTTGGGTGGTATAAGTGTTGATTAGAACTAAATATTATCCTCTATGGGGATTGGCTATTTGGATATGATTATTCAAGAAACTTAGATTCATCTTAGGTCCAATGTGAGATACATGTCGTTGCATATGGGTTTGGGTTTGATTATGAAACACAAATTTTTGGTTAGAGTTTAGGAATGGATTTAATGTGGGGTAGGTTTTATAAAAATTTAGTCCCACTAAGCCTTATGATTGGGTGTTCATTTATTTTTCAACCTCTATAGCCTCAACATATGCATGGGTTAGATTAATAACTTTAGTTATTCTATGTATAAACACTACAATTGTAGTATCTAAAGCATGTTTATACATCTCAAGAGATAATATAACATTTAAATTATATGATTATTCTATAAATATATACTTTTTTTTTTAATATCTCACTAAATTTCCCAATGGGTTCATTAAGTTCTCTTTTCATGCTAGCAAAAAGTTTGTACATAATGTTAGGACTAGTGACTTGGCCAAAATATCCATAAAGGTAGTATATCACTCATTATAAGATTTAATTAAGCCTTAAATTATATTAATAAATGAATCTTAGGTGTCATATTACAACATAAAAGTGAATATCCTATAATATAATACTCATGGACTACATTTAAGATTCCTAGAGTGGTCCTTAACGATTTTGCATGCTCTTTAGTGGTCTTCCCTCTTGATGGATAATAGGTAGGGAGGTAATTTTTGGGTTTTATAGGTAGATTATGAACATATACTCTAATTTTAAAATTATAAATAATTAAAAAAGGTTAGGCCATTGGATGTGGGAGGGGCCACCTGTTTTGAGAATGTGATTGAGCTTTAAATCTTCTCAAGATACCTCTGTTATCCTAAACTTTCTATGGGTCTACAAGGGTGAATGTAGAAGGTTATTTTTAAAGGTATATTTAGTAAATATTTTGGATATATAGTGTGAAGCTAAAGTGATATTACATCTTGGGGATGAAAGAGGCCCTCATTCTAGCACCAAAAATAAGTTTTATTTGTTGATGTGGGTTTTATGCACACCTAGGCTACCTTTATGAGGTAGTCCCTAACATTTTAGTATCTAAGTAGAGGTGAACCACTATAGGTAATGAATTTTAATATATTAGGTTTATATTAGCCTATGGTGGAATGTGGATGGAAAATAAACTACTATTTGAGATGGTTCAAATATGGATATGAATCCTAGATCTAATTTATTGTGGTTCATGATGGACCTATTCTAAAGGAGGCATGATTTAAAGAAACCAAAATAAAATATAATGAAAAAAGAGAATATATAAATATACATGTATTCTTTCTAGATATATTTAAAATAAGGACAAGCACCATAGACTAATTCTTACATCATGCTACTTTGGCACATAAAATTGATAAACATAGTAAGGAAGTATGAAGAACAAAATGAAATTAACTAAAATTTATTACCTAAATATTTTTGTTAATAATATTGTTTTTGTATCTCTAGATAAAATATTATAGCTAACAAATAGAAATCCCCTTCAACTAGATATATATGAATCTAGGAAGTTGTATAAAAATGGTGCTTTTACTCAAATATAAAGATTAGCCTAGAGCAGATCTATCAGCCTAAACTTGCTACTGCACATTCTTTATTGATGGAACCATAATAATTAGCTATAAGTGATTAAAAATTAATATATCACATATCAAGAAACTAAAATAGTAGTTAGAGAAAAGCACATAATCAAATATATCATAGGAATGAAAGAGATAATCATAAAACATAGACTTGTAGAATAACTTGAAGGATTTATAATCTATATTGAATGTCAATATTTATCCTCTCTTTGAAATGTAGGAGATACATGTATATGTAGTCTTGGGATGGGGAGATCTCATGCCTCAATCCATGCTCAAAATTTCACCACCATCAGGACATCTGTTAAATAGGCATACATGGCATACATGGCCATGACATAGCCAATCATTCACAAGAGAGAAAAAAATATAATTTTTTTTGTTATAATTAACTAATGTAACCACAAGGAAAATTACCTATGAAGACCCCATTGTAGATGTTGATATTTGGTCTCTAGTAGGTGGTGTAGTTGTAACTAAAGTTGTATCTATGATTAGTCTAGGAATTTGAGAATTAGTTGTAACTGAAATAGCCAATGGAGGTAGGGTGACCAGAGGTGCCTACTTTCTTGCTTTAATTTTTAAATAGAGAGAATGACTCATTTGGAATTCCATTGCAATTTCCTCAAATTACAACATAGGTATTTTGAATAGATGGGGGAGTCTATCCATCAATTTTCTATGTGCCTTTAATGCATCCCCAAGATCCACATAAAGAGTATTTGTGTTAATGACCCTAATTCTAGAAAATTTTATCAACTATATCAAATAATTCTAGGTCTTATACACTGATGCCCTCAACCTCTCACTTCAAAATATTTTCTATTGTCTATAGAATGTATTCAAATATGACCCTAAGGACAAATTCCCTACTTGGGTTTATCATAACATTGATTATCAATTCCCCAAATATTTTAATGGCTTGGTCCTCATAGTTAATGAGTTTTAAAACTAAATTTCACATTTATTGATGCCATTTGATTAAACTATCTCTCTTATAAGCTATGTATTTCAAGTCCCATGTTGTATCTAAAAACATCATTATATTTAGATGGTCATAAGTCTTAGTTTATGATGCTTGGATTAATAAATGGAGTATTTCCTCCATCTTCTTCATCTTATTATCAATGGTGTGTAAACATATCTCCACTTGGGATATGAGTATTTCTCTGCACTTTTTATTAATTATATAACATCATAAAACTTTCAATATGTTCTTTACATGCTATCCATGATGTCCCTTAGAGGTCGTGTGGTAATTCTTCCTTAAAATGCTTCCACTACTTGATTGAAGCCTTTCAAAATTTATTTTATTACTCCCCCCACAGAGTCTACAAAGATCTATGGGTCTTATATGTAATTGAATATATCAAAGTGGAAAATTTTTCTTCTCTTGGTGAAGGAAAATACATCTTATCTTTGTTCTAATTCCACTTTATTCTCTTCAAACATTATGGTTTTCATTTTGACCTTCCTCATAGTCTTTATTTTTATATAAAAATGAATCTTTACTATTAAATGCTCAACAATAACTAGGTCATGCCTAATTTCTTCTACCCATTGAATTTTTTGGATCCATTCAGGAATGTTTAAGGTACTTGGTTTTTGTGAAGGTTCTACCCACTCTATAGGAGTGGTATATGGGTTTTTACCTATAAGGAGAATGGACTTAGGAGAAAAATTTTTTAGTTAAGGGAGAGGGGGAATAACTCTTATCCAACTAGTGACCTTATTTAGGGTCACTATGTCAATTATTAGCTTTCCTTTATTTGATCCCTTTTGTGTTATAATGGTTTTATCTTCTATTTGGAATGCATGACCAATTGGTAGGCCCAATTGAGTGTATAGTTTGGAGGGAGTAACTAGAGAAGCCAAAAAGTGGTGGAGATCAAATATTTTAAATACACTTACTTATTGAGTCTAGAGGACTAAGGTATTAAGGAAGTAAATAATGAAGAGGTAAGATGGGTATTTAATAAATTTTGCATGTAATCTATCATTGATGTGAAATAAACTCAAGTAGGGTCTTTTTAAATGTTATTTGGGGGGGTGGCTTATGCTTGATCATAGGTTATAGGAATGGGTCTTGTATAATAAATGTTGAATTAGTTATACTAACTAGAATAATATTTTCAATAGTATGTGATGAGTGAGGACATTGTGTACTTACCAATTGAAGAGTAGTAATCAAGGGAGATTAAACTATAGGTTTCACTATTGTGATTTTAGGTGTTAGGGCTAGAGATAGGTTCATTGATTGAATTTATATATAATATAGAGTTTTAGACTTTGCTTCACCTTCTTTATATCCATATAGGTCTTGAAGTAATTTAGTTATCTCTGAATTAGTCTTAAAAATCTCAATGTCACCAAGTTGTGTTTCCTTTGGTAACCATTCATCCTTATATTCACTTTTCATGGTCTCATTAATGGTTTAAGATAATGATGTCACTATTTTATACTCCCATTTCTCCTTGTTAAACCACTCATTTTCATTGTCTTTCATATGTATAGGTTCTACCACTTTAGAACCCTTTCTTTTATCTAGTCCCCCTCTATCTTTTCCTATGAGGTGTCCTTTACTAGAGCACCCTAAGGAGAATCTAAATGAGATCCATAATTCATATTGTATATAAGGGGGGTGGGTACTATGGGAGTAGAATTTGATGCTATAAGGGGTGAGACAACAACATGTGAATCTAATGGGGCAATAAATGGTGATGAGGTCAATATAATAGTGACTACATGGGGTGAACCTAGGGAAGTGGATACTTGTCATTATGAAGGAGATATTGATGGAGATGGTGGTGTAATGTTTTGTACTGAGGGTATGAGTGGTGAAAATCTAAAAACAAAAGGGAAGAAATTTGGGAGACTCACCTATTGCACTATTTTGAGTGGATGAAATGGTAACAAATAGAATAGGCCCCCAGATTGAGTTATATTTATGAGACCATGTTTAGTGGTAGTTAGTTGAGGAAGGGTGGAAACTAGGGTGGTTTATACAATGTTAACCTCTAGGATGGGATTTTGTGTGGTCCCTTGCCTAATTTCATATTCACTTACCATAGGTACCTATTGCAATGGGACAAAATATTCTTATCCTTGGTATTCAACCTATAGGAAGGATACTTCAGGAGGTTTTAAAACCCAATGCTATATGTAAATTTTCCTAGCCTCTTCCTCAATGATTTATGGATGATATTACATGTGCCTGGATACCACTATGTATAAATTTACCCTATTCATTCTCCTTAATACCTCTATATAATTCAAGGCATTAATGAATACTTAATTATATGGATATGATACATGGTTGTAATCACAATTTACCTTCCCCTAACTATATTTAAGTGTTTCTTAAACTTGTGTCTTGGATCCCATTACTTGTAAGGTGCCCACTTGAAATCATAGTGTATTCTAATTTTTCCCACTAGATGGAAATGCTCCCATCTACTATACTATATCTTACCAATGTTGATTAGAGGTGGGTAGATAGATCCTTATTTATCACTTGTCAATTTAACATATATAAAATTAGCTAGTTAGATTGCAATTTCCTACTATACCACCTTATCTAAGACTAATAGGGGTAGATAAATAGGATAATCCCTAGTTACCACTATTATAATGACCATATGGTCTAGATAGAGCCAATAGTCACAAATATTTTTAATGGTTATTTGTATTTGATCAAAAAATATGGGCATGTCCTTATAATAATTATCTTGTTATGCCATGGGATATAATGTCTTAGTCAGCCTAGTCATATTCTTCCTAAATTTGTGTATATGAATAATATTAAATTCATTACAAATTCAATTTTTAGTATACTCAGTTGATGGCTCCCAAGGTTATTTTAAAATCTAAGTGAATATTTCTTATTATGGTGTCTACCAAAGAAAACATCATATAGAAGTTTGCTGGTTTTTTTTTATTGAATTAAGGATTTGGTTGATCAAATTGGCACTCACAATCTAACCAATAGTTATGACCTTGGTTTTAGTAAGGATGGTCTCCAAAAATGTAATCTAAACCTCATTGATGTAGGTTATAATAGTGAAACCATAAATTCAATTTAGCAATGTCATATCAATTATAATTTCAAGCCTAAAGATGGAAATGGAAATAGCTAAAGTAGGACCCCTAAAGGTATTAGGGTCACCAACCCATTCCCACCACTTATTTTTTGCATTAATCTCATACATCCATGAATTAACTAAGGATTAATTATAGGTCATTTCATGTAGGGGAGCATATAGTATTTTTCAAAGGTAGGCTCACTAACATACATTATTGGGGTGATACACTAGCATAAATGTTATATTTTACCACAAACCTAGCCATTTAAAACTAAAACAAATAATAGGTCAATGCACAACATTACCTGAGGTTTTTCTATAACATTATTTAGGCCTACTGATTTTATTACCATGAAGTCTTCTTTATATCTGCATATGAAATTTAAGAGTTGATCTTTAGGGAAATAAGGTTTTATTGCTTTAAATTACTACCATATAGAAGAATAATGTTTGAATTTTTTATTGAAGGAAACATAATTCATCATTGTGTCTGTGTATTTATCATGTCCTAAAATGGAATATGTAGAGGGGTTCGAAAAAGGTGTGAATCAGAAGCCATTATTTTTCACTTAAGAGCTTTGGTTATCTAATACTGTGGAATTTGGCTTTGGTAATAGGGATTGAATTTGTGATAAAAACTACTTATTAGATGGAAATGTATTTGTAATTGAATTTTTTGATCACATATATTACCTTTGTATTCTTTACCTTTATTCAATTAAATTCACTTAGTTGGACAATTCATGTAGATTAATGAGACCAATGGCCTTGGATTTCTTTAATTTTTTCTATTTTTTAATTTTGAATTTGCTTAGTGAAGTGTCATCCCCTTTTTTGGTCCTTGGTCTAAGTCAATTTTCTTTATTTTACTCTTAGTGATTTTTCATCTCTATTTGACATTTCATGATATTTTACTTCCTAAAAAATAGTTACTTTGTTGTTACCTAGGTTCACTCTTTGTTGATACTTTTTCTTTTATTACTTAAGGCTTGTGAGATCATGACATGTGGAGGGTTTTTATGGCTTCAACATACTAGGAGTGTCATACCCCTTATTTCATTATGCAAGCTCTAGGTGTGTGGCATAATGATACATGATGACAACTTGATGTTTCACTCAATTGAGAGACTTATAAACTTCTCAAAATAATTTGACTATAATAGGTATCCATTATCATGACACATGGAAAAATATCACTACTCTGATGGGCCTGGGACTTTTATACACTAAGCTCAAATCTACTACTCATTAAGTGAAAGGGATTATGACACATGGATGGTTGTCATTGCTTATATGGCCTCAATACTTTTGTATACTGAAATTTAATCTTATACTCATTGAATGAGTAGGATTGTGACACTTGGAATTATCCTAACCTTTCACTCACCTAGGAGTCTATTTTAAAAATTTATAAGTGTCAAAAAATCCACAAGATAGTGGATTGTTGTTGAGAAAAAAAACTATTATAATTTTAAATTATAATGCATGCTTCACTTACATTTGAGGCTTTAAGAGATTGAGTGAATGCCACATGGCAGTCTTTGGTGACTCAATAATTTTTTGAGTGAAAATTAGAAATAATTATAATTAAATAAGAACATAAAAAAGATAAAACACAAAGGAACAACACTTTGACAAACACGTGAGTCAATTAGTCTAAAAGAATTTTAAAAATTCATGCTTTTAGATTAAACAAGTGAACTCTATGAATCATTAGATCAAAAAAACATTGAAAGTACTTCACAAAGTAAACCAAAGGTTGGAGACATAAATTGAGACAAGCCTATGCATATATTTGGTTTTTAATGATATAAGTGTCATTATGTTAGTTTAATATTCAAGTAACAAATTTAGTTTTTCCCATCGATCCATAAAAAATAAAGGTTACTTGATAATGTGGGTCCCTATTTAAAAAATTTAAAGAGGGGTATGTTGGGACAAAACAAGCATGTGTAAGATATATTATCTAAATAAGATAATGTAAAATTATCATAAAAAATAACCTATATCAATCATGATAATATTATAAAAAAGATTACCGTAATGTAGTGTATCATGCTAGAAGAGGAAAGGTCTAACATATACATGTTTGAGATATCATGAGTCTAATGTATGCCTATATCATACTCAAGTACTTGTGAAATATATGTGTGTATAAAAATGATATGTTATCTACTAACATAAAGTAAATAACATATATAAAAACTATTAAACATGTCAAATTATAAATACTTTAGGTATTTTTTAAGTATTTGAATGTTTTTATATTTTAAGGAAGATTTGACTGTTTATTTTTTGGAATTTTGGAATTTTTAGATAATGAACCATTTCTTGTCATGATTCATTCATTCATAGTGAAATAAATGCATGACATGTTATTTATATCTCCTTACTCCATGATTAGTGTTTTTATCACCATCGTGTGGTATGTGAACCATTTGTCCCTTGTTGGGAAAATTTCCTTATTGATTTGGGTCGATTGTGTCTCCTATTAGACATATCCAAAATGCTCCCAATGTAAATGGGTATTTAGATGTATGATGCATGACCCATATTTTTTTTTGACAAAACTTAGACCAAAATTAATTGGTAATATCAAGTATCCAAAATAATCTATCCAAGTTCCATTTTAATTTAAGTTTTGTATATGGTATCCAAGTTGTGATAAATGTCTTACACTACAATACGTTTCCTTGGTTGTAGATTCAATATGGCTATTTATAAAATAAGATCCATTGATGAGTAATGTCATTTTAAATTCCTTTTGTAAAAGATGATTTTTTCCTAAAATAGTGGTAGGTGTATTCCTATGTGGTGAATGAGGTGGATCGAATATTGGTCTAGTGTTGAAAAAATGTTACAATAATGTCAAGTAAAGATTACGTATTTCATATATTTGTATATGATCAACTTTTGGAAATCTTATGCTAGTGTATGAATCATTAGAAAATATTTTACATTTTTCATGTGATATATTTGATACTTTGGTATTGTTAAGTAAAAAAACTTATATGCATGTATATCCATATATATAGGATCAAATGAGTTATAAAAATTATAACACCTTGAATAAATATTAATTTTAATTATAAATCATAAGGTTGATATGATAAGGAATATGAATCAGTATTAAATTATGTATCATATTATTTAATATATGTGTTATCATATTGTTTGAATCTTTACAGGTGTTCCAATGTAAATCTAGGCACATTGTGTGTATTAAAAACTAGGAATAAAACATCTTGAAATTGTGTAAAAGTAGATAAGGATACACTAGGTAAACTATAAAACCAATCCTAATATTCACTTGTGAGGCTTCTATGAAAATATTTTGACAATAAATATTCATCTTTAATCCAATAACAAAAATAATGCACATATTGAATTATACGGTTGGAATTATATTCATGTCTAAAGAACAAAGGCAATATGAGCATAATGAAATATTGTGGATCAAAATATTCAAAGATATTTTTTTCAAGGGGTTTATTTTTTATTACATTATCATGAATAGTATCCTTGATTGATAATATTTTTAAATTGAAAATAAAAAATTGCCTATAAATATTTCCTATAGCATTCATCATAGAAATGTGATGACTAGTAGAAGCGTTATAGTTTGAAAATATTATTCATTAGTTATAATGTATCATTTATTTTAAACATGGGCATAATATATTTTTATTGTGATTGGGATGTTATGGAACCTTTGGTAATGACATATCATTTTAAAACTTTGGAACCTTTCGTAACGGTATCTCAGTTGAAAACTTTGGAACATTTGGTAAAGGTATCTTATTTGAAAACTTTGGAAATTTATCTAATGGGATCTTAGTTGAAATTTTTTGAAACATTGGTAATGGTTTATGACTATCTTTATCACCCCTTCATTTAACCAACATATGTTAGTGTCTGTTCTTACGAAGGTGGTGACTAAATCTATTTATAGTGAGGTACTTATTGATTTTAGGTTAATAGTACTTATTTTGGGTGGTTTTGGTGGGAGTTGGGGGGGGGGGGTTTGTATGTTATGCTAATCTATGTCTACTTATAAATTATAAGATACTATTTTGAAATAAACACTCTTTATAAAAAACATAAACAACCCAATCTAATCTAATTTGAAGAATCTAGAAATGCTTTACACAACTACAAAATGATCCTATTCAAATTACTCTTGTAGAATTCAAAGAATATCAAATTCTCATTTAATGATTAAAAACAATCATAAATATATATTTTTAGAATCTAAAAGAATGAAATAAATGCTTATGATAGAAATAATAGATTAACTATTCAATCTTCCTTTTAGGTTTTCAATCTAAATTATACAAACATATATCTATATCAAATTTTAATTGAAAGCAATAAAAAACCAAATTATAAATACCAAATAGATCTCTTGTTTCCTTGGGGAATGGTCCCCTTTTCACCCTTATATTTGGGTCCTAATTAATTTATCTCTAAGATATTTCTTCAACACATAGATTGAGAAAGGAAACTATCGTAGTACTTTATATTTCAAAAAATCACCAAAATTACAATATCTTTGTATGTAGGCATAAAATTTTATATATCCAATCATGGATCTATCTATTTATTCTATATTAGGAACTATTTATCCTTATATTCTAGGAAATAACTTAAAAAATTTTAAAATAGAAGATATTCTGGATAGATTGAATGATATAGTTACAATAAAAAGTCATTGAAATAATATATTTAAGGAGTCAAAGAATCCATAGATAAAATTTCTAAAACTAAGTATATCTACCAAATCTTTACATATATTAATACTCATATTTTCTATCTTCATCATTTCAAACTAGAGTAGAAACTCCCAAAATGGAAGACTAACCAGAAATAGACATATATTTATATACATAAACAGAAATGGAAATGCTGAAAAGAGTTTTATAGATTGTCATGAAGAGGTTGGGAAGCTATCTGAACCCTTTGGAATGTAATAGGATCAATTTTAGAGTAAATTAGGTTAAATTATTGCAAAACTAGTATAATATATAGCTTTATGTCAAAATCCATAGCTTGACTATTAAAATCTATATCTAATTATAAAAATTCATAGCTGACTATCAAAATCCACAATTGACTATCAAAATCTATAGATGACTATTGAAATATATAGTTGACTATCAAGATTTTTAGTAAGCTTCAAAATCTATAGATGGTTCTTACATGGTTCATTCTTTGTCTTTGATCCTCCTTTTCTTCACAAAAACTTACCAAAACTCATATCAATACTATTATTTCTTGTACATATAAAAATGTGGAGCTTAAAACATGAAAATGTTAGAACAAAGTGCAAATAAGATAGACTTAAACTTTACATGAGTTTATATAGGCAAAAGTATCTACCTCCTACCTTATGCAAGTTACAAATATCAATACTGCATACAATTCTCAACCATTTAACATATTTAAGGCCATAAACTATAGTAACAATGAGTAATTTTATGGACTAATCATCTCTCCCACTCCTTACCTTTTGTAAGTTTCTTTTTCAAACTATATCCTCAATATCCATAGTTATGAACTATCTGTTACAACTTTAGACTCAAATCATAAATGGAATACATATATTTTTGAAGTATACTCTAATTATGAGGAGTGAAACCCATATCCATTTACATAAAATGAATAAAAATATCAAACTATTCCTAAGACTATGGTCTTATATTCTACCAAGGGGATATAAGAGAAAGTAGTAAGGGAGGTTTGAACCTCATTCCTATCAATGTATTTCTTCCATACCTCTATAAAACATCTAAAATTATCTACACAACAACATTATCTCTTCTCAAAGACCACTAAATGGTAGTGGGTGATAACACTTCTCTTCATCTTAATGAAACTAACAACATATGCCAACATTGTCTACAAGCCACCATTACATCATCAAAATTATGCTAAAAAAATAAATCAAAGTTGAGAAGGCCATCCTACAAGGTGGAGAGATAATGATCAAAAATTCTTGGATATTGGTAAAACTTATGAAATTATTGTAATATGTGTTGTGCATTACCAAATTGAGGTCTAATGTATAAACTAACATCTTTTGCAATATTAGGGTGATCATCATATCTCTCCAACCAAGCAATTTTATTTATATATGTAGACAGTAGGGATCTCATTTGAAGTTCTCCCACAAATAGATTTACCAAGAAATTATTTATATTTCCTTCAATAAATTCACATAAATAAAACTCACAAAGTAGATATTGCCTATCAGGAGTACTATTTTTGAATGTTGCCATGAAGTCATCACTGGTGTTTATCTCATGTGGTAAATAAAAATATATCTACAATAATTTCCATCTAGAGAATTTTTCATGTACAAATAGGCTATATGTAGAACAAAGGACTCTAAATGATAACAACTTTTCACTTAACTAGTAGGTAAACTGAAGAGTTTATTTAACATGTTCTTTTTTATTGGGCTTGAGTTAGTTCTTCCTACATTTGTTGTTTCTCTTTCTTAAGAAGATGATTTTCATTCTTAAGTAGATGATTTTATATCTTCATTTATTCTAGTTTTAAGCAAACTTGGTCCCATTGGTTTTTTACTTATGAAATAGACAAAGTAGTTTGACATCCTTATTTTACCATGGCCATAGGAGGAATATTAAAAGAGCTATAATCTAATTCGGTTATTAGCCTAGCATTTTCCATTTTAGTTTTTAGAAGATTCCTCCTTAAAAAAATGTTTTCTTCCTCAAGTGATCTAGTATAGATCCATAAATCAATAATTTCATCTTCTACCTTATCCATTTTCTTCAAGGATTGCACTTCCAAATTTTCAATTTGTTTCATTAAATGAGCAATCATAAAATATTTATTTTGAGCTATGGCAATTAGTTCAGCTATATCCTCTATATATTTTTTTAACAATGGCTTCTAAATAGGACAAGGCTATAGCATGTTAAATTTATAAATCATTTTCTTCCCTTGAAGGTTGACCCTCCTCTTTATTCATGGAGGCTTTTCTTTTATACCTCATCTTCTTAATAGGAGCAATAAGATTCTCATTAGGAATAGTGTCAGGAATCTAGAACAACAAACATGCTCTGATCCCACTTGTCAGGATGCGAAACCAGAAACATACAATTGATTACCAAACTTCAAACAACTTAATATGCAGAAATAACCAGATTCACCAAGTAACTAGAATTCAGAATAACACAGCATATGAGAGACAATACACAACTTGTATTAACACTTTATACAGAAAAGAATACAATAGAGAATATGCCACATCTTCTCCACCACCTTACAGAGGATTCCCACACCTCAAGTGAACAGTAATTCTTCTCCCCAAAGCTCTCCCTCTCACCGGTCCCAACACCCAACTCAAATACAGAGTTGGTGTTCACCTCCCATGCTCCACGCATAACACAAGTGCTCCACGCACTCCACAAGCACTCCACATGCTCCACAAGTACTCAAAGTACTTCAAGTAGATCTCCCATGAACCTGCAATAACCTGCACTTCAACAGACCATACTTATGGAAGGAACTTCCTTGCCTTCCTCTTGTTCTATCTGAGTACACACCTGTACTCCAAGTAGATCCTGCCTGATACTGCTCCCTGTTGTGTTGCTGTCTGTATGACCTTGCACACCTGCAAATCAAACAATGGTTCTATTCACCTGTGAACCTCGACCTTGCATATACATACACCTGCAGATCAACGATCTTACTTACCATGTAGATCTCCTATATAGGCCATGCAACTGTGACCAAGATCCTACACTCCTGAAGAACCCAGCTGGCTCTCCAATCCAGCACCAACACACCTTGTACTGTGGCACTAGGAGGAACGCACCATAGCTCTACCTCACACATAGAAGGAGCTTATAATTATGCTCTCTTACTCCCTAGCACACTTTTCCAATACAACCATGAGTCTATTATATAGATCTCATCCAAACAATAATTAGACATCTAATTACAATAATTAGATCCGCAGCTCTCAGTCTAAAATTAGATCTCTTCATGCAAACACTTGGTTCGTTAGTTAACTGCCCGTAACAGGCGCAGTCCGAACCACACAGGCGACCGACGCCGGTCCCTGTCCGCCTGGGGGTCGCCGACGCCGGCCGATCTCTGACCGATGCCGGTTGTCTTTCCTGCCCTTTCCTGCCGACGTCGGTTGGCCTGACCGATGCCGGTGTCTCTGGCACTCAGCAACTCTCCTGCAACCTCCTCTGTATCTGCATCAGTGAAGCTTTTAGCTCCACAATCCTAACAATCTCCCACTTGGAGATAAACAGCTGCACTGTACCTGTACCTGTACTCCGTCTAATCTGTTTCTTGGTTTGTATCCCTCTTCAAGCTCCCACCTGAAGACAACACACCACACAACCTGTGATGTACCACCTGTCATCCGAGTACCCTGCCACATCCGAACCTACAACACCTGTAGTGAAGTCCTGACCCTGCATAGCAACACCTGCTGCCGGTCTCTCTCAGAAAACCTGAGAACCCACTTCCCCGAATTGGCTCCTAACTCTGACAGCTCCCACTGAGTGGGAATATTCAGGTCTATACCAGACCTCATGTGATTTCGAACACTGTACCTGTCCAGCCCTTAGTGTGCTCTGGTTCTGTATCCCGAACCTCGCCAACACCTGATTCACATCAGCTCCCACTCGAGACAAAATCAACCAGTGATCTCCATGCCTCCCATGTCAAAGAATTCCGCTGCTCTAAACTCCTCATGACATGCCACTGAACTAATCTTACCCTTAGCTCAGCAAAACCCTGTATGTACACCCCTGCTAGCTAGCATACTATCCACATACAGCAACAGAATGATGTCATGACTCATCATCCACCTGGTAAGACAAACCACAGTAGTTACCCTGACATCGACTGAAGCCATGCTTCGTCCTCCGCCTGTCAAAACCTGGTACCACTATCCTGCAGCTCCTCAAGACCATATCCCTGGTCTTCCGTCTCACGTATTCGTTCTCTCTATTCTTCTACTAAGGCATCCATTCATCTCTGTGCTTTTATCCAGCTGGCAAACCTACCAAGACACCCGTCTGGTTCTGCATCATAAACCTGCCAAGCTCACACCTGTTTCCTGGATCCTATCTGCTATACAATCAGCAACAAGTATGAAGAAGAGGAACAACGAATTTGAGGGCCTACTTACGCCTTCAGTCCTCCATATGGGTGTTTGAGACTCCTTGACAGCTTGCTGTCCACCCAAAATTCGTTACAGTGACCGACCTCGGTCACTCCACAGTCTGCATCCGACCGACGTCGGTTCTCATGCGTCTGTACCTGACTACCAACCTACCTGCGCTGGTGTCCCTGCTACCGATGTCGGTCCTCCTGACCGACATCGGTCTTACATACTGCCGACATCGGTCCCATGATCGACGTCGGTCTTACCCTGCCCGACATCACCGGCTTCGGTCTGCACATGACCGACATCGGCACCTGTCTATTCGACGCCGGTTCCTCCTGACCGACATCGGTGTCTGTGTTCGCCTGTGAGTGATGACTTTTTACCCGCGAGCTCCTTTGGATCAATCTCCATGTCCAAACTGCCCTGCTCAGATGTATCCAGCCTCATCCACTGAACTCTGTCCGCCATCTCCTCCAAGAACACCAAGGCTTTCCAGTTCTTAAGCCTGTCAAATATATCTGTCTTCCGCTTAAGAACATGCATCTCCTTCCTGCTCATGTGACCAAGCCTACGAAGCCACGTCTCTGCAACAGAAGAAGAATCAGTAATATAAACAAGTAGATAAAGTATACCTGTTTTCTTACCACCAGCTAATTCAAGTGCTACCGCTGTGAGAGTTCTTGTGCATCTCTCATCACCCAATCTTTCTGAAGAAATTAGCCATATCTCCAAACCTGGGACCTGCATGACCTTCATCAACACCTGTGTGTTGGCCGCCTGCAATTTCAGCTTCACTTCCCCTTTGCCAATTCTTTGGCAAGGCTTACCAGCTCCTCTATCTGGGGCTGCATGGAAAGAGGCAACCGAATCTTTTATCCAAGATTCAACTTTATCCAAGAAACCTGCAAACACATCCTGTGCAATAACACCTGCAACATCTGTATCTTCAGTTTCTTCATGCTGATCTGTTACCAACCAACAATCTTCTTTTACCTACTCTTTCTTTCCATCAGACCGTGAGTAATCGTCTGTGATTTTCAACTCCTCCATTCTTAGCTTACTTTGATCTGCTGTTGCTCTACTCCCACTCAATCAGAAAACCCTGAGAGTGCCCTGTAATCAAAACACAACCTGCTTCCTGCAACCTTAGCTCTGATACCACTTGTTGGTATCGAGCTAAGAACCTACAACCAAGGCTCTGATACCAATTGTCAGGAATCTAGAACAACAAACATGCTCTGATCCCACTTGTCAGGATGCGAAACCGGAAACATACAATTGATTACCAAACTTCAAACAACTTAATATGCGGAAATAACTAGATTCACCAAGTAACTAGAATTCAGAATAACACAGCATATGAGAGACAATACACAACTTGTATTAACACTTTATACAGAAAAGAATACAATAGAGAATATGCCACATCTTCTCCACCACCTTACAGAGGATTCCCACACCTCAAGTGAACAGTAATTCTTCTCCCCAAAGCTCTCCCTCTCACCGGTCCCAACACCCAACTCAAATACAGAGTTGGTGTTCACCTCCCATGCTCCACGCATAACACAAGTGCTCCACGCACTCCACAAGTACTCCACGTGCTCCACAAGTACTCAAAGTACTTCAAGTAGATCTCCCATGAACCTGCAATAACCTGCACTTCAACAGACCATACTTATGGAAGGAACTTCCTTGCCTTCCTCTTGTTCTATCCGAGTACACACCTGTACTCCAAGTAGATCCTGCCTGATACTGCTCCCTGTTGTGTTGCTGTCTGTATGACCTTGCACACCTGCAAATCAAACAATGGTTCTATTCACCTGTGAACCTCGACCTTGCATACACATACACCTGCAGATCAACGGTCTTACTTACCATGTAGATCTCCTATATAGGCCATGCAACTGTGACCAAGATCCTACACTCCTGAAGAACCCAGCTGGCTCTCCAATCCAGCACCAACACACCTGGTACTGTGGCACTAGGAGGAACGCACCATAGCTCTACCTCACACACAGAAGGAGCTTATAATTATGCTCTCTTACTCCCTAGCACACTTTTCCAATACAACCATGAGTCTATTATATAGATCTCATCCAAACAATAATTAGACATCTAATTACAATAATTAGATCCGCAGCTCTCAGTCTAAAATTAGATCTCTTCATGCAAACACTTGGTTCGTTAGTTAACTGCCCGTAACAGGCGCAGTCCGAACCACACAGGCGACCGACGCCGGTCCCTGTCCGCCTGGGGGTCGCCGACACCGGCCGATCTCTGATCGACGCCGGTTGTCTTTCCTGCCCTTTCCTGCCGACGTCGGTTGGCCTGACCGACGCCGGTGTCTCTGGCACTCAGCAACTCTCCTACAACCTCCTCTGTATCTGCATCAGTGAAGCTTTTAGCTCCACAATCCTAACAAATAGTCTCAGCAAAGTCATCAACTAAATCTTCATGTGAAAAAAGGTTTCCTCCTCTTCTCTATTGTGAGCTTCAACAATAGTGGTTGTAGGGTTTTGTCTCATACTTTCTAGTGTCTCAACAACAATGGTCTCATCACTATCAACTACTAGGATCAATCTTCTTATTCTATTAAGAGGGGGAAGAGATTTTGTATGTAAGGTTTCCTAAGTTTTTAGCTAGGAGTTAGGGTCTACAAAAGACTCTTCTTCAATAATATAAATGGGTTGTTAGAGATGAATATCTTGAGAAATATATTTCTATATTCTAGTAGAGGACCAAAGTCTCAATTTTATACTTATTATCTTAGGAGGAGAGACTATATGAGGAAGACTTGGGGTTTTCAATTGAATAGTCTTGGATGTGGATCTTATGCTATAGTTGAATTTAGAGGCAATTTATTTAGGAGAAATTTTTGGTGGGCTTTTTCAATTGAAGGCATGCATGTGCACAAGAGTTTGTTTAGCAAGTTTAGGGGTTTTCTTTCTCTTTCCTTCAAGGAGGGCATCCCAATCTTCTATTACATTTTCTTACTATAAAAAGTGGTGTCGAATAATGAGTTAAATCAACCCATGATGAAGTATGGTAGAAAGTTTTTTGACATACCTCATAGCTATAACTTGAATAGATCTTAGGAGGAATGAGGGAAAATTTATCTTATGTTGAAGTTGTTGAATACCATATCTTAAATTAATTAACATTATTTGCACCATACAACTTAATGCACTACACTATCCCTCACATGTTAAAATTTAATGAGCCAAAAGGAAATTGACCTCCAAGGTTTAGGTAGAGACTCTCTATGTACCCCTTTTATTCTACCTTTAACATATTTCATAAAAACTAGTGTGGACTCTCCTTCACTGCTAAATTTTTTGACAAGATCATGAAATGAGGATCTCCTTGATATTTGAGCTCCTTCATCTAGAATTATTAACAATTTGCTAAGGACTTGCATGGAGAAGGGATGTGAACACCTTTGATTATGGAGAAATCAAGTTTTAGGTTAACAATAAATTATTTCACTAATGCCTCATTATAACCCTATAATTTGAGAAAGAAGTCAAGTCATCTAGTTACAACCAATATTTCATTTACTAATTCATTCTCCAATAGTTCATTTGCATCATCCGGTTCTAATTTCTTCTTCAATCCCATTTTTGAACTCTTACATAGAACATAGTTGATTCTATACCCTAATTTCACAAGGAAACTAATTGTGCTTGTAAAATAATTAAATGTAAATAATATCCCTTGAGGGTTTAGACTATGAATATTAATTGAATCATGTCAATTAATGATGATAACATCAATTAAAAGTAATGATGATGTACTTTTTATTTTATTTTGTTTTAAATCATTCTGTTATCAATTCCTTTTAACCCTCTACTTGATGTATTTTTATAAATGACAAATAATTAAAATGATATATCATTATGAAATATTTTTATAACTAAAAGGGGTATTATCTATAGCACTTGTGTTGAAATTTCAAAATATGACCTTTTGAAATGACTTTTTGTTGACTTCATAAAGTCTAACCTCATTATATCACCATATGAAAATTTTATATCAATGGTTTTGAGCACATGCATGTAATCCTAAATATCTAAAAGTAACACTTAGTATAAAAATAAATACTTTATCTTACAAATCTTAGTATTTTTCTTATCAGTCTTTCTTATCTATTCTTCCACAAAACAAATTGCATGAGTTAGTATTTACAAAATAATACATTAGATAATAGAATTAAATTTATTGCTTTGGAACTAGTTAAATGTCTAAACTGACTTTTGTAATTTTTTTGGAATTTTGCCCTTGACTAGAAATTTGTTGGTTTTCTAGTCAAGGCTCTTTATTTAGTGCATGAACATCTAGCAAGCTAGTTTTCTAAACATGACTATCAATAATGTCCCAAAAGAGTTTCATTATATATATATATATATATATATATATATTTGAACATTTTTAGGGAAGAGGGGGACCATCTTCCTTTATTTTGGCCAATTTTGTCTTCAAAGATCAATTACCATGGAAGACTTAAGTTCTTCCATGGCACCAAAATCACTCTTTACTAATTGAATAAACTCCTCTTTGTTGGTAGGCTTTTGATATAGTTTCAGATGATGTCCATTTATATGAAATGTTTTATGATTTATATATAGAGGTAATAACTGTATAGAACCATTATCAAAAATATTTTCTATCTAAAATGGTTATAACCATCTTATTTAGATTTTAATTTTGAAATTTTGATATTTGGAATCATATAAGAGTGCCCAATCTCCTTCTCTAAATTGTCTTTCTTTGATATGTAAGTCATGTCATTGTTTTCTCTAATATTGTGTCATTCTTATCTTTTATAAGGCTTCTATCCTCATCTCATCTAATTCATTCAACTATATCATTCTTTATTTTTGTGATTCATCCAAATCAATGTCTACTTATAATGCAATCCTCCAAGTTCACATTTTAAATTCAATTTAAAGAATAGGTTTCTTACCATAGACCAACTCATATGGTCATAAACCAGTAGTGGTATTCCATGTAGTGTTGTATGCCTAAAAAGATTTTTGGAGTTTGGATACCCAATTCTTCTAGCTACTACTGACTATCTTGGTAATTATGTTCTCTAACTCTCTATTAGTGACTTCTACTTGTCCATTTACTTGAGGATGATATGGCAAATATTTTTAGTGGTTGACTTGGTATATCTCCATGAATTCTTGAATCATATTGGACATGAATTGTGGTCCTTGATCCAATACTATCTCCCTTGGTGCTCCAAAATGTTGCATGATTTTGGAATATAGGAAGCCTATTATGACCTCTTATCTTTCAAAATAAAGATATTGAACATCAGCCCATTTGGTTACATAGTCTGTATATACCAACATGTATTCTTTACCTTGTGAAGGTGGATCTATGGGCCCAACAAATTCTATACCCTACTTTTGAAAAGGTTCTATAATTACCTATAGATGAAGAGGCATCTTAGAGGATAATGTAGTTTTCCCCATTCTTTAACATGAATCACATTTAAAAAACATAAGTCTTTACCTATTTGTGGAGATTTGGGTAAAAATATCCAACTCCAAGGATTTTATGTACCATCCTTTTTAGTGAGTAATGCCCTCCTTTAGCTTCATCATGACATGCACAAATGATATCATACATCCCATTTTCCTTTACACACCTGTGGGTAACATGATCAAGTCCAAGTTTAAATAATATATCATTAATCCATTTATAAGAACTTATTATAATAAACATTTCTTTTCCTTTTTGGTACAATGAAAAGGAAAATTCTCTATAGCTAGAAAATTTACTCTCTATAAACCAAGGTATTTTTTATGAAATATCAAATAATTATTCATTTAAAAATTTATCTTCTACAGGTTATTCATCTTCATTATTCAATCTAGAAAGAAAATCAGCAACTACATTAAACTTTCCTAGTTTATCAACAATTATTATGTCAAATTCTTGCAATAACAATAGCCATCTGATAACTCTTCCTCCTCCTCCTACTGGATTATTCATCAAATACCAAATAGTTTCATGATTAATATATACAAAGATTTTATAGCTAATAATATAGTGTCTAAATTTATTTATGGCATAAATCACAAGAAGAAATTCCTTCTTAGGGGTTGTATAATTTATTTAGTTGAGGTTAAGTTCTTACTTATGCAATATATATCATACATATGTCCATTTTCATCTTTTTATCCCAAAATAGCTCCCATAGCATGATTATTTGCATCAGTATAAATATGAAAGGGTTGTGACTAGTTAGGTCCTCTTAAGACTAGTGTAGTATTGAGCTTTTCTTTGATGATTTCAAATGCTTGTTGATAGGCTAAATTATAGATAAATTCACTTTCTTTTGTAATCAGAGCAAACATTAGAACAACAATCTTGCTGAAATCTTTTATAATATCCTACATTTCCTAGAAATCTCTTAATGTTAGTCTAATTTTGAGGAATAGGCAAGCTTGAAATGACTTCAATTTTCTTTACATCTACTTAGATCCCTTTTGTAGAAATATGATGTCCTAAAACTATCCCTTCTTATACCATAATCAAACATTTCTAATGACTTATAAATAAATGGTGGTCCTCAAATATTTTTAATAATTTCTCAATATTGCTTAAAATTTCATCAAAATATTCTCTATGAACATTAAAATCATCCATATAAACTTCTACATAATCATTGTTCAAGTCTAAAAATATGGCTAGGACAACTCGTTAGAAAGTGGCAGGTGCATTGCATAAACTAAAAGGAGAGACCCAAAATTTACCCCATGAGAAGTTGAAGGTTGTTTTGTCTTAATATTTAGGTGCCACTAGTATTTGTTTGTATCCACTAAAGCCATCTAAAAAATAAAAGTATCTTTTTCTAACTAGATTATCAAGTGCTTGATACATGAAGGGTAGAGGGAACTAGTCTCTCATTGTTGATTTGTTTATCTCTTTTTAGTCCACACATACTCACAATTTACCATTTTTATTGGGGAAAATTACTAAGGAGAATACCCATTTACTATCAAAAATGGGATAAATAAATCCTACTTCTAGTAGCTTCTCAATTTTAGTTTTCATAAAGTCTCTCAAGGCAAGATTAATCATTATTTGAGGCTACCTTATTGGATTAATGTTATCTATTTAAATGTGTTGTGTACATACACTTGGATGAATTCCTTTCATATATTTATATTCCCATGCAAAAGTTTGAGTGTGATCCTTGAGTACATCAAAAACTTTCGTTTCCTAATCATTTGTCAACCAGCTCTTTATGTTGAGTGTCTTCCTTGATGCCACTATGATTTATTTAGTGCCTAGATAATAATAATTTATTTTTTTGAATTCACTAATAAATTATTTTAGTGGATAAGGATGTGGATTTAATGTATGAAATTTAATATAATCTTTAACAAATTTTTCTTCTGTGGGAATGACTCTAGCGAAAGAATAATGGAAGGATATAAAAAATGAGTCTTGGCAATCATATGCCCATTGCATCACACTATTTTGAATGTTTTTATGATTATATAATGTATTTTAGGAGGTGGAAGAGGATGAATATTTATAATAATAGGAAGTGCTACTTTGAAAAGTTCTTCTATTCAAATCCATATAGAGTCTATTACAATCTATAGGTATTATACTGTAATCCATAGCTATACTATAAATATTCATCTCTAGACTATCAAGATCTATAAATAGACTATCAAGATACATAGTAGTTTCAATAATTCTTAATAAATCATCATCTACTTCCTCTACATGTTCAGTGATTGTAACCATAGCTAGAAAAGAGATGTTATCACATTTTTTATTAGGTTGGCCAACCCACAACTATTTGATAGTATTGATTAATGGTTGAGCAAGTGGATATAGAGAAATTCATTTTTATTTAAGACCATTTGATATGGTCATATATCTTGATATAAAATCAATCAATGATGTTATAGTTGCTAACTAAGGTCTTCTCAAAATCATTAGGTAGCTAATATGTTTCTTTTAGGTTGGTGGACAATAAAGTTAATAAGTCACTCCCATGATTTTATAGTCAACATTATGTCTTCCATGACACCTTCTCATTTTATATTTTAATTATCTACCATTTGTAGGATTGTGGTGGTTGGTTTCATGTCTTTCAAAGAGAGATTTTACACGGTGTCCATAGTCATCACATTAATAGTAGCTCATAAGTATACTAATACATTTGTTATCTCCTCTTATCCAATTTTTACAAAAATGATAGGACTTCCTAAGTCTCCATATCTAGGAAAGAGAAACTTTCCTACTAATAAATTAGCAAGCTTACCATCAACCTGTATGGTCTTAGGATATTGTCTTTTTATACCTTATGTCTTGATATATAGACTTTAAATCACTTGATTTACTTCAAGGATGTTTCTTATGGCTTATAACAATGGAATCTCTATGTTTAGTTGTTTGAGTTCATGGATCAATTCAGATTCCTTGTTATTTTCTACTTCCTTTAATCTTTCTATAAAAAGCACAGATGGAGGTGTTATGATAACTTTCTCTATTTTTTAGTTTCCTCTTTAGACTCTTTTTCTTTTTTTGGTTAAATTTTTGTACTTATTTTTTCTTGTGTTACTTCTATGATGATGATATGAGGTTATTACACTATTCTTCCTAATCTGAGTTAAATGTTTTCACAATCAATAACTCCTACCCCCATTGTTTCACCTTGATCATTTATATAAACCTATATATTTTTTGGATTTACCACTAGGTAGGCAAGTAGCTGAGGTGGGTTTACTTGTTCTATAGGGGTTTTTTGATTACCTTGGGGAGTCATTAATGCTTATTGTTGTTGTTGTGGATACCTTCTTTGGTATTGTTGATTATAGTTTGGACCAAAATTTTAGTATTGATTTGTCGATGGCTATTGATGACCTTTTGGAATCTATGTTTATTGAAAAGGCTAGGGCATAATACACTATTATGGGATCCATTCCTAGGTTCCCCATAGCAGTATAGCCCACATTTGTGGAGGTGCATGTCATTATTGATAAGGAATTATTGAGCAAAACTATTAATTTTGTTGAAGGTATTTCCTTGCCTTTGAACATAATTTATTTCTTCTATGGATTGCACATTTTATTTGAACTAATTCTTGAGACTAGGAAAGTGACTATAATGTTTTTTGTCGTGATCCTTAGCATCATATATTCCAAAAAAATTAGTTTTATCCAAAGGATAGTCTCTAAGTGCATGTTTCAATCTACATTTTGGGAAATAGATCTCCAATGGTTTAGTATTATATTTGGCCTTAGACTACAATCCATCCAATATTAAATTAATCTAGACTAATATATTTATTTTAATGTTTTCTAACTCTTCCATGAGCTAGCTTACATCACTAGATTTTACCATTTTCCCTCTTTTATTGCTAGGTTTTGTTCTAGAGTAGTTTGTGTATAACCATGTGATTTCTTGGAAATTCAATTTAGTAATGTCTCCTTTCCCAATAAAATTCAAACAATCCCTAGAAGAGTCATCCAATACCTTAAGAAAAATAGATTTGATTGCTTATTCAAGTAACTCATAACCACATCTGATGAGAGCAAAGGCAAATTGATCTAGGTAATCCTCAAGGTTCTCATCTTTGTTTTGTTTGATTTAAAAAAAATATTATTTCTTATCCTTGACCCTGTAATAGTCTTGATATTTATCCAAAAATGTTATTTCCATTTCTCTCCAAGTATGAATAGAGTTCCCTTTTAGCCCCATGAACCACCTCATTTCTCCTTCCTTCAAAGTAAAAGGAAAAAAGTTTCAACTTTTGGCTATCTAAGGTGTAATCATAAGTCTTATAGAGAACCTTAAACTCAAAAATAAATTGATTTGGGTCTTCTATGGATAGACCTCTAAATGTTGTTAGATTGGTTGGAGAATATTTTTCATCATTAATTCATCATATTAAAAGATAATAGGATAAGATAAGGCCATCTTAGGAGCATTTTTGTGAGGTTTCTCTACTTGGCCTACATTTTCTCCCATGTCACATAAAGTTATATTGAGAGAAGAGGGGTTTGGTCATTTCATGTCTACAATTTTAGCTATTACAGAAGAGTATTATTTTAGGTCCTTTCAAGATATTTTAAAAATATTATCTTATCTCTTTTTTCATGTTGTCTATTTTATCTGTGACTATCTTGATTCTTTCCTGTAAAAGATTAGAATCTTTTGGAATAAAACTACCCTATGAATCCTATTACCTACTCATATACTTGATTTTGAAAAGAGAGTGGTTTATTTTATTTTTGTTTTTTTATAATTTATGGACTATTATCTTATGTTTTACCTTATCAACACATGAAATTTCCTTGATAATGGTGCCAAAAATTATGTGTGTCATTATTATCCCTTCATTTAACCAACATATGTTAGTGTCTATTCTTACCAAGGTAGTGCCTAAAGTTATTTGCATTGAGGTACTTATTAATATTAGGTTAACAATATCTATTTTTGGGGATTTTTGGATGCTATGATAATCTATGTATACTTCTAACTTCTAATGTACTGTTTAGAAAAAAACACTCTTTGTAAAACCATAAACAACCTAATCTAATCTAATTTGCAAAATCTAGAAATACTTCACACAACTGCAAAAAAATATTACTCAAATCACTATTGTATAATTAAAATAATATCAAATCCCCATTCACTAATTAAAATCAATCATAAATCTATAGCTGTAGAATATGAAAGAATGAAATGAATGCTTATGCTGGAAGTAATAGATTAACTATTAAATATTCCATGCAGGTTTTTAATTTGAATTATATAGACATATATCTATATCAATCTTTAATTGAAATGAATACAAAACCAACTTATAAATACCAAATAGATCTCATGTTTCCTTAGGGAGTGGGCCCTTGCTCACCCTCAAATTTAGGTCTAAACTAACTCAACTCTAAGATATTTTTTTAACACATAGATTGAGAAAGGAAACTGCTACAATACCTTATATTTTAGAAAATTGCCAAAATTGCAATATCTATTTATATAGGATAAAATTTTATATATAAAATCATATATCTATCTATTTATTCTATACCAAGAAACTATTTATCCCTATATTCTAGGAAATAACTTAATTGATTTTAAAATAAAAGATATTCTAGACAGATTGAGTGATATAGTTAGAATAGAAAGTCGTTACAATGAGAAATTTAAGGATTCAAACATTTTAGAGATAAAAATTTGCATGGCTAACTATATCAACCAAATATGTCCATATATTAATGCTCATATCTTCTATCTTCATTATTCCAACCTAGAGTAAAAACTCCCAAAATGGAAGACTAACCAAAAATAGACATCTATTTATATATAAGCACAAAAATGAAAATGTTGAAAAATTTTCTCCAAATTGTCATGAAGAGGTTGTAAAATCTATCTAAACCCTTTGGAATATACTAGGATCAATTATGGATTAAAGTAGGTCGATCCATAGCAAAATTGGTACAATCTATAACTTGACTATTGAAATCTATAGCTAACTATCAAAATCCATAGTTGACTATCGAAATCCATAGATGACTATTGAAATCTATAACTAACTATCAAAATCCATACCAAACTTTATAAGTTGTATCTAAGTCCTAGATGGTTCATTCTTTATCTTGGATCCTCCTTATCTTCACAAAATCTTGCCAAAACTCATTAATACTATTATTGCTTGTACATATCAAAAGTTGGAGCCTAAAACATGAAAATGTTAGAACAAAGTGTAATGAAGATATAATTAGACTTTACATGAGTTTATATAGGCAAAAACATCTATTTCCTACCTTATGCAAGATTTAAATATCAAGATTTCATACAATGCTCAATGATTTGACATATTTAAGGCCATAAACTATAGTAATAATGAGTCACTTTATGTACTCATCAATGGTATATAGTTTTAAAACATAATAAATTTTAATAATGGTATCTTATTTGAATAATTTGTAACATTTGGTAATGGTATATCATTTGAAAAATTTAGAACTTTTGGTAATAGTTGAAAACTTTGGAATTTTTGGTAACTATATAAGATTTGAAAAATATGGAATTTTTTGTAATGGTATGTCGTTATAAATTTGTAAATAATCTTAGATTTATTGAAGAACATTTTTAAAGGTAACATGATCCAATTATGGAAGATTAGGCTTGACCATGGCTAATTGTGTTATGTTTGGTATAGGAGAAAGCATTTTATCATCCTTATTTAAATCTATAAGGGTATTTAACTCATCATTTTTAATATGGAAGCATGGACCTAATTAGAGGTACATTATTTATCCCCATTTAGATAAATCATAGGACGCCTTATATAATATTATAGGAAGGATTTCTCTTTTTTTATCTAATTGGATTAGACTACATAGTCCATTAAGGAAGCATGTTTTATGAGGTGAATAGTTTCCACATCACATTCATCAAAACCATCTATATAATTATTGTTGGTCAATATAAAATTCCAAATACTATAATAAGGAGAAATATAAACATTATCAAGAAGGACACAAAGATTGAGTTCATGAAATGTTTAACTTTGTTTGGGATTAAGGGTTAGGATGAATATGATATTTAAGATTGAGATAACCTACTCCTAAAAATCATACCAATTAAATAATTTAGTTTATGATATTCAATTTTAGTATTGAATTATGAAAAATATTAACTATAAAAATTACAATGACAAATAGTATTTTGATTGCATAAACATGAAGAATAAAAAAGAATTATCTTATGAAATGATGTGCAGATAGATTTAATATGTCCAAGCATGGAAATAGGCTATTTAATGTTTAACAAATATTAATTAGATTCTATAAATATTCTTTTTGGCTCTCTAAATAATTATGTTGACATGTGGACACTTATGTCAATGCTAATTTATAAATCTCAATACATTGGTCCTATATGAACTATTTATTGTATCAATATGCAACCATCTATGTCTTTCTAGTTTTTTGTCTCCTTTTGTTTGATGTATCTGGATATCAAACACAAGATCTATATCATATTTTATATCTCAAAACCATAGCTCTCGTCCTTAAGTTAGGTTAGGTTTCCCAAAAATGGGTTCATTCACTCATGGTGTCAATCTAACCTCAAATACCCCTTGTCAATGAAAACTACCCTCATAACTAATAATATAAAGAGGTTCTCAAATTATTGTATTTATCCCTTATGTTTATGAATGTTTATGCACAATGGTGAAATATAATAAATTATGATACATGTAGTGATATATCTTGTAACTTGAAAAATATGGATCATGGATTATCTTTGAGTGATTTAAACCTATAATATAACTACTCCTATAATTGATATGCAAAATTAGATGATTATGGAAGAATATATTAGTTGTGAACTTTTATGTTTATTGGTATGTCTAATCTTGAGATTTTATTACTTCATATTTTATAGATAAATAACAAGAGGATTTTACTTGTATTTATATTAGATCTTTTGAAATATTCCTCACAGGAGGGTTAATTACATTCTTAGGCTAACCCATACACATTGAAAATATCTAAATTTGATTTTATTTAGGGTAATAACACTTGCATCTAAGCAAGGACAATAATATCAACATTATTGTCTTGTCTTGAATGCAACTATCTGGGATGGAGGAAGGTTGTTGAGGTTCTATAACTAAAAGAGAAGGATAATTTTAGCCAAAATTCTCACATTCACCACCTCACTGGGTCGAATTACTTATCTCTTAGTTTGAACTTGATTACTATTATTATTTAGATCACCTATCACCACATAATACCTAAAATTATATACATATATATATATATATAATTTTAGGTATTATGTGGTGATAGGTGATCTAAATAATAATAGTAATCAAGTTCAAACTAAGAGATAAGTAATTAGACCCAGTGAGGTGGTGAATGTGATAATTTTGGCTGAAATGAAGGTTAAACTTGTAATGAAGCCCCCAAAAATGCACGAGAGTCAATGAATGTTTTTTTTATCATGTTAAACATATTTAAATACATAGTTATATGATATAATTGAACTTAATCTTAGCCAAAGATCATAGGAAAGTTTATGAAATGTAACTTCATTAAGATTAGGTCTTCTTGAGTAGACTTTATAATAAATTGTTTCATCCCTTTCAATATTTATTAAAATTTGGATGCATAATATTAATTTTTTAGCCTTATAAATTCCAACCTAAATACATTTACACAAGTTTATTTTCTCATAAGACAAACTTAACAATAATTGACATTAATAAGTTATCTCATAGAAAATAATTTTCATGTCAATTAATGTAAAGAAAATTTATAACGCATAAATATTTTTTTGCCTTAACCTAAAACATTATAAATTTACACATATATAAATATAATTATGCAAATTTAAAAAAAACATTATTTGAAATGAAAATTACTCAGCTTGATACATGTAGCACATTATTATACATGTACAAATACACACACACACACACACACACACACACACACACACACACACACACACACACACACACACACACACACACACACACACACACACACACACACACACACACACACACACACACACACACACACACACACACACACACACACACACACACACACAAACAAATGATTCATACTATTCTTTTTAATGAATAATAAATCACTTTCCTTGGATACCATATCAAGATTGTCAATCCATACATATCATGTTATATGAAAAAAACTTAATATTCATATTTGATGCTACCAAGATGAGTAATAATTTAGTATTAGGGTCACTAAATCAGTTCATATGTATCTAAAGTTCCTCATCATAATGATCCAAACAATTTTTTTAAAAAAATTATCAATAACTCACATCTCAACCTTTCACAAATTCACATCCATTTAGATAATTTATATCCAGGGAAATGATATTGTCATGACTCTAAGAATAATTTATATATGAGTGATAATTAAAAATAAGTTTACATGGCATGTAAATATCATTCAATAAATTATTTACGTTAACTTCTAACTAATGAGAAATAACTATAAATCTCTTACAGGTGCAAATTATTCCTTTAAAAAATCTTGTATCCATTTATCCTTGAGTTCTAAGATAACTTTAACCAAATTATATAAAACCATTTAATTAGCATAAGCTTCATGTAAGCATGGTATAATATGACTTATCTAATTAATAAAATATCATTGTTTCATATTAATGCTAATTTACTTAAATAAAATGCATTAATAATCCTACTACCCCTAATTTGTAATAGTCAAACAAAATGATACTTTGTCAATAGGAAATCAATCAACAACCATGCCTATTAATCCAATCATTATAAAACATTATTTCAACTACATTCATGTACAATGAATTTACCAAAAGATACCATAATGAATAATAATGTAATCTAATTTAACCTTATAAATTAAATGTCATAGTAATTCAATTTTACTATAATGTTATTTAATATTTCAATCATTTTCACATTCCAATATAAGATTCCATTTAAAAACATAACATATAGATTTTACCCCATAGAATACAGTCCATTGATTTATTAAAAATTAAATTATGTATTATAAGAGTTTATAAAACCAATAACTCAAACTTATGCCTTAATAACATAACACATCTAATTGATGTTTTTACAACCAAAGAGTTCATAACAAATACATTCCTTTAAATGGCTAATAAAGGATACATCAAATATAACCTATTTAAGTTTAATTGACCTAGTGATAGAAATATTACTTCAAATTTAAAACTCATTACAAAGGTAATTTCGATCCAACATAAAATAAGCACATGGTTTCAGAAAAGAACACATTGGTTTATATCCTTTTTAATATGCCCTTAAGACATGATATGTATCCTCAGTTCCATACAAAAATTTGAATTTGGTTAGATTTTTTTGAAAACATAAATGAAAATTGAGATTAAGTAACATACTTTCAAAATAATTAATCACATTATCAAAACCATTTAAAATTAAAACACTCAGTACCATCCTCCTATTTGGTAATTTGATGAATAATAAAATGCTAATTAAATCACCTCATTATTTCACCTTCTATAACTAATTACTAACCAAAATCAAAATCAATCAATCCTTTTATTGAGAAAACAAATGAATAACTAAGATTTGAATAAAAAGAGAACACTACATAATATTAATCCTTATGTCTTTAAAATTAGAATGTTCATGATTGTGAGTATTACTCAGCTTCCAATTTAATAAAAAGACTAAATCAATTAATTAATTATGAGAAAAACATTCACCTACTCATAACTAATTCATAATATCATTCCACAATTTAAAACACTCTAGGATACTATTTCACACAGTCAATAAATGAATTCCAAAATGAATAAGGAAATTGGCTCAAGGATGAAAAATATTCAATCTAATAATCATTACATTTTATATTCAAAATGACTAAAAAATAAAAAATGAAATCCAAGTGAAACAAAAACATATATAGATCATTCAATCTCACATTATTAAATATACAAAAATAATGATCATACATGTATTACATAGTTGACTTTAATGATTAATTATATAGCTAAGTATATATTCCAAGTTCATAAATCAAACTCATGAACACCAAAATTAATAATATGATTATTACATGAGGTATAAAATAAAGTAAGATACAATATAAAAAATCCATTCTACTAAAACCTACTTCCGTAATCCTTCCCAAAAATTTAGGCTTGCATAGATAAATAAAGAACCAAAGAAATAGACTATAGAATACCACCATTTTGATTTTATAAGTTATATGTGACTATATTAACTCTAGAAAATGAACTACATATATGTAGAGCTTCAAAGAAAATTTTTAATTGATATTAGAGGTATTTACAAAATTAATAATAAAAAATATATATTTTTTTAATCACATCTAAACATGAATCATAATCTTGAATCCAAAGAGTCATTCCACCACTATTTAATTCCCAATAAGCTTCACAATGAATTCTAATGTGAACAACCAACTTGTAGATAAGTCCAAATCTTACTTAGCTAGTCTAATGATCCCTCCATTGGTGGCTCTAGCCACCCCAACCATTAGTTTTATGGTGGATCTTGACTCATAGGGTAGTGGTCTAAAATTTATATATTTTGAAACCATGCAAAAATAAACCAATAAACAAACTAAACACAAAACATGATCATAAATCATCATCCTAATTGTAAATAATGAAATAATCATTGTCACAGTAGGCTAGACAACATTTTTTCCATGACACTTAATATTCACATTGTATTCAAGGGTTTGAATAAAAATGATAAACCCAAAAAAACTAAAGAACTAATCAACATACTCAATATAACCCAGTGCCACAAAACAAATAACATTTCTAAAAATGTTGAGAAATAGAATAATTAAATAGAACATGTAGCTCATTCTTCATTCACATTTCCCACCATGTTCATTTATCAAATAAATAACACTATACATGCCACTTACATAGAGAGAGAAAATTGGTTTTACCTCTATTTTTGACAATAGAGTGTGCCTTCATTTCTCCTAACACACTTCATTATGTGTAAAATTAGAATGGGTCATCTCTCTTATGTAAAACTGGTCTCTTAAGACACCTACTAATTCTACATATTGATCATAATAGTTTGAGTCCTAGTTCAACTGAATAGAGGCATTAATTACATGTTTGCCCACATCCCAAATTTCTTCCAAGAGAACTACCTTAAAAAAATATCCACCTTAACAATCCCTAACAAGCCATAAATCTCCAAAAATATTAATTTTGGACAACATTCCAAAAGATTCATGGTGGAAATTAGGTTTTCTACCTAGCTCGCTAAGATTAAACTCTCTTCTAAGAAATAAAGGAAACTAAAAACTACAAAAAATATCAAAATGATCAAGACAATCAAAACCCTAAGTTAACTAAACATCATTTCCATGCATCATGATGGCCAAGGTTCAAATCCTACCAAATGATATTCGAATGATGATTTACAATGGACTATGGTCCAAGTGACCATGCAAAGCATAATAATCACTTCTAGTACATAATGACCCCAAAATGACTTCAAAATTAAATAAAACCCTTGAAACATTGAATCCAATACCCTTAATAAATTTGGATGAAAATAATAATGATATTGAAGACATCAATAAAAAATTATAAGGTGACAATAATAATTTCTTGATGAAGAAGGAACCGATTCCAAACATCACTTTGTACTATGTAAAGTGACACTAATGCAATGACATGCCTAAATGACATCAACTCACATTAAAAATATAGATAAGACAAATTCCAAAAATAATGGCAACCCATATTATCATTTACCAAGATAATGACATGTAGAATAGGTAAATTACTCAAATGAGATTAAGACACATGCATTTCACATTCAAAACAAGACCAAATAAGTATATATAGTCAATATACAGTAGTTAATAAACCAATTGAGGTTATTTTTGAAAACTAATGTCTTAATGTTAATTTCATAATATAACCAACTTGCCACATGTTCAACCATACTAGTATAACTCCATCGATCAGACTTAAGTCATGGTAGATCCTATAGTCATAAAAGAGGATATCAATATTATTTTTATAACAAATAACCAATGACCATAACTGAATAATCAACTAAAATATAACATTATAACATAGTCATTTTCATAATAATGAAAGAATAATTTTTTTATCAAGGTACCTAATCAGGTCCATGGTATGATATATAATCAAAACATGTAAAAAGTTATGAAAAGGTCCATTTCAATTATAATATACAATTTTGAAATTATTTCAAATTGAGTCATAATAAAATTTAAGGGTATAGCCCTAAGATATATTTGTGAAGCATACAATTTTATTCTAACATATAAATCCATTTTTAATCATCTCTAATTTCATACAAATTATAGAATAAATCTAAATAAATACAAGTAGAAAAATTAGAAGGCTTAAAGCCTAGATCCAACTAGTATTTACATGAAAATATATAGAGGTCAAATTTGCCAAAATTTTAACCCTTTTTTAGAGGTGTGTGGTGGTTAAATGGATATAATATCCTAGTTAAATGGATGAGTGAAACTATTTAAAATAATTCCCATTAAATTAATTTAAATAATATAATATAATAAATCTAGAAAATTACCAAATATATAAAATACAATCCCACTTGATATTATGATAATTGTAACATAAAGAAGAGATAATACTTAGATAATTTTTATGTGTAGGAAAATATGAGATGTATAGAGATGGAATTAGGTATACTAATTCTCTGGATCTAGTCATCATATTTTATAAATATTGTTTTTGGAATAATGAACACTTTCATCAACCTATGACCACTTGAGTCGATGTTTATGTTCATGGTTTGATGCATATGTCATGTAAAAAATATTCATTGTATTTAAAAATGACTATTTATTTTTGTTATGTTTTTTTTTTTTCAAATTTATGTTAATTTATCTAGATTGCATGCATGGGATTTGTATAATTGTGTATATTTCAAACCCTACCTCACCACCCTAGGTTAGGTCACCTTTTAAAAAGGGGTTTAATGGGATCATGAAGTTAAGTTGAGGTTCACAAATCCTTTGTCATTGAATTTTTACTACATATATAATACTATGAATAGGGCCTTAGACATATTTAATTCTCCCTTAAGTGTGGGTTTGTGTGTGTACAAGGGTGAAATACACTAAATGAAAGGGAATATAATGATCTAACTTGTAAATTGAAAAATATTTATCATGTGATTATAATCACCTAAAAGTCACACTTATGTGCTAAGATTGATACTTGAGATAACTTATCCCTAGCTTATCCATAGACATATCCTAGAGCCTATTTTCACATTTATCTAGCCTTAGTATGCGCAACATGTGTCCTTTTTCAACCCTAAAGTTGTCCTAAACCTCCATTCTTAATTCTTGGCCCTTCATGCATAGTTTTCTACCACTTGGAAACTAGTTCCATAATATTGATAATAGCACCACATGGCGCTAGTGTCCCAATAATTTCACTACTATCCATTCCCTCCTTTTTCCACAAACAAATATGTTTTCAAATATAAGATATCATAGGTTTAGCCTAGAGATATTTTAATACCTACACAAGTATGAGAAAAATATAAATACATGACTTTCATCCATTTAACCACTACATAGAAATCAAATGATACATATGCAAACTTAGAACAAGTTGTGAAAAATTAATGTTATCAATCCCTATTTTACCCTACTTCTACCATCTATAACATTATTAAGCTTATATTACTTTGATTTCTATTCTCAAGCACATTCAAAACACTCAATTCAACTATCATATTATCTTAAGTTTCACTTTCACCAGCACTTAGGTGGGAATAACTACATCAATCTTGATCCCTTTCTAGAATATTGGTATGTAGGTAACTCTCATCACAATAGGGTGTTATAGATGTTCAATCTACCTTGTTAAAAAACTCACTTTACATCTTTTATTAATTAGATGCCCTAGTAACATAGAAGATTAGGTTATGATCACAAAATTAGTCAAAAAATACATATTTGGTGTTTCCAAAATAATTCACATAGGGAAAAACCTTACAATTATAGACACAAGTTCACCCAGAATCTAAAGATAGTCATAAATACAGGACACTACCACCAAAACAAGGACACTAGCACCACATGGTGCTACTATCCAATTATGTCTCTATTTTCTAAGATGATTTTTCACACCTAGATCTTATTTTTGACACTCAAACTAGCCTCTAACTTAATTTTAAACCTCCATATCATTTATCTCAATCATTTTCTAACAAAGTTCTTATTTAAATTATTTATTACTATTTTTAGAAAGATCAAATTTAGTCAATTCTGTAACAAATCAGTGGTTGTATTTGTTGTATATTTATACCCTAATTTATTATACTTAACTCTTTAATAGACATAGGATTTATTTTAACCAATTCATAAAAGGTTAAAACATTTGGTGAACTTGACTTAATTTGAATACTATTTAAACCCTAACCCTAGATGCTCTTAGGGTTTGTATCTTTCTTGTTTCTATGCTCAGATAGTCATTCTCAAATCTCAAATTTGTTTTAGTATTTTATTTTTTCAATATTTCATAGATTAAATTACATTAAAGGTGCAAAATATACAATAGCTTGTTTTCCTACTCCCCAAACTACAATGGAAGAATTCGACAACTAATTTGATGAAATTGATAAGAGACAATTGAAAGATTTTGTTTCCAAACATTTGGATATGAAATACTATCTTATCAATATAATTCACAAATTATTTTAAAAATCAAACAATGGTTAATATTCTAATACCATAAAAAATAACAATATTATACATACATTGGGACTAGCTTAACTAGCACAATAACTAATTATAACTGAACAACCTTTAGTGATAACTACACCTCCTAGGGCTAGTTCCTCCTCTCCAGATGTGCAATCCCTTATGTAGAAGGTTCATATTCTATAGGCTAAGTGTTACATCTTGAGCAAGGAGCTATTAGGCCAACACATGCCTTGGATTCTCATGTTATTTTACATACACCTTTGGCACATCACATAACATCAAATCCTTTTCCATCTAGATTTGTGACACCTAAGATTACATCGTATGAAAGTAAGGGTGATCTAAATCACCATATATGAGATTTCCATGTAATATGTTTAGATTGCATGTCTAATTATTTGTTCCTCACTAAATTATTTCCATGTAGTTTAAATAATCATGCCTTATAGTGGTTTTATGATATACCAAATTAGTCTATCACCATTTTCAATCCATTGGAATATATTTTTTAGCACATTTATCAATAAACATTAGTGATAAAATCTCATATGATCAATTTGAATAATTGAAACAAAAATCAAATGAGCTTTTTATAAAATGTCTTGTAATATAAGACCATATTTACCAAATTAACTATCCCCATGATAGATAGAGAGATACATGACACATTAAAATATAGCATACTATGAGCATTACATGAATTTGTCTTGTTTAATAAGTTTCTAACCTTCATATATTTATGCCACACATTAAAGGAAATATAAGTCAACTTTCTCTCCATGGGAAAACTAAAATATATAAGTGGATCAAAATAAACTATTAATATTTATAGTAATCCTCCATACAAGACAAGGGCCATTAAAAACAAGAGTGATCCAAAGGCCACAATTAATGCAGCTTTAGATCCATCTCCTCACCTAGTTTTATCAACTCCTCCATGTAAAGTTTCAACCAACCTTCTATAATCACTAGCACATTTTTATAATATATCTTAGAATGCAATGTCATATCTCTCCCTCCCATCAAATAGTTTTATATGACATGGACTATTCTAGATAACTATGACTCTAATTCATTATAAAATTATCATAGGGCACTAGGTCATATCAAAAATAGATGCATCATCTTGAAACATAAGATATAATATTTGATAGAGGCTAACATTATTAATGTGGGCACACCCATAGAGGAACCTAATGTTTAACAAATGGAAGCTAATGCATTGAAAATATTCTCATATTTATTTCCAAAGTACATAAAAAATGATATAGGGTTAACTTCAAGGGTTCACTACATGTATCAGAGACATCCAACACTAGCATAATATCACACTATTATAGAGGATACACTTCCACTACAAAATATCAATGGTGTATACCATATTAAAATTCTAGATAGACCACTCATCACATTCTTAGAGTAGGAGATCATTGATGATGATTCAAATTTATATTCACTCTTTATACAAGCCTACTTAGATCATTATCCTATTAAGAGTGTTATGGTGGAAAATGGGTTAGGTATTAACATGTGCACCATCACACTTCTATAACATTTGTGGTTATAGTCATAAATAATATGAAAATGGTAACTTGAGTGTGACTAATGACACCCAACCCATAGGTCCCTCCTACATACTTTCATGACCCTCATAGGCACATTTTCACTAATTATTAGGCATTCATAGAATTCTAGACTAGATCCCAACTTAAATATACTTATCTTTCAATGACAAATCCATCCCCCTAGGTCTCATCAGCTAAAGACAATAGCACCTATCTTGGGCTAGAACACTAGTGCTACAACTATCCACTTTTTGTGCTCTTATCCAAGTGCACTTTTGGCCCCAAAGGTTAGTTCATTCTAGTTCTCCATCCTTCTCTTTATCAGCCTAATACATGCACATTCAATCCATGACCAATATATCCCTGTAAAATCTCATTTAAAGATCATTTGGAAAGGGTTGAAAAATATCACTAAGAAATCAAGAATACAAGCAAGACTACTCAATAAATCTTCTCTATTCTCTAATAAAACCAATCAATACACTTAAAATCTTATTAAAATACTTACACCATTCCCGAGCCACCTCAAGCACACCTAGTTTTATCATTTGCATCTTCATACACACTATTACACAAAGTACATCAAGTGGGATAACTACATATGGCTTGATCCCTCTTTACAGTATTGGTATGTAGGAAGTGTGCCCATACAAGGGGTGTGGATACACATTTAGTGTATATTACACAAAATAACCACCCCTATTTCTAAAATTTTGTTGAAGTATAATATATTCTAGGTTTTGAAGATTAAATCAGCTCTACAAGGAATTTTATAGACATTTGAGAGTCAAAACTTCACAGGCAGGGTCACATATACACAACCAAAAAACCTAAAATGATTAGGTCTTGTAGACAATAGTGGAAGAGGTAGAATACAATGTTGGTGCCAATAATGTCTTATTTTGGTGCTCCTATTTAATCATAAAGTGAACTCTAGATCTTGATTTTCAATACTATCCCAATCGTGCATAGTGAATTCAAGACCCTATAATAACTATTTTAGTCAATTTTTAACTAATTCTTATTTTCTCTACCTTATTACTATTTTTAGAAAGATTAAAATTATAGTCATATTATATAAATTAGTAGCATAATTATTTCATATTTATTTATTGATTTTACTACTTAGATCCTTTAACTAAATTAGGAATTATACAACAATATTCCCAAAACTATTAAATCATTTGGTGAATCTAACTTACTTAGTTTGTGCATAAAAATTCAAAAAACCCTAGGGTAGATTTTGTAATAATTTTTCTTATAATTTTATAATTTTTTACCTACATAATAAAATTATAAATTATCATTAAATTTTAAATTTTCATAGTAATTTTTAAAATAATTTTCTTTCAAACCCTAGTTGCCCATACTAGGTCCTGTATTTTCCTAGTAATTTTCCAATAATTTTTTAATTTTTTACTAGCATATTAAAATCATAAATTCACATTAAATTCAAAATTCAATAGTAATTTTCAAAAATATTTATTTTTTAAAACCCTAATTGTAATTACTAGGTCTCTTTAAATCACAAAATTTCCAATAATTTTTTTATTTTTTACTTATATATCTAATTCAAAAATTCACTTTAAATTTCAAATTTTCATATTAATTTTCAAAATAATCATATTTCAAGCCCTAACATCATATATTAGGTCCTATTACTTCTTGAGGTATCACCTTACATGTTTGTGAGCTTCGTATCCTTTATATGCAATTTTCGGTTCATTATTTTTAGGACTTTATATTTCCTATATTCAATCAAAATTTAAATTATTTTCCTACCTTACCAATGGCCCAGTACACCAATTTTGATGAAATTGATAAAAGGGAACTTCAATAATTCTTAACTAAATACCCTGACATGCGAGATGACATGCTTAAAATACTACAAGAACAACAAAGAGTGAACAATGATCAATCTTCTCAAACCATAGAGTAGCTAGGTGTAAATGACACTAAAAGGGTAACTATGTCTCAAAGACCCCCTATAGAAACCTAACCTACCTCTATGCCACTAGTTATAGCTAGTACATCTTTATTTCCTGATGTGGTATCCCTTGTGAAAGAGATGAGATCTCTTTAATCTAAAGTGCTACATCTTGAGCAAGGTGTCTCTATACCTACATAGGAATTGAATTATTTTTCTCTATTATATACCCCATTGGTACATCATATTGCTTCGACACCCTTACCACAAGGTTTTGATCAACCCAAGCTTGCTCTATATGATGGCAAGGGTGATCTAGAGACACATTTGAGAGATTTTTACATAACATGCTTAGACTATGTACCAAATGACTAGCTACTTACCAATTTATTTTCATGAAGCCTAAAGTATTATGCTTTATAATGGCCCTACAGTCTACTAAATCAATTGATCAATGCATTCAATCCTTTAGCCAACATTTTCCTAGCTCATTTCAACATTAACATTGGTGATAAGGTTTTTTATCCCCAAGTTTCACAACAAAAACAAAGGTCCAATGATTATCTCATATATTGTGTTCTTTGATATAAGACTCTTTTGGATAAGATGGCTATCCCCATGGTTGATCAAGAGTTACAAAATCTCTTCAAATAGAGTCTTCTACTAGCTTTCCACAAATCATTTATTTTCAAAAGATTCTCTTCCTTCACTAAATTATGTCACACACTAAAGTAAAGAGAATTCAGACTAATTTCAATGAAAAAACTCAAGTACAAAAGTATCTCAAAAACAACAAACAAGAGTAGTAGCAAAGTCTCATACAAAGTCAAGGTCAATGATAGCAAGAGTTAGAATCAACTGACAATGAATGTGACTTTCAAGTCCCCTTAGTGTGTGGTTTTATCAACACCTCCTCAGTGAACCTTTACTAATCTAATAGTTTATATAGCTAAAGTTTTATAGTAGCTATTAGAATGTAACATCATATCTCTCCCTCTTATTTATGAAGTTGACCCAACAAAGCCCCTTCTATGAGGATATGATTAACATGTATTTTATGAGTTTCACAAGGCAAATAGACGTATTAGTTTGAGACACAAGATATAGGATTTGATAGATGGAAATCATATTGATCTTGGCACTTTAGTTGATCCTCTTTAATAAAAGAAAACATAGGATTAAGCTTTAAAAATATTCATAGATCCCTTTTTGTATCATTCTACACAAGAGACAAGGGACACATTAGGGGTTCACCATACATATCATGCACATATACCACCATATATATATATATACACACACACACACACACACACATATATATATATATAGGGAACCTTCAGTTAAAACACATCCTTTGAGTAACATGATTAGTGTATACAATTCTAGAGTTTTAGCTAGACCTTCCATCTCCTTCTCATAGTAGGAGATTGTCCAAGATGATTCAAATTATTATGCACTCTTTATCAAATCTTACATTCATAATCATCCTATCCATAGTGTTCTCATATATAATGGATCTAGTGTGAATATATGCACTATGAAATTATTGTAGCATTTGGGATATTCACATTATGATATTACCTTGATAGACATTGTTATCAGTGGATTCAGTATGCACATATAGAGTTTATTGGGTCAGATTATACTTCCTCTACAGGTTGGTCCAACACATGTAGCCACACCATTTACTATAGTTCCCATTGTATGAGCTTTTTATATTTTACTTGGTCAACCATGGATTTAAAAAATTTAAGTAGTACCTTCTATAGTTTAGAGATGAGTGAAATTCATTCATGATTATCATGTTTTTATAGTTGGTGGAGTTTCAATGAGTTACCACTCTCCACTTCAAAACCATCTACTATTTTTCAATCACCAATTTTATTTTTTCCACCAGTTAAATTTCCTCCTCTAGTTTTGATTCAAACATAGTTGAGGCATCCATTGTCAGCATAGATATTTCATACACCTCCATAGCTTTAGGATTATACATAGCTTTGAACTATAGTATTCACACCTAGGGTAGTATCATTGAGATCTCATTCATTTATTCATTGAACACATGTTGAAAGAGATTTTCCTACTACCAGATGGGTCCCTAAGAACCTTAAAGTTGCATCCACTTCTCAGAGTTATAAGGGGACCCCATACTCAATTTCTAATTCAGATATTTTATATCATTTATAACATATATAACTTTTAGAGAAACAACCTTAGCATTTCCATCATGTTTCATGATCAAACACAACCACTTTTTTCAATATAGAACACCATGATAGGGAGTCTCCCATGATACTCATCAATTAACATCATCCCTTCCTAGCTTAATTATACATATACTATCTTTAGTTTCTTATACATATTCTCCTAATGATTGATTATACATAACTTATATCAAAAATACCAAAAACAATCAAATATTTCAAAATACAAAAGCATGCAAATAATTCAAAAAACACCAAAAATATTTCAATTATATGCATCATCCATGCTTTACATCTATACTATCATGCTATACTTACATTTTATAATCTATGATATTGTTTGTCAATTTATCTACATTACCACACTTCACTTGATCTTCTTTGAGTGTGTGTAGTGACATATAGATCCTTGATTACCTCACTCTACCCATTGAAGGGGCATCCTAATTCTACATCGAGACATACATCGTTATACATACCCACTAGGGGCATCTTCTACAAGACTACACCATCCAAGTTATGTCATTCCTACACCACACCTTCTAGTTATCATGTTGATGTACATTAAATACTAGATTATATAGATTACTCTATCAACACTCCATTAGTATATAAAACTTATGTATTTCTTAGCATATACCTAGTTTTGTACTACATGTCTTGCATACTTTCAAATTTTTGCTGTGATTAGTTAGATGCAATTGTATTTCTAGTCTTTACATGCTTTACTTTCTTTCTTAATGTAGCTAGATTGTTTGCATTTCTTAGTTCTAGTTTTATCTCTTATATATGCCTTAGGACATTTGCTAATGTCCCTTGCTTCTATTCTTGTGTGTGCCTTAGGACATTTACCAATGTATTTTTCCTATATTCTTCTATGTGTTTGTGGATTTCACACTAACCTTGCTTGTTTCAATTATATGTATATGTGGCATTTAAACATGCCTTGTATGTTTGCTTTCTAGTTTGAGTGACATGTATCCATGTCCCTTATTTTCTTTGCCCCTTAGCCACTCTCATATGATCCTTTATTCTTTCATTATATGCTTGTTTCTTGATTGATTTTTCAATTGTTTTCAATGCCATGATCTACATCATGCATTATTCTTGCTTTCTTAGATACCATGATGGAAATCATGCTCCATCCCTCCTTGATAACTAAAAACTAAAAAATGAAAACTAACCAGACTTCAATTTATAGTTCATTACATTACACATGTTATTACATTGTTTTATCTATCTAGGCATACCCCTATTGATCTAACAATCTCTCATTACAAAACATGTTATATCTTGAGATATCTTATCGATTATCATTATTATATCATGTATATTTGTAGCATAACACACTTGTAAGTATATTTATTTTGAGGGTAGTCATTATAGGGTATTCATTCATACTCTTAAAAAAGGGGGAAACAAATGGGGTTTTGTCACAGAGATTAGAGTTCCTACCAATTGAAAAATCAGCATTTATAACACCCAGAACAATAACCAGACACCAAACTAGATAGAATAGACTAGGGAGACACTAAAAATGTCAGAATAGTCATCAAATTTAGCCCAAGACAATAGTGATAAGATCAGAATATAGCATTAGTGCCACTAATATCCATTTTTGGTGCTCCTATTTAAATAAAAGAAAAACCAAACTCTCTAGAAGTAAGTAAAAAAGTAGGTTTTAGCTATAGTTTTGCATAGTTAGACTAGTTTAGAATCAATAGTTTTCAATACACTTTTACTCAAAAAATATAGATATATGGGGCATCATGCATATCATGATGGCTCTTGATTCTATTTTTAGATACAATAGTTGGTATGACTTCCAAGTCAAAATCCATGTTTCAAACATCAATGATTAGGGGAAATGTGCATGGCACATTTATTTTCTTTTCTTTTTAAGTTCATTATTACTTGAGCATTCTCAAAAGTTGCATGCCTTATTCCATCTATAGGTGGTTGGCATCATTTTGGAGTGGATTTCATATAAGCCTAACTTCCACATTTTAGAGTGGTTTTCATATAAGCCTAGTACACTAGTTTTAATGTGGTCTTCATAGAAGTCTAATCTCTAACTTTTAGAGTGGCTAAAAGTGACCTAGTTTCCAAAATATATCTAGCTATCCACACCAACACTGTTAGATCATAGTACATTCATGGGCTTCAAGATCCATCCCATATGACACACATCCATACTAGTATTAGTTCATAGCTTCACTTCATGGGGTAATGATGTAGCCAAAGGATTAGGTATCCTTTGTATTCTTCAGCCACCTATTCAGAGGGATTGGATATATAGTCCAAACATTGATTAGTACATGAATGAAAATATAGATTCACTTAATGGGTGATGATGGAGATAAAGGGTCAGCCTTTGCATTCTTTAGCCACTTGTAGGGAATTAAGCACTCAGCTCTGTTTATGATATTACTCTTGGTACAACATTACTCAACATTACTTAGCATCACTCAATATCACAATAGGTTTTATATTGTTTCACTTACCTGATGAGGTGTATTCATTCTTTTTGCTTCCTCTCTCTTACCTAACTTTGTATATTATTATATTAGATATAACATATCTATTAAAATGTGATCTACTCCTTATTTTCTATTATAGATTTAGACTTCATAGTGTGCTCTCTTTATGCATACCCAATATCACATAGCTTCATGAGGTTCATCTTTGAAGGTAAGCTCATGTACACTTTCTATTTTTCCTTTAACCTAGTATTTCACTTTGCTACATCACTAGAATAAAGTTTTTTTGGGGGGGTAAATGTAGTCATATAAAATGTGAAAACTAGTAAATTAAGTGTGGCTAATGACACCTAACTAATAAGTCCCTCCTTATTGATTTCATTAACCTCATAGGAATATTTTCACTAATTATTAATCATTTGTATCCTTCCAAACCTGATCTTTACCTAGCTAGACTACTCTTTTTATGACAATTCCATCCACTTAAGTCCCATCAGATAAGGATAATAGCTCCCAACATGTACTATAGCTACTATCCACTTTTCGTGCTCCTATCCAAGTGAATTTTTGGATCTAATGGTTAGTTCCTTTTGGCTCCCCATCTTTCTCCTTATCGGCCTAATGTGAGAACATTCAACCCATGAACAATAAATCCCTATAAAATCCCATTCAAATATCATTTGGAAAGGGTTTGAAGATATCACTAAATAAGCAATAATACTCAAGAAATCTTACCTATTATCTACATACATCCACCAATACACTTACAATCTTATTCAAAACCTTACACCAATCCCTAACCACCTCAAGCACACCTAGTTTTATCATTTTCATCTTTATACACACTATTGCACAAAACACATCAACTAGGAGAACTACATATGGCTTGATTCTCTTAAGAGTATTGGTATGTAGGTAACATGCCCACATAAGGGGTGTGAATACATGTTCAGTGTGCATCTTATATACACTAACCCCCCTCTTTCTTAAAGTTTGTCAAAGTATAATGGAGTCTAGGGTTTGAAGACTAAATCAGCTCTATAGGGAGTTTTATAAACATATGGTAATCAAAACATCATAGGTAGGGTCACACAGACATAAAGAACTAAAAATAAAAAGATCAGGTCTCCTAGATAATAATAGTAGAGGTGGAATACAGTGTCAGTGCCATTAGTATCTTATTATGGTTCTCATATCCAATCATAAAATGGACTCGAGATCTTGATTTACGACACTATCCTAGTCTCACACAGTGAATTCTTGACCTTCTAATAGTTGTTTTAGTTAGTTTCTAGTTAAGTCTTATTTTCTCTCCATTATTACTATTTTTAGAAAGATTAAAATTACATTTAAATTACAAAAATTTGTATCTTAATTATTGCATTTTTATTTACTAATTTTACTACCTATTACTACATTAGACTCAACATATGTACCTCTTAGCTATTACACAAATTTTTATTATATTTTCATGCATACTTTCATTTCTAGATTTCATAGTTTAGAATTTATTATATCTTTATGATTATTATATTCGAGGGTATTTGAATATGTCATTGCTCTTTGGATCTATTCTAATTCTTTTCAAAGTATGTATGCTTTATGCATGTGTCTATGTCCTTGTGTGCCCCTTCCTACTTGTGTATGTGGACATTTGAACATGTCCTTTTATGTGTTTTTATGCCAACTTGACTATTTCTTTCATATGTGGAAAATTTAACATCTCATTGTATGTCTTATTTTCTTAGATTTAGTGACATGTGCCCATATCCATTATATTATGTCCCCTTGGCCTACTTTACATGCCTCATGTGTGTTGTATGTATGTTTTCTTGTATGCATCATGGCCATGAGACTTTTCTCTTTCTTGTTACACATTATACTTTTAGATATCATGAGGGACCTCATACATATATCCTTCCTACTTGGGTACCATGATGGACATCATGCCCCATCTCACTAAGTAACTACTTAGTTATTATTCAATTTTGATTTTACATACATTTTTATATCTATCTTGACAACCTTGTGAGTGATAGACATAAATACATCACACATTAAAAAAATTTGCTCAAAGTATCTTACATTCCAATTTTATGTAATCACATTATATTGGATTATTATATAGATATCATATATGTTCTAGATAACACACATATTGCAGACCTTTTTTTTAGGATAGTTATTACATAAGTTCAATAACCCCCCTTAAAAGTGGGGGCATTAATAGGGGCTTTTCAAAGAGATCAGGCTCCCATAATGCATTCATTATACATTTTCATGACACAAGCTTAGATTATATCAATTAGACTCAATAAACATAGTGGGAAAATAATGGCATAGAGATCCATATGGTTGCATAAAAATAAGAGAAAATAGACATTAGTACCCAAATTAGGATACAAACACCACATGGTGCTACTATATAATATATGGTTCTAATGTCTAGTAGCCTTAACTTCAAAATAATATAGATTAGATAGGAAATTATAATAGGTATCATCTAAGTTTATATAAATTAGTTATAGATTTACCAATTTTGCTTAGTTTGACTTATATTCATACCATTTTAGCTCATATTCATATCAATTTTCTCAAATTGTGGGAATCATACATGACATGGCAAATCCCATATTTGGTTCAAATACTTAGACATAGATTATTAAAACTCACCAAATAATCCATATGACTAGATATTAGATTTGGAGGCATGTGAATGACACATTGTTTCCATTTCCCACTTACACAATGGTTGATTAGATAGAATGACAAATTCCATGTCATTATCTATGTTTTATACATCTGAAAACATATTCTAGGTTATACACCAATTTCATTATTTACTCCATCTATAATGGTTGGCATTATCGAGTGGCTTGGAGTCACCCAATATACTCAAGTAGCCTTAGAGCTAACATTTACATTCACATCATGAAATTTCAATTTTATATGCATATACCATATGTGGGTAGTAAATGATGAATTCATAGTCTAATTGAGGTGGTGAGCCACCTATATGAGATTGTTAGACACATCATCATTCTAATACAAATTATTCATAGGTCATGATCCACCAAGAAGGGGTGGGAAATGATGGAAACAAAATTGGATTGAGTTCTTGAGCCATCCATATATGAGGATTGACTAAGTCACTAGCTCAGTCTAATTTATTCATTGATTGATCAATATATACATACACACACATAATTTCTCACCATGTTTATGTATTAGTTCACATACCTAGTGAGGTGTATTAATTAATTTCAGATCTCTTATCCTTTACTTATTTTTTACCTAGGTTTACTCATTTTTATTTCTTTACATATTTTTGTCTTTGATTTTGACATCTCTTAAGTAAAGATTTATTTATGCATGTTTCAATTGTAGGACACACATTATAGAATTCTTCAGATATTCATACCCAACTTCATGGGCTTCACATCTTAGGTAAGTCCATGTACACTTATTTTTAATTTATCCTAGTCATTTCACTTTGCTAGATTTCTATAATAAAGGGGGAGGACAAATGTAATCATGTAAAAGTGATAATTGAATGATAAGAGTGATACTTGAGACCACCTATCCCTATCATCACCCTAGACCCATCTTAGAGCCTATTTTCACACATATCCAATATTAGTATGAGCCACATGCATCCTTAGTCATCCCTAAAGTAATCCCAGACCTTCATTCTTACATCTTGGCCCTTTTTGTCTAGTGTTCTACCACATAGACACTAGTACTATAATAGTTATAATAGAACCACATGGATATAGTGTCCCAATAATGGTTATATTATCTTTTCCTTTATTTTCCCATAAATGAATATAATTTCAAATATTAAACCTATTAGGGTTAGCCTTGACTTATTTTAACACCTGCATAATCACCAAAACAATATAAATACATGACTTTTAGCCATCTAACCACTAGATGGAAATCATATGCAAATTACATATTCAAACTCAAAATAAGTTATGCATACTTAATGTTATAAAATCATATTATTCTCTAATTCTACATAATTCCATATACAACATTCTTAAGATTTTATTACTTAGATTTCTAGTGTCAAGCACATTCAAATCACTCAAATCAACCTTCAAACTAGTTTCACTTATGATTGTACTAGCACTTAGGTGGGGAGAACTACATTAGGCTTGATCCCTCTTTAGAGTATTGGTATATATAAAAATGTCATCATAGAAATTTGTTGAGGATGTCAATCCTAACTCATTAACAAACACACTTCTCATCTTGTATAAATCACATTCCCTAGCAATATGGAAGATTATTGTTTGGTCATAAATTCTATTAAAATGGGCCATATTTAGGGTTTTATAACTCATGTATGTAGGATTATACCTTATATATCTAGACATAGGTACACCTAAAAGCTTAGGATAGTCCTACATATAAGAAACTACCTTCAAAATGTGAACACTACCACCACATGGTATTAATATACAATTAAGGCACTACTATCTAGGAGGGGTCTTGACACTTGGATCCTTTATGTGACACTCAAACCATCCTCTACCCCAGTTTTTAACCTCTACATCATCTATCTAATCTATTTTATAACTAATTTCTTATTTTTATTAGTTATTACTATTTTTATAAAAGTTAAATTTAGTCAATTCTATAAAAAATAAATGGCTATATTTATTACATATTTCTACCCTAAATTACGATACTCAACTTTTTGACAAACATAGGTTTTACATTCACCAAGTCCTAAAAGGTTAAAACATGGATATTATTTGAATAATTCAGACCTATAATATGACTTCTTTTATAATTGATATATTAATAGGGAATAAGAGGGAATTATAAATTAGTTGTGTAATTGATTGAGTGAGTTTAAATAGGTGCTTATTGGTATTTTATAGATACATAATGAGTATGCTTTGATTTGTATTTATACCACACCTTTTGAAAATATTTCATAGAAGGGTTAGATAATAAAATTATTTTGAACCATATTCTTTTAAATATATTTAATTTAGTTGAATTTTGAATATAAATGGTTAATAAAAAATAATGCACTTGATAAGGAAACTATACACTAGTGTTGATGATAGTGTCCCTCTACAAAAAGTAAGTATTTAGAAAGGTAGAAAACCATTGAAGGTTTGTAACTGTTAGTGAAGGATATGAATCATGTTTTAAGATTTTTAGTGTGTATAGGTGATATAATTTATCATAATGATAGGCTCAATCCAAAATATAATAAGCTAGGCATAGTGAAATGTTGAATACAATCATTTTGGTAACAACAAGGTCTAGAATTTAAGGATAGAGCCCTAATTGGTATTTTTATAGTCTACAAAAATTATATGTTATATATAGTTATATTTCATTATCTCCACCATACAAGTTATATAGATATGGTAATTTAAAAAATATGATCATGGATGGATGTGTCTAGAAAGAAATAATTAGTTATTTGATATCAAGAGGAAGTTTGAATAAGATAAAATATTATTTAAGTAGAGACTATGGAAATGATATGTATAATTAATGGTAATTAGGGAAGGTAAGGTCAATATATAATATAATGGATGGGAAAGTGTATGAGAAATATATAATTTTTTACTAAAAAATCATGCATACTAAATATTTGTCAAAACAAAAATTGCAAAATGTGTAATAACATATATGAATGTCTAGAGTAACATTTTCCTTACCATTTTCTTCAATCTCTTTCTTTTTGCCTAGATTCTCCAATATTTCATCCATCTTCCACTACACAACTTATTCATTAATACACATCACTTTTAAACCAAACTTTTCTATATTAGTTTCTTGTCATTTATTGTTCCTAGTTTTCTTTTCTTGATTCAACACATGGAGTAGACTATTACTATTCCTTGATGCTTTTACGTAAAATCCATGTTTTGTATAGATGTTTTTAGTATTATATTATTCATCATTTTATGCCTCCCGTTTCTTAGACATATTACATATCCTATGGAATGAAATAATATGTTAATAAATATATATTATATTTAATTTAACTCTTGATAATCCCTGTATACTTTTCAACACACTCTAAAAATATTTTAGAAACACTATATGGTAGTTTGATCCAACCCATAAAATTTCCATCCTTGGATATTATGTTTACCAAAGTAAAATTTTACATCACAAAAAATCATTCAAAACTATCATAATCCTTTAAAATGTTTTTTGGGTGTCTAATCTAATTACCAAATGCGTCCTTCACATTTTTATAACACATCTTTATTTTATTATTTTATGTGGAAGTCATCTCATTTTCACATAATTAACCCTTGTATTTAATTGTGTAAGGCACATCACTTTATATAACTATGGATAAATTTATCTCATGAAATCAAAATTATTTTATAAACATCACAATAATGGTCATTCCCCATATTAAAATGGATCCTTTGGGATTTATTTCCTCTCATTGATTGATTATTTGAACTTGTACAATGTATTGTGTGTAGTTATATTTTAATTTCTATGTTCAATGTTTTACACTACATACTAAAACATCTATATTTTTTAGGTAGGATATGCACATATGATATGTATTATGAAGGTAATTATCATACAATAAAGTGGTAGTAATAAAATTCATTTGTTAGGAATGCTTGACTGATGGGTGGATCTGATTTCTTTGAGATAGACACGTGATGTGGATAAAAAATGAATATATGCGGAGTACTCCATGTGGTAATAACTCTTCAATTTTAGTTGAAGATAATAAAATATCACATAATGAAGGTAAAAATAATAGTATTATTGGATCAACATTAACATTATTATAATTTATAATATTATAACAATAATATTAATAGTGAAAATTATTATAATTAATTATGTCATTGGGATAACACCTATATAGTTTCAATAAAAAATTTGTGAAGTTTAGACCAATTTATCTTTGAAACATGATTTATAATATTATTACAAAGGTAATGGCCAACCATTTAGAAATACATCGTACTATCATTTTTAAGTAGAAAGATGTAATTTTTACGTAAAATAAATTTTGGATGGAGTGGTGATCATGAATGAACTAGTGAATTTGATGAAGTTTAAAAATAAAAGACATGGATATTAAATTAGATATTAGTAATTCTTATTAGACTATAAGATATATTTTATTGATTAAATTATTTAAGAATTTTTGTTTCTCTTAACATTGATATAGTTGGATTCATGCTTGTGTTACTTTTACTATGTTTCTAGTTATTATTAGTTGGGTTCTTTCAAGGATTTTAATTATTATAATGGCTTGAGATAGGGAGAACCAATTGCTCTAGATTTTTCCATCATATTATTTAAATATTTAGTGAGAGACTTTTCTAAATATTTGTCATTAAGATTACACACATCATAATCACTAATGATATTTAATTTATACATGATCAATTAATTCATCGCACTATCCTAGATAATATTGATAATATTTGTAAAGTATGGATTTTTAAATTAATATTTGATTGCTACAAGATTTAATCTAGTAAAAGTTTTAACCATCCTTAATCTAATATTTTTAATTTAACTACTTCTTTACAAGACAAAGTCATATTAAAAATATTTTATGTTTTCCAATAGCACTCTTAATAGTAGATATCTTGGTGTATTATTATTTGAAGAAATATCTAAAAAATAATAATGTGAAAATTTGATCTCCTTGTTCTAAAATAAACTATATTCTTGGAATGGAATATGGCTCTCATGCACTACACAAATTTAACTTGTTCAAGTAGATATTCATTTTTTTCATGTCTAACTCATATTTGTTTCTCTATCTCCATAAAACATTAAGGTAAAAGAATTATTTTATGAAATTTATTTTATAGAATGGATCTAGTGAGTCTATAGAAATATCTCTTATGAATGGGAGGAAGTTTGTAAGCTGAAATTAAAATGTGTAATAGAAATTAATATATTATTTTTTATTTATAATTATTTTAGAGTTTATATTATTTGGAAAGGTTTTATAGAACATGATTATATTTGGAATTTTATATTTAAAATAAAATATTAGAAATTATGATATTCTGAATAAATTCTTTACCAAAAAAACTAGATGAATTTTTCCCATATTCAAATTTTTTTGGTTAAGCATAGATTTTTTATTGATGATTATATTCATTAGGATTTCAAAAATCATGATGAAAACCTTTGTTAAATTTATTATTTTTATTCTCTATAATATATTTACTTTTATTTGTATTAAATTTTTTTGGATTAATATGGTATTATTGCCTAGGGTGTGTTTGTGAAATATATTTGGAATGAAATTCAATAGTTTTGGCATATTCAAAGGTATAAGAAAGATGTTTTTATGGATCCTTATTTTTATTTTCCTATTATTACCTATTTTGAAAATTTTATTCTTTCCAAATATCTTGATATCTCTGATCATGAATGTTCTTTGAAATGGGGAAGTGATTATTATATAGAGTATTTAGTTAAAATTGTTTATTTGCAGATTGTTGGTAATATTAAGGCTACTCCAAGGCAAGTAGATAAAGTTTAAAACTCAATGAGTTTTCAAAAATATAATAGTTTTATATGAATATACAATCTATTTTTAAGATATATAGAAAGTAATTTGGTTTCAAGCACCTCCAAAGTTTTATTTTTTAATTTTGAATTCTTATAAAAAAAGGTCTACCATTTTTTCATGGAATTTCTATGGTCAATAGGCCTTTGAAAAATTAAAATAGTATTTAGATAATACACATATTTTATCTCCACCTACACATAGAAATTTGTTGATTTTATACATCTTAGTAACTAGTTGTGCCTTAGGGGCACTCCTGGCATTACAAAATGATCAGGGGAAAGAATGAGTAGTGTATTACTTGAGCTACACTTTGGATTCCTATGAACATAACTATATATCAGATGAGAGATCATAATTATACATGTTATTTTCAACCAAAAATTTATTGCATTATATTCTCAATAACAAGACCATTGTCATTGCCAAAATGGACCCACTCAAATATCTAATTTCCAACTTAGCCTTGATTTGTCATATGTGTAAGTGGATCATGATTTTGTAAAAAATTTAGATTGAATATGTTAATCAAAATTCCATCAAGTGGTATGAATTTTTAGACCATATTTATTAATCTCCCTTGTCAGATACCAAGCTACTTACCTTCAATTTCCCTCATGAGTCGATCAAGACTTTGGATGATACTTATTTTGTGCCTCAACACTAGACCCTTTAGTTAGATGGTTTCTACACTTTTTATGGATCAAGGTCTTGTATTCTCTTCATAAAAACATAGGGGGATATCATTCTCAAGAAATTTCACATTGGTTTCACTTGTACCAACAATATTGTAGAATATGAATCACTTATTTTAGGGCTTTATCTAGTGGTATAATGAAACATCAAACATTTACATGTTCATAGATACTCTCAGCTTTTCATTAACTAGGTAACTGAATAATTCTAGACCAAAGATGATAAAATTATTCCTTAAAATAATATGGTGGACCATCTTAAAAATATTTTTTATCACATTTAATTTGAATAGATTTTAAGAACTAGTAACATAATTGCCAATGTAATGGAAACAATTGGTTCCCTCATAGCAATTGTCAATCATACTATTGATTACTAGTTCATTATTAAACATCTTTTACATCCAAATCATGATCATTTAGAATGTAAAATGGTATGTGATATTATTAGTCCTATATCACCTTGGTACTCTGACATATATGCCTACCTCCATAATAATATTATTCCTTCCAACCTATCCCATAAAAAATAAAAGTCCTTCATTCATTCCACTTCTCATTATACCATTCTCATTGCCACTATATATCATATAAGATATAATGGAACTCTAATTTGTTTTTAATATTTGGTAGATTCAATATTAGCACTTAAATATATACGCTAAGGTATTTTTGGGGCCCACACCAGTGGTATGGTCCTTGCCAATAAATTCATATGTACAAGTTATTAGTAGCCCAGTATGGAAGATGATGTGTGTGCATATGTAAATGAAGTGTGTGCCTTGTCAAACACATTCCAATCTCTTTCACTTCAAATTCTCATTATGCCATGACCATTTTATATATGGGGACTTGATCTCATAGGCAAAATAAATCTAACTTCATTATATGGCCATAAACATATCCTTACTACACCTAAATACTTTACTAAGTGGGTTAAATTCATTCCCCTCACTTATTTTATAGGTACTTATATATCCAAATTCATCCTAAATCATCTCATTTTCCACTTTGGCATTCCCTCTAATCTCATTTATGATAATGATGGCTCATTAAAAAATAAGGATGTCAATTACTTTTTTGCCAAATATCAAATATCACAACACTTTAACTCTACCTATTTCCCCCAAACCAATGACTATGAAGAATCATCTAACAAAAACTTTAATCCAAATCTTGAAAATAACCATTAATGCTTTTGTCCATGATTGGCATTTATAACTATTTCTTTCCCTTTGAGCATACTATATTAATACCCACACCCTAAAAAGATCCATGTCATAGTCCTTTATTTATGGTATGGAAATTATTCTCCCTATCAATATCAAGATACTATCTTTACACATTTCAATAAAGAATATCATTGATGAGGAAGAATATAGAGTTTCTTAGCTAAGATAATTACACCTACTTGATGACAAATGGGTAGATGCTTTGAATAATATCCAATCTTATTATAACATATTACATTATAGATAAAAAAATCACTTCAATCATAGAGACTTTGAACTTTTAGACTTGTTTCTAAAGTAAAATCAAAAGAATACCAATATTTCCCATGAAAAAATGGTAAATTTGAGCCTAATTGATTTGGCCTATTCATCATCACATTAAATTATGGATCTAAATAATAGATATTGGTTGTACTAAATGGAGAATAAACTAATAATCCCATGAATATTATGAATCTCAAGTGATTTTACACTTTATTTTCTTGAACATTATCTATGAAGACCTATGCTTGGGGGAATGACCTGAAACCACTTTCTTTAAATCTCATTTACAATTGAGTTAATTCATCCTAATCTCATTCCCTCATCCTATTACCATTACTAATATTTATTCCAATTTATCAATATAGATGATTCCAGATACTAGATTATAGATAAAATTTCCAATAGATTATTCAAATTTGGTCACCATCAACACATCCAAGATGAGTGGTATCTCAGAGTAGCTAACACATGATTTTCCTATATGGTTTTATTTGAAACTACATATTTTAGCTTTTGGTTAATCTTGTATCATTTATCATAGTCATATTCCATTCATGTTTTCAACCCTATTATTTAATTCATTATAATTTTTGCTAGGGTGAAACTACATTGACCTAAGGTCTATTTGGACTATTTAAACATCATTTCATTTTTGAGGTCAAGTCACCATTTTTCCATGCTCTCATTATTTTATGAGAAAACTAAGCCATGCTCTCACTATTTTTCAAGTTAACCCACTCCACATCTCATAATCCTCTATTGAGTTGAGATGAAAAAACCCAAAAACATTCAAAACATTTTGAAAACCCTAAAAAATTTTAAAATCCCAAAAACAACCTAAAAATAAAAAGTTTCAAAAAAGGGATTATACTCTCCATGAGAGATATTAATCCATAGAATCCTTTCTTACTTTGTCTTCTTATTCACTAGTACCCTCTAATTTTATTGTATATGCCATTGTTTACTGAATTTATCTAACCATAAAAATTTCCATTTTCCATTACCATTCCTGATCACGTTTACTGTCATGTCTAGGAAAATTAGATTGACCTAAGGCATACACAGACTATATAGTAATTCTTGGATGTATGGGGCATCTCAACTCAGCTCAACCAATTTTATTAACAACCTCAATCTCATTTTAATTTACATCATAAATGCTCTTTCCATTTTAAGACTTTTATCTTTTCTTATTCTTCTTTAATTAAATCTCTTACTTATCATCATTTTTATTCTATCCCATATCCTTGGAAAAAATACATTTGGATTTAAATGCATGGTACTATGTAGGAATAATCCACTTACATGGGGTATTTGGATTTAAAAAGACTACCCCTTCCTTTTTATTCTATTACCCCCTTCTGTTTAGGTTATTGTCTTGTCTTGTTAGTTTACTAAAATTCCAAGAATAACACCTTACATTTACACTTGCACAATGACTCACCAATTATTTATTTTTAGAGGTGTTTGTGTGTTTATTTATCATGATTATATTTTATTTCTCTTGGTACATTTCTTTGAGAAATTGGATGTTTTCTATTGATTCTCTTTAAGTTTGTGTTTGCATGTTTATTTATTTCCTTTTTATGTTATCACCACAACTCAATCTATTGTGTTGAGAGGGTATCATTTTGGTGATTCATTTATTGAATTTTTAAATGAGTCCATCCATTATCCCTTGAAAACATTATCAGTATGATTTTTATCATTGGTACATTTTTCTCATGTCTATTGGATTGAGGGTTGGTCATTATGCACATTATGCCTTGGTCATCATGGTGTTTTGTATCCTAGTGCATACCGTTTGGTGTTATATCAAAAATAAAGATGTTGGAAGTATAAATTAGTGATGTTTAATAAATATCTCTCCTTGTCTACTATCCACCAACCAATTCATCAAGTGCTTAGTCATCATTTCTTAGAATGAAAATTCACTCTACTATGATAATCCATTGATGTTGATAAATGATCAAATTGGCTCTACTAGGGTAGCTTCTTGTATCCATGATCAAAATATGCCTCATTAGGGTGCATTATTATGATAAAATATTTATTATTCGTCTATTTTTATGGGTTCTCTATTTCAACTTCTTCCCTAACCCTTCCCTCAATTAGGCATCCAGGGCTAATCAAAGTGCCTTTGGGGAATCAATCTAATTTTATTGACTCATAAAATTAAAAAAAGAGAAGAGTGAGGACATAATATTTCAATATTTATCAAATTTATTTTGGATAAATCTTTTAATATTTGAAAATATATTAATGTGCCTAGTGTATCATAATGCCTTCTCAAATAGGGGTAAAATGTAAACACTTTAATTTAACCAATTTTGTGTCTAAATTGTGTTCAGAATAAATTTATATAATTGCATGCAAGTTTAATTATAAATATTCAAATGAACCTAATTTACCTAAAAAACTATTATTTTTAACCTAAATAATAATGACACATCCCTAATTAGGTTAATAAATCATCTTGCATCATTTGTCTTATCAAGTGCATATTGAATTAAATCAACCCTTTACAAATGTATTCATGGGGTAATTATGTGAATATTTGATTTACAAATAAATATTAAAAATATTTACATTTATTCTAATTACCAATTAATAATATTGATTAACTATCCTAATCATTCATCTGATAGGAAGCTCCATGGATTTGGAATAACCTATTTTCCTAAACTAAAAATTAAATTAGTAGCTCACCTTTGTGATGTCATATAGACAAGTTAATGAAATATAATGGAGTGTTAGAAAGGTGGCTTATGACATGGCCACTTACACAAACTCTAGCCTCTCTTACACCCCTCTTACACACTCCAAGAAGACTAATGATAATACTTAAATGGCATATCATTCACACTCCAAAGGTGTAATCATGGATTTGAGGAATTATTCTCAACCCTCCACTTTAAAATTGTAGACACCTAAATTTGGCCACTGATAACCTCCAATCAAGGTTTTGACCAATTTCCACCCAAAATGCACAATTTAGCCTAAAAACACTAAAACATGCTTAAAATATGTGAAACTGACATATTCAAGTGCCAGTTTTTCCTCAGTTATCACTATATGAGGTAATGAAATTTATGGGCTAGGTAACTTTGATAAGATCATTCTAAGTCAAAATGCTAAATTTACACCTGGGTACTCTACATTACTCTTTCCTATCAAATATCTTGTACAAGACATGTGCCTTCAATATTTGTTGTTGGAAAAATCCTAAATGGAGTAATGGTTATAATACATCTAACATCACCTTCCAATTTTAATTGAGTCAAATTTTGTACCAATAACAGGGCATTCTAATCAATTTAAGTGATTTGTGCATAAAGTGTTTAAACATGTTTAAGAGCTAATTAATCCAAATCAAGGAATAGTTAATAATTCCATGGAAACTTGTTGAATACTTGTTTTTATAAATGAATATTGAATATATGCATCATCATGTGACCTCATATCTTGGGAAGACATCCCTAGGCCATAAATGCCACAAATATCAAGATTTATGCCTCCCATGCCTCATCAATACCTTCCATGATGCCCTCCATGCCTCTTAATTGCCCCTTCTTCCAATGTCATGATGAGGATAATTACAAACTTAATTCCCAAAATTGAATTAATATTCAACCACACATCTCAGTCTCAGGATGAATGGTTCATGTTGATTCTAGACATTCTCAAAAATTTATAAATAGAGAGGCCATGAACATCATTTCTAAGACATGATTATGTAAAGTTATAATACCAAATTGGTTCCAAAAGCTTCAAAAAACTAGTCTTATCATGCCAAATTGATTCCAATCCAATCTAAGACACAATCTAAAGGTGCCAAGGAGAGATGGAGGTAGCCAAACTTCTATTTCCAAGGACTTCATGAGCACAAGCCAAGAAAGCCACTACAACTAGCATTTTGGAACATCCAAGGAAGGTAAAAGAGGTTTCTTTTACATTTTAGTTGTGTATTTTATTCATGTTTGTTAACTAAGCTCTCTCTAGTGTCTAGGCCTAGAGATGTTATGCTAGTTAGTGTGTTTCTTTCATTTTGTTTTCATTTTGAATCTAACATGATACTAACCATCCTCTCTTGAGTCAAATTCCTAGATCACATAATGACATGCTCGGTGGGAATAGATGCATCCCACACATGAAGAAGATCATTTTATAGATTTAAAATATTCATTTGGACCCTTAAAACTCTTAAAAATTGATTTTCTAAATTTATTTTTCCATTTTTGTTTGCCATGGATTTATAAAGTAACTGACATTAGCTAGTAAAACTGAACATCAGTTGTATAGCTTAACCAACATCAGTTCATAAAACCAACATCAGTTAGATACCTATCATCGGTTACATTGGTATAATTGATGTTAGTTAGATAACTAACATCGGTTATAAAATGTAATTATCATCGATTATATAAACTAACGTCAGTCATTATGTTTTTTCTTAAAACACAGACTTGAGAGATTTTTTTGTAAAGTTTATTATTTTAAACCAAAAATATCTTCAAGGCTAAAGGACATGCTAACATTTTTTCTATAAGACCAAGCTTGACATTTTCTAAAAACATGTTTAAATCACCTTTTTCAAGATTAAAAAACAATCAGGAACCTTGTTTTGGTGTTTAACAAAAGAATTTAGATGTTTATGGTGAATGTTTTCAAAGTTAAAACTAAGACCAAGGGGACAAATTAACACCACATCACTTTTCATTTGGGCGTAAAAATGAACTCACATTTTAAAATATTTTTATATTTACTTAGTTATATAGATTATATTTTGTTTGGTTAAAAGAGGGATGTTGCATGTATGATCTTCCATTTATCCCTTTAGGGAACCCTTGAAATCAAAAATGCGATTCCTATTGCAAGTAGCCTAGTCCAAGGCTAAGAAATAAATTCATCTAAATCACTCCCCAAAAACTTTTCAAATTTTGGGTAACCTTGAAAATGACCTTAAAGTCTTTCTACTTTCATGATTTATTTATTTTTATGCAAACTTGGCTTGTGAGGGAGACTTCATCACCTCCCATGAGTTCTTTAGGGAAGCTTTGACCTAGGGTTTCACCTCCCAACATTGAATTCATTTAGTTCCTAATTAGAGTTACACATGTAACGTAGTGTCACTTTGGACATTGTACTACACTATGTGAATAATAGGATGTAGTGGTTGTAAAAAGGACTAGACATTTTTACAACAAGCCAAGTGATATAGACCCAAAATATGTGATTTTATTATGCATTATTTAGCATGAAAGTCATTGTTTAATTGACTCCCCTATATCATTTAGAATCTTGTTAGATCTTAGACAAATCCACATCTACCATGGAAGTATTATTGGTGTAAGGTGTGCCTCAAGGTCTATGTCATAATACTATCATTTGAGAGAAGGGGGTGTAAAAACCCTACTATATAATGTGCATTTACTTTTGGATGAACACTTAAAATCCTTTCAAATGATGTATATTAATAGATTCCAACAATACCAAGCAACCTTGTTAGTTTATGATCTAAGAGTGATTAATTAGTTGGCCTTGTCATAGATTAAAGTATTTTTTGAAGTCAAAACTTGGTGAAAACAAATAATCTAAGCCAAATACATAGTCCAAATTTTTCTTTGAGCAAAGAGGTGTTATCCTACCCACATGAGATCATCAATTTGCCTTGTTCAAAGTTCATCAAAAGTTTGAGAGTCATATCATCCACATTGGTGTAGTTATGCTACCCAATTGAGTCTAGACCTTTACCAAATTTATTTTATGTCCTTCACTTATAATATAAATTTATAATTTCACCTTTATAAGTCCATATGGTTGTTGTGTTAAGTGGGTTTGACATTTTCACTAAACTTGAGGGAACTTAGGTTTAATTTCCAATTTGGGTTGAAAGTCATTCAAGACTCATAATCATTGTCATCACTTAATAGACTTAATCCATTTTGAGATAAACACTTGCACTTTAATTTTATGCACCATAACATTTTGAGTCAAGAAAAGTAGTGTTATGTTGTCAAAATTATGGGAAACTATCATTGCCTTAGAGAGATTTTGAAATAAACTTTTTTGTCACACATTTTGGGTAGTGTAGCATCATTACACTACCCAAAAATTTTCAAATATTATTTCATAGACCCTCTCACATAGAGTTTCAAATTTGGTCCTATATTTTTATACTAATTCAAGTGTACTTTTGTGATCCTTTATCTAAATCACAATTATACTATTCAATTTTGTCTAGCTTATTTATCAAAAGAACCAAGTTTTATACCATTTTTGTGAGGAAATAAACTATTTCTAAAGTTCCTTTTATTTCATACCTTATACCTAGTTGATCAAGTTCATGTCCAAGAATCAAATTCCTAGTGTTTGTTAGAAGTGTTACTAAGCCGTTAGATTAAAATTTTCATTTATTTCAAATTCTATCTTTTGATTTTGTTTTGCCAAGATTCCTAGCACATGCCTTGTTTGAGCCTAGATTTTGATGCTAAATTTAGCCAAAATACCTAGCAACTTTTGAATTCTTAGATTAGATTAATATAAGACACTTTAACCTTAGAGGTTGGCATTTTGATTTTCAGTCCATTTACTTGCTTATCTTTGTATCAACAGTGAAACATTAGATACTTTACACTAGCTTATTTCCTCATAAATCTTTGCTTAAACCTTTTGATCCTTTTGACAAATCTAGACCAAGTTGAAACATCATTTATTTTAGATTTTGTCATTTTTAGAGTTTGTATAGCTCTTTGACCTTTTATCGCAAATCATTGACTATGGATCCCAACATGTATTCCTACACTTGTAGTGGACTCATGTACAACCTATGGATTAGCAATGTGGTTGCATAGGAAGAAATGGTACAAGACTCCTATGTAGATAATATTGCTTATAAGATGGATTCTTATCCATTTTATAATACTCAATCAGGGGCACAAAGATAAGATCCATTGACTAACTATTTGGTTAACACACCACCTTATTTTGAATAAGACCAAGAACAAATCATATAATATCTAGCTACAATACCCATAGTGGATGAGCCAGTTCTTCAATGGTCATATTATACTAATATGGCTTCCATGTATGATCCATTTTTACTTGAGAGACATTTGTTAGAGAACAAAAATGAGATTTTGGTTAAATCCATAAAGGTAGGGGACAAGTTTTTAGCAAACTTCCCCCATGAAAATTTAGCAAGTCTAGTAAGAGTGCCCCACAATATCATTTATGACCAACAGGTTTCTTCTAGCAATCATATGGCTCTAGTCCAAACAATGTATCAAGACCCTAATATATCTAATTAAGGTAAAAACATCATGGAAGATCACTTTAACCAAATTTAAATATCGTATCAAACCTACCTAAATCTAGAATGTAATTTTAATTAGATGAAAAGGGTGAGTAAGCCTCTTATTGACCCAGTTCCTTCAATAGGAGTGTTGATAGAGTTAACTGGACAAGAGAATCTAAGTTATGACCCATTCATAAAAAACATTTCAATAGATAACTTGATGCATATACCCATTATTGAAGAAGTGTCTTTGGCCTCTACACAAAATAATGAGCCAAATGTAGTGGACAATGTGTAAACAATGTCCAATCTAGATCAAAGTGGTACTAATACACAGAAAACTAGACAAAAACATGTGCATATAGTTAATCCCATGAGTAGATCATCATACTAGGGAATATGATTTTATACACTTCAATCTCAACCAATTACTTCCTCAAGTGTATAACCTACAGGATTAGGTAATCAAACAATAATTAATGTCATGCCTCAATGATAGAATGTGATGAATCCTACTCCTCCTCAATAAGTAACGAGTAGTATTCCACAATAGTAAGAACAATATAGTGTATAAATGCAATAAAGGACAAATACATTACCACCTCACTTAAGGGAAACTAATGTTCCACCTCACCAGGTAATGATGAACATACCTATTTAGTTGCATACTAATATGCCAATTCAAAACTAAATAACGACTAGTCAATAATGTGCAAATATTGGTCAATGACAGATGTCAAATCTATAACTTAATTTCACTTATCCATAGGGATTTGTGAAACAAAGAGGTCCCCATGTTTCTCAAGTACCTACTAGATTGGTTTAAAATGTGCCATAAATTCAGAGATAGGGTCTTAGACCACAAGTTCTCACTCAACAGTAAGGTTTGATTAGTCGATAACATGTCCCTTTTCAACCATAGCAGGCATAGTATAGTTATATCCCTCCATCCTAACCATAAAATCTTCCAAGTAAAACCTTTGTCACCAACCCAAACTAGAATATCATGCAACCAATTATGCAATTTCAAGTACATCCAAATCCACATATGCATATTTTTGGTCCATTCCCCAACCAATCCAATGTACCCCAAAAAGTATCTCCATCATACCCTAGTCAATGTGTCCCATTTGTGACCTCAAAACCATCTACCCAAACCAATATTCTCCCTCAAAGCAATTCTTTTTCTAGTTTCCTATCCCAAGAATTTTAGCAGATGAAGGATGCAATTCCTACCATTCAGGTTGGAAAACAAACTAAAAAGTTCAAATTGGATGACGTGCATTCCTATCCATTGAATATAAAATATTTTTAGATACCATTTCCTCTAGGATACGAACCTTTGAAATTCAACAAATAAAAAGGGAAAGGTGACCCTAAGGCTTATTTGATTTAATTCTTTGTTGTATGTCAACTAGTGGCATATAATGACATATACCTTTTTATATTGTTTCTAAGAAACTTGGCTAGACAAGAATTGAAGTAGTTTTTAAAGTTTCCAAACAATTCAATAATAGATTTTGATAATATTTTTGATAAGTTTATACAACATTTCTCCTATAATCTTGAACATGATATTTCATTAATGGACTTAACACAAGAAAAGAAAAAGGCTATTGAGAGTTTTAAAAGTTATTTATAATGATGGAGAGCCCTTACAAGCTATTTCACCCATAGTTTACCAAATAAACAGTTAGCCATTATGTTTCCTAAAAATTTGCATTATGAGATAGCTTATCATTTGGAACTACAATGTGCACATACTTTTAAAGAGATAATTGATAAAGGTTTGTTGATTGAGTAGGTACTCATCAATAAAGGAGTCATCAAGCTTAATTCAACTAATCAAAATCAAAATACAAATTAGGGAAATGGCCAACATAAACATCCTATTAAACCACAAGCATCGTAACTGGCATATACTAGTAACCAAGAAAGATTGAAGCAATTCAACCATAATAGGAATGTTGTGGAAAATGGAGTAACCAAATCCCATCATGTCCCAATGGTGTAAACATCATCTACACCACCTTTTCATCTGACTCCTATATATCAACCTCTCTAACTAATACCATAATCACAATAACCAAAACCTACACAATAAATAAAGTAGCCTTTACCATTACAAACCCCTCCTCCTAGGAGAACCGTGCCTACACGCCATGTCTTTAGTAACCTAGGAGAACCTATTGAGTTTTTATTTAACAAGATTTCTATCACTAATCTAATTAGTTGGCTTATACCAAAGCATTATATACAAGGCATTCCTTATCTTGATTGGTATCATGAAAATGAATTTTATGAGTATTATTGGGTCAATGGGCATAATCTATGAAGATGTGTCCAAATCAAGAATTTAATTTAGAATATGTTGGAGAATGGGGAGATAACATTGGATAATGGTACTTTCACTTCAAATCAAACTCTTATGATTTATCAAAACCCATTTTCTCAACACAACAAATAGTATCAACAAAATGATCAGCAACAACAACAATAATGGCCGGTGTAACAACAAAATCAATAGTATCAAAATCAATAAAATTAGTAGTAGAAACCATAATTATAAAACAATGGACAAAACCAAGGTCATAATAGTAACAACCAACAAACCTACCATTCAATTGTACATGACTCCAATAGGTTTATAGGTCATATTATAGGGGGTAGCCTTAATACCATCTCCATTAATCTTAGACCAAGCACTAATCATCTTAGACCATTGTTAAACACCAACATCTAGCCAAATTACATGGATAGTTCTTCTTTGACTTGGGAGTGTATATAAGAAAACTAGAAAACTAAGACTTCCCCTTTTGGACCTTATATCAAGCCACGTGACCACATACGAGTGCATTGGTAACTGAGACTTATCCTGTCTAGTCCCACACCACTCCCAACATTGGTTAGCAATAATGGTCTAGTATTTACTCCTTATTATGAAATCACAACTTGGAGTTTAAAGATTATTGTGCTAGGCCCAAAATCATCCACCACTTTGCCTATCAACCAACCAATTGTTCATCCTTAGAATAAACTATTCACTCTTGACCAAGATAAGAAATTTGATATTATAAAACAATTACAGAAGACACCAGCATAGATTTATATTTTAGATATGCTATGAATGTCAATAATCCACAAGAACATCTTGAATGAGTTTTTGACCTAATCCACTATTGCTAGTGACATATCCTCTGATAAATTTCAAGCTCTGGTTGGACACCTAGCTCTAGCCCAACAAGTCACATTCAACCAAAGTGATCTATCTTCCCTTGGCCCACTCCATAATAATCCATTATACATATAATTTTATATAAGATGGCATAAAGTGAAATGTATCCTTATAGACAATAGATCCAGCCTCAACATAGTGTCTCTAAAGCTCATCAAGCTTCTTGGGTACACAATGGTAGATCTCTAACCAAAAAAAATAACCATCAAAGCCTATGATAATAAAGAAAGAGAATCATAAGGCACCATTATTTTGTGAGTTATCATTGGGCCTTTAACACATGATACACTTTTCCATGTACTTGATCTTGAGTTATCATACAATAACTTCTAGGTAGGTCTTGGTTATTTGAGATTCATGCAGTCCCATCAATATTAAACCAATGTATCAAGTTTTCCCACTAAGGGATGGAAGTGAATATTCCAAGATATTTACACCCATATGAACACTACAAGCATCTTGAGGATAAATTTTAAAGGTACAATTATCAGTACGACATGAATCCAAGTTCCAAGTAGGATAAAGGAAAGGCTATACTTATTGGTCCTTCACCAGATAATTTTATAGATCTTAATACCTTGGATTCCCTTTCCCACATGACACCTCTTGAATATTCTAATAATTTCACCATTTTAGATAATGGACCAAGAGAGTACATGACCCATGATACATTTCATATTGCTAATCTTCTATATAATTCAAAAACCTTTGGGCAACCTAAAGTCACACCACATATGCATTGGAAACAAAATAATAAAGATAAGGGACCTATCACATTTGTATTAACATCTAGCCTAGAACTTTACCCTCTTGAAGGGAATAAATAATGGTTATACAATGATAACCAAGCTAGTTATTATAAAAGTGCAAAGTACCTTATTCCCAATAGGATCATGGAGCATCACAATTATGAAGGGAGAGGCCTCCAACCAAATAAACAAGGAACCATTGAGCCTATTTCTATGACTAAGAATGAAAGACTTTATGGACTTAGATTTAAACCACCTGAGGGTGACCCCACATATCTTATTCAAACTCCATCGCCAATGACTAGTAATGATGATGCTGAAAATAAAGTAGAGTCTGATCATAGCCTCACCTTTGATGACCTAGTTGAAACCAACCTATTTGATGACAATGCCATCTGTACCCTTACCCTAGCCATTCGTTACAACCTTTTTCCATTATATTATCCCCAATTGATAGATTGGGACCAATAAGAATCTAGTCTATCAATTGATGAATTTCAAAATGATGAGGCATTCTATGACTTCTTGGGCCTTAGAGACAATGTTTCATTGGGAGATCACAAATCAAGATTCTCAATCACATTGGATCTTATAGCCTAATTTGGAGAGTGAGTGAACACCCTTAGACGAAAACAAATAAGTGAAATATTGAGGTCCCAAAGTGAAAACTTCTTTGAGGTGCTTTTTGATCAGGTAAAAAGTAAAGATAAAGGCCAGTCTAGTGGTGAACACATATTTCAAGTGCCATTAGATGGGGGTGTTCATTCTTCTTTGAATTTAGACCAAGAGACCAAAAATGATGAACTTTCTTGTGGATATAAGTTTATATTTGAGCAACAATAAGTATTTGATCAAATTCTTCAAGAATTTCCAAATATTTTTGGCACATGGTCAGATCTCCCATTAGGGGACTCAAATTCATCATGCCTAGGAGAAGTTAAAGATCAAGTCCTAACAGAGGACCCTAACATAATCTAATAGTTTAATTCCTTGCCTACTATCTTAGAATATGGTTTAACCCTTATAGTTAAAGATAGAACAGAGGTAAATATCAAGACTCCATCAGATCTAAAATAGATAAAATTAGGTGCATCCCTCATTGAGGAGGAACATGAAATTTTTATTGCTCTATTGAGAGAATTTGTAGATATCTTTGCATGGGCCTATTCTAACATGCCAGGTTTAGATCCTTCCTTGGTTCTACACCACCTTATGGTTAATCCTAATTCCAAATTGGTAAAATAAATATTACGTAAGATGCATCCTTGCATTGTTATATTGGTAAAGAAAGAGTTGGAGAAACTCTTAGAAGTAGGATGTATTTGATCCATTGACTAGTCAGAATGGATCTCTAATGTGGTCCCTATTAGTAAAAATCCTGAAGGGATCAAAATTTGTATTGATTTTTGAGACATCAACAAATCTTATCCTAAAGATGATTTTCCCTTACCTAATATCAACATGTTCATCGACTCCATGGTGGGATATGAAATGATTTCACTCATGGATGGCTTTTTAGGATACAACTAGATTAAAATAGCACTAGAAGACCAACATAAAACAACATTCACCATTCCATGGGGAACATCTTGTTATCAGGTAATGCCATTTATCCTTAAGAATGATGGAGCTACATATTAAAGGGCCATGACTATCATATTCCTTGATATGATGCATGATATTATTGAAGACTATATTGATGACATATTAGGAAAATATAAAACCTAAGTTGACCATCCAAACATGCTACACAAGATATTTGAAATATTATGAGAGTTAAAAGTTAGACTCAATCCAAATAAATGTGTGTTCAATGTAACTTCAAGAAAATTACTTAGCTTCATCATGTCTCATAGAGGTATTGAAGTTGATCCAGCTAAATTCCATGCTATAACCAAGATGCCACCACCAACCAATTTAAAGCAACTTCATAGTTTGTAGGGTAAGATCTAGTCAATTCGATGCTTCATCTCTTAGTTAGCAGAAAAGTGCCACCCATGTACACACCTTTTGAAGAAGGGAGTTGCATTTCACTAAGATGATCATTACCAAATAGATTTTCAACAACTCAAAGACTATCTTATTAATTTTCCTATTTTATTACCTCATATGCTAGGGAAGCCATTATTGTTATACCTGTCAGCTACCAACCATGCTCTGGGGGCACTCTTGGATTAGCATGATGACAATGGAAAAAGAGAATTTTGTATACTACTTAAGCTATACCTTGGTTACATATGAACATAACTATGCACCTATTGAAAAAGCTTGTCTGGCCATGGTCTTCGTAGCTCAAAAAATTTTCCATTAAATGTTGAATAATAAGACCATTGTCATTTAAAAAATATATCCTCTCAAGTGTCTACTATCTAAAATAACTTTTCAAGTTAGAATGGCTAAATGGATCATACTTCTCAGTGATTTTGACATAGAGTATCTCAATCAGAAGGCAATCAAGGGACAAGTTCTTGCATATCAACTTGCTGAAGCACCTCTCACATACATATATCCACTCATGTTATAATTACTTGATGAATCTATAATGATCATCATTGATACACCCCTTGAGGAGTAGCCTTAGAAGCTATATTTTGATGGTTCATTTACTACACATGGATTGGGGGAAAGCCTATTGTTTATTACACCATACGGAAATCTAATCCCTAAATCATTTAGATTAATCTTTCCTTTTACAAATATCATGGCCAAGTATGAATCACTTGTTTTATGAATTTTACAAGTAGTTCATTGTAATATATCTCTTCTCTAAGTTTATGGTGATTCTCAGTTAATCATCAATCAGGTCCCAGAGCATTTTCGTACCAAAGATGACAAGTTGGTTCCATATAAAGCCATGGTAAACACTCTTAAACAACAAATTACCAACATTAAATTTGAGCAAATACCAAGGGCTAGTAAAAAAAAGATAAGATGCCATGGCTACTATTGTCTCTCTGATTTAACAAATAGATAAAGCTAGAGAGTATCAATTCCTCATCAAGAATTTGTCAGCACTAGTTCATGAACCTTTAGTTGTTTCCATGATTTGTGATATTGTTGGTCTTAATTATATCTGGTACTTAAACTTATAAAACTACCTTCATGACCAAGCTATACCACCTAACCTATCTCTAAAACAAACCAAATCCTTCATTCATCATACCAATCATTATACTCTACCTAGATATACCCTTTACCATCACAATTTTTATGGAACCATACTTTGTTATTTAATTTTAGTAGATTATATGCTAGTATTAAGAGATGTTCATGAAGGAATATGTAGTGCTAATTCTATTAGGACATTCCTATCCAAAAAGCTCTTGCATACTAATTATTATTGGACCATAATGGACACAAATGCCACTACATATGTAAAAAAGTGTGACAAATGTCACTGACATGCTAATATAATTCATGCCCCAACAAAAAATATAAAACTTATGTTGATACCATGGCCATTTTATACATGGGGACTTGAACTCATTGGTAATATCAAGCCCACTTCATCTGACAACCATAAACATATCCTTACTACCACTGAATATTTCACTAAGTGGGTTGAAGTTATACCCCTCACTTACATGACTAGAAAGCAAATTTATAAAATCATCTTCAACAATATCATTTGCTACTAGGGTATCCATCTAACATTATATTTGATAATGGAAGATCATTCAAGAATAAAGATGTAGACCAACAATGTACTGAATATAAAATCACACAACATTTATCTATAGCATATTACCCTTAAGGTAATGGCCAGGTTGAGGCATCTAATAAAACCATTATCAATATCCTCAAAAATATTTTCAATGATTCTAATCAAGATTGGCACTTTCAGATATTCACTACCCTTTGGGCATACCATACCAATCATTGTACCCCCATAGAATCCACTCCATACTCACTTGTTTATGGTACTAAAGCCATCCTTCCCATTAAGGTTGAATTGCCTTCACTATGCATCTCTTTTAAGCATGTCTTAAATGATCATGAATATTGATTATCTTGCTTGCAAGAGCTAGACCTACTTGATGAGAAATGCACAACCATGTTCAATAATCTTCAAGCATATCAGAACTGACTCAAAGACCAATATAATCAATGTGTTAAGTATAGAAAATTTGAACTTGGTGATCTTGTTCTTAAATAAAACCAAAATAATACCATGGCTAAGAATAAGAATAAAGGGAAATTCAAACCAAACTAGATAGGGCCTTTCATCATTACTACAAATTATGGATCAGGAGCATACAAGCTTGCCACACCAGATGGAGATGAAATTTTTGAGCCAATGAATATTATTCATCTCAAGCAGTACTATGCTTGAACACTAAGGTGTATTTTCTATAAATACCATTTCAGTTATTCCATTTTATCACTATTCCTCTTTGTACAAATACCATCCTCTTCATTGTATCCACTTTCTAATTTTAACCTATTGACCTAGTGTGTTCTAAAGCCTACCCTATTTGACCTTGGTTTTTTATATTCATTACGTATTTTCAACATTGAGGTATCTAATTAGTTTCATTATTTGGTTCAATTACTTTAGATAGAGATCATATTTTAGGATAGTATGATATAAGTTTTGGTAGTTTCATCCTTCATTTATTATTTCTTTCTTACCACCAATCTTGCTACTAATTATAACCACCTTTGGGAATATTAGTACAATTAACTTATGTTGTTGTGTCCTAGTTATAACCACCTATGGGAAAAATAGGGGCCACATTAATCCTTGATGTACCAACTCACTACTTCCTATGTCATACTATGCCTTTTTACCAACTATACTTGTTTTATTTAAATTGACTACTACACTAGTCGAATTCCTTCCCTATAAGGGTGGAACTATAGTGACTTGAGGTCATACTCTAGGACTATGTAGGTAGTGCTCGAGACTTGTTGAGGTCATCTCAATCACCCTAATCCATGCTCTCACTATTTTTTGAACAACCTAAGCCATGTTCTCACCATTTTGTGAATAACCTAAGCCATGCTCTTGCTATTTTTTGAGTAACCTAAGCCACACTCTCACCACTTTTTGAGAAACCTAAGCCATGATCTCACCATTTTAAGATAACTATAAGCCACCAATTTTTGAGCTCTCACCATTTTTCAAGCAACCTAAGCCATGATATCACCATTTTAAGAGAACTATAAGCCAGACTCTCATCATTTTGTGAGAAACCTAAGCCATGCTCTCACCATTTTGTGAGAAACCTAAGCCATTCTTTCACTATTTTGTGAGCACCCTAAGCCACGCTCTCACCATTTTATGAGTAACCTTAGTTTAAACACTCTCACCATTTTTTTAGTTTGAACCATTTAGTGTCTCCTCATTCTTGATTGAGTTGAGACACTCCAAAATAATTATAAAAACATTTGAGAAAATTGTTATAAAAGAACAAAAACATTAACCACTTTTTTGCCTTAAGGATTTCTGGGAACCCTTACTAAGTTATAAGTAAATAATTTGTCATTTAGTTTCCCCATCCTTTTTGGACTTTTTCTCTCATTAACTTACCATATTTCAAGACCATTCCTCTTCTCCCATCCATTCTATTTGTTTTCATCAATTATCACATTCTTACCATTCCTTGGGAGAACTACATTTGGCTTGATGTTTTTTATTTGATATTACATCCATGGAACTATGTAGGTAGCGTCCACTTAACTAGTGCATCTAGAGATAGCTCAGCCACCCCCTTCTTTTCTTATATTCTCCCATTTTATTTGTTTGTTCAGTTATCACCTATTTTCTAGGGGCAATGTTCATATGGTTTCTATTGCATTGCTTATTTGTTTATTTCTACTTATTTTTGTTTGTTTGTCTATATTTTTGTTTTCTTTTAGTACTATTTACTTGATTTAGTTTATGTGTTTTCATTAGGTGATTCCTTTCCCACACTTACAATTGAATCCATCCATATTCATATGTTTACATTGTCATCATGGTTTCTATCATTGGTGTATTGTTTTATATTGATTATTGGATTACGAGAGTTAGTCCTCATGCATATTTTGGCCAAGTCCTCATGATGTTATACCATGATTCATATTGACACATGTTATAACATAACCTCAACTTCAAGAAGTCTATTTGGAAATGGTGGCATCTCTTCGAAAACAACATCTTGATTCACTCCCAATCATATCCCAAATAGAGTAATTAACCATGAAATAATTTTAACATTTATTAGTTTGGACACACATCTCCCTACTAGTAGGTTATTATAATTCATAATTATCCTTTGTGTTAAGTTATTATCATCCTTAGCCAAGTTTATCGTGTTTTTCCATAATTGGGGTCCAATGATTATAACCACCTATGGGAAGATCATTGCACATTGTCCCACCTGCATTTATCAATGATTATAACCACTTTTTGGAAAATCATTGTGTTGTCACCACTTTAATTTCTCTACCCATATAAGGGCATGTTATTATCTTTTTTGTCTATTCTAACTCAGGGTAGGTCCATCTTCTGAATGATTATAACTACCTTTTGGTAGATCATTATGTTATCATACCACATTACCACTATTAGGGTACAATGCTTATAACCACCTTTATGCAAACCATTATACACCATCCCACTTGCATTATCAATGATTTTTACTACTCTTTTACTATCATTATATTTTCACCCCATCATCTTTCATTTCTTTGGTCCCCTCATTTTGCTTCTTTCTTTTCAAGGGACCATTTGCCAACTTACTTATGCCAACCATTCCCTTGAGGGGGCATCATATAGTTAGTTTATCATCATTGTAGTTGTAGGCATACAAGACCTTTTCATTCATTGAGAAGATGTTACTATGCTTATATCTTGCAATGCCTTCCCAAATAGGAGAAAACTAAAGACACCTAAATCTGACCATCGATAACTTTCAATCAGGGTTTTGACCAATTTCCACCCAAAATACACAATTTAGTCTAAAAACACTAAAACACACTAAAAATGTGAAAATGACATATTCAAGTGCCAATTTTGGCTAGGATATCACAAAATGGGGTAATATAATATATGGGCTAGCTAACTTTGATCAAATCATTCTGAGTCAAAAAATATACACCTTGGTGCTCTGGATTGTTCTTTCTTATCAAATCTCTTTTATAAGACATGTGCCTTCATTATTTGTTGTTTATAACATCCTAAATGGTATAATAGTTTCTATGCATCTCACATCACCTTCTAATTCTAATCCAATCAAATATTGGACCAATATCAAGGAATTTTGATCAATTTGAGTGATTTGTGCATAAAGTGCTTAAACATGCTTAAGAGCTAATTAACCCAAATCAAATCATAATTAATAATTCCATTAAAACATGTTGAATAATTATTTTTAGAAATGAATATTGAATTTTTGCATTATCAGGTGACTTCATTTCTTGGCAAGACATCCCTAGGCCATAAATGCCATAAATATTAGGATTCATGGCTCCCATGCCTCATCAATGCCTTCCATGATGCCCTCCATGCCTCTTAATTTCCCCTTCTTCCAATTTCATTATGAGGATAATAAAAAACTTCATTCCAAAAATTGAATTAATCCTCAACCACACATCTTAATCTTAGAATGGATGGTTTAGGTTGATTTTAGACATTCTTAAAAATCTATAAATAGAGAGCCCATGAACATCATTTCTAAGACATGATTATGCAAGGCTATAATGCCAAATTAGTTACAAAATATTCAAGCAGCTAGTGTTATCATGACAAATTGATTCCAAGCCAAGACAAGCCACAAGATAAAGGTGCTAAAGAGATTTGGAGGTATCCAAGCTTCCATTTCTAAGGACTTCATGAGCACAAGCTGAGCAAGCCACTACAAAAAGCATTTTGGAGCATCCAAGGAAGGTAAAAAAGGTTTATTTTACATTTTAGTTATGGTTTTTATTCATGTTTGTTAAATAAGCTCTCCCTAGTGTTTAGGCTTAATGATGTTATGCTAGTTAGTGTGTTTATTTCATTTTGTTTTCATTTTAGAACTAACATGATACTATCCATCCTCTCTTGAGTCAAATTCCAAGATCAAAAAAATGAGATGAATGTTGTATATTAGTTCAAAAAAAATATAAATAAAACTCTCAGACCTCTCATTCCATCAAGCTTCCTAATGTAAACTTAATCTAAAAGATTATTACAAGAAGTTTCATCAACTTTCCCTCTCGTGCCATGTCAAATCCAAAACCAAGTGTATACAATGAGAGGTTATCCCCACATAAATAATCAAGCATCAATTAAGACTTATACATCTACAAGCTGATCTTAGCCTCTTTAGATTAATTTTTAAATATATTTTCATGGGAGATAAAAACATTTCTTTTATCCTTCTAATTTGCATTTCCTATTTGATTATCATAAAATGAAACATAGGGTTTAGGTTTGACAATTTATGTTTTATGGTCATTTTGTATTTATTCACTAACAATTGAATACCTCTTTTCAATTATTTATATAGATTACCAACCTACATTGAGAACTTATATACTTATGAAATGTAGAAAAAACATGCTACCAATGATGTTAGTATGAACACTTAGTAATCTACACACAGCATCCATTCTATTCTTCCTAGTGGCTCGAATGAAGTATTATTTCCCAACCATTAAAGAGAAGACCCTTCTAGCCTCCTTCATATTCAACATCATTCATGAATTTTTTGAACTTCATGAACCTCTTTCCCTATTTGAAATCCAAAAATTTATTCCTAAACCTTATGTAATATAACTTTACCGTACTGACCCTATCAAACATTGGTATGATCCAAAAAACTTTTGTTGGTATTGAATAATTTAGGGACATTCTCATGAAACTTGTAGGAAACTTATGAACTTTCCTCTTGAATTTATTCTTGGTCCTAATTTTAATCACAAAGCCAAGATCTATGAATGTAAACAATGTTATGATAAGGTAGTTAAATCCCATTATTCCAAAGTTAAGCATGATGTTATCAATCAGGATAATGTTCCCTTTTCCATATATAAGTATCCAATTATAAATATTTAATATAAGACTACCCAAATGCCTCCCTTAAATTTTATTGAAGCATTGGTTGATCCTCACTCTTTAACCAATGATGAAAACATCATCAATGTGAACAACATAAGGCATGTATTATTTTACATTGATCATTATCCACACTCTACTTATAATAGTTTTCCCACTTATAGATCTATAAGGCACATCCATCTCATTTATCAGATGTTGAGTATACATAAATCGTAACCCTCTTAGCTCTTGTGACTACATTAACCAATTTGATAAAGTCACATTTTTTAATAATATTTCAAATTGTATTGAACACATTTACATAATATAATATTCCTCCTACCATTATATCAACTAGTCCAATATAGTATGTTAATTTTCATTCCTTTATTTTGGTTGCATCGACTAGCTTGATATAGTCAGTTATTTCCAAGCTAAACCTAACTACATTAACCAAATAAATTCAAGATTATAACACTAATTTATCACTAACTATTACATTTACTATCTTCATTCATGTAGTTTACATTTATTTTATGAAAAAACTACATCAACCAACCCAATGTAGTATGTTCTTATTGACTAAACTACATCGACTAGCCTAATGTGGCATGTTCCTCATGGAAAAACTACATTATCCAAGATAAAATAATATTATTCACCTTTATCTCAATATAGCTTAGTCCCCTTAGGATATGATGAGTGGCTCCCCATTAAAACTCTCTCGACTCCCATCTCAAATTAATTTTCTTGAGACAATGAGGACTTCGCCTCACCATCATAATCTCTTGATGTATATTTTAATCAAAATGAGTATTCATTGACTTACACTTGTTGGAAATATGATTGTCATTGATGTTAAATAGGACATTATCAACATGTAATTGATGTTAAATACTGAATATGGTGCTTAGAGGATGTGCAAGGAATCCTATTAGAGGTCAATGATAAATAAAATGTTTGTGTGCATGAGTGGAATTCATTTGCTTCTTCATATTGATCATCTAGACATTTTGGGTTTATGATAGGTAAATATAAGAAGGCATTTTTTTGACAATACCATTTCCACATGTCAACAAGTTTTGGGGAGATGGTCATATGGTTATGATCACATTAGTCCCTAGTTGTTATGTGTCATATTTAAATTCATGTGATTAAGCACAGTAGAATATATGGGGATGCAAAGTTGGCTACTCAGACAAAAATCACTATGTTTTTATACTTAGCCAAATTTTTATAAGGGATAAACAAAACCAAGTAAGCATATTGATGAGTTCATCATTCACACATATGGAGCTACCAGGACAAAATGATCATATGGGTTTGTTCATTTGTTTGCCTAGTTTCTACACACTATATCTTAGGTCATTCAATGTAGCATGGCAAAATATATTCTTTATAAAAGTAGGGATCCCAATAATTTTGATAGTGTTTTCCAACATAGTCAAATTTGTAGGTTGTAAAATAAAGCTAAGTAGGCACTTTAATGATGCCATATCTTGCACATATCAAGCCTTTAAGAAAAAATGAATATATGCATGGAGTACCTTATATAAGAGGATATTTTTATCTAAATTTTAGGTCATACAAATAAGCATGAAAAGAGTTATGCAAGGTCAAAGTTGGCCTTCCAAGCAAGTTTGAGGCATAACTAGCTCCATGATAAAATAATATGAGTGAGCAGATTAATGGTTTTATATCTTGCACACATGAAATATTTTGGAAAAAATGAGCATATAGGTTTTTTAAATATCTTGTCTAGTTTATATGTTCCAAATTTTAGACTAGGTGGTTAAGTGAAGCAAAATATATGAAGGTGTAAAATTAACCTTCCAGACATAATTGAGATGGTACCCATACTTAGACAAATCTGCACAAGGTAAAGTTTGAGCAAGTCTCAAAGAGATCAACAAAGCGTGTTGGATCCAATATGATAGGATGAAGTGAGATGAAGATAGGTGGTCAAATTTTAAATCTTGATCAATGATTAACATTTATTCATACATTAAAGATCTAATGAAGTGTGAGCAAATTCAATTTATCAAAGGGACCTCCACTAGTGATAAGTATCACAATCAAAAATCTTGAATAATAAATCTATGATGTGGTTTAAAGTTAAATCTTCAATGATAAATGTGAGGATTCCAAGTGTCTCAATAATGGGAACTAACATCAATGAGTAAAAGAAATACACTAATCCCAAGTGTAACATTCTCATGAGCTGAGTAGAGATAAAGATCGAGCTTGTTAAAATATTTAATGATGAGTAGATTATTATGCAAAAGATATTTAATAGAGCAAGTGGACCTAATGGGATAAAGTACTTGAGGTTTATTGACATAGTGGTGAGTTAAAGACTAAGCATGGCTGAGAAGATTGATAGAGTGAAAGTGATCCAAAGATGTAAGAAGTATCAAGATGGGATAAAGATCTTGACATTTAATGACTAGATAGAAGTAAAGATCATGAATATTTGGAGATCTAATGGAATGTATAATATTAGATTAAAAAGAACAGTAGACACATTTTAAAGTAAAATAGTTAAAGTTTGGAAGTGTAAAAGGATCTAATAGAAAGCGCGATCCTGACAAAGATCAATCCAATAGATGTGTTTTAAAGTTGAGCCATTTGAATGAAGACCATCAAATTATGGCACCAAACTGAAGATTAATGATTAATATTCAAAGGTATATTCAACCCAATGGTTAAATGTAAGAACATGCAAGTAAGTAATGAATCATGCTATAAACAACAATAGTGATCAATTTAATTAATCAAATCTATGTAATAATTCATGTGCATCAAAACTAGAGTCTAGCAAATGCTATATATAGTAAAATACCAAGAATCATGGTGGTGATGCATGAGTTCAAGATGTAGGAAACTTATAGTTTAATTAATAATGAACTGAGATAAAGATCGAGCTTGTTAGAAGATCTAACGATAATTATATTATTATGCAAAAGATATTTAATAGAGCAAGTGGACCTAATGGGATAAAGTACTTGAGGTTTATTGACATAGTGATGAGTTAAAGACTAAGCATGGCTGAGAAGATTGATAGAGTGAAAGTGATCCAAAGATGTAAGAAGTATCAAGATGGGATAAAGAGCTTGACATTTAATGACTAGATAGAAGTAAAGATCATGAATCTTTGGAGATCTAATGGAATGCATAATATTAGATTAAAAAGATCAGTAGACACATTTTAAAGTAAAATAGTTAAAATTTAGAAGTGTAAAAGGATCTAATAGAAAGTGTGATCCTGACAAAGATCAATCCAATAGATGTGTTTCAAAGTTGAGCCATTTGAATGAAGACCATCAAATTATGGCACCAAACTGAAGATCAATGATTAATATTCAAAGGTCTATTCAACCCAGTGGTTAAAAGCAAGAACATGCAAGTAAGTAATGAGTCATGCTATAAACAACAATATTAATCAATTTAATTAATCAAATCTATGTAATAATACATGTGCATCAAAACTAGAGTCTAGCAAATGCTATATATAGTAAAATACCAAGAATCATGGTGGTGATGCATGAGTTCAAGATGTAGGAAACTTATAGTTCAATTAATAATGAACTGAGTCCAAAATAGAGTGTGATGTGTTACATTCCAAGTATGAACATAGAGAAGACACATAACCCTAGATAAAAATCTTATATATATGACATCTATGATAAAAGAAATGTTACTATAACTATTGTTATTTTTATTGAGTAGAGTCGAATAAAGTGAGAGAGGTAGAGAGAATTTTTTTAATGAAGTGTGTCAAATATATATATATATATAGACATAAAATCAGAGAGGTAGAGTGGAAGAAAAGGGAGATAAAGTGTAGAGTATGAACAGCTTCAGATCAAACCTATAATAAAGAATAGAAGGATTGGATTTATTTATGAATCTATGATGTGATATGGAGTTATAGCTCCATATAAGGATTTGATAGGTTGGTGCCATTAGACAAGATGAGTTGGTGCTTAGATTAAGGAGTGGGTGCTTCCTTAAAGTAGGTGATCAAATTAGGGGATTGGTGTCTCCTTAGGGTTGGTGATATTAAATATGTAATCAATGAGGTTGTAACTATGAGGCTATATTAGAATAGTATATTCCATTATTTATTCTCATCATGATTTTTACCAATGGGTTTTCCATGTATACATCTAGTATAATGTGTACTTTTGTATGTGTGATCTCTATATATTTGATTTGATCTAGATATATCTCTTAATTTTCATTAAAATTACTTAAGGGACTAGTTTTAGTTGATTTACTAATTCACCCTCTATCAGTATCTCATTGTGTTCCAATAATTGGTATCTTATCATAAGTTCCTTAGAATAAGCTTGATCAGCTCAGGTAGATCTAGAATGGTGAACACAAATGGCTAGTCAAGAAGGATCTTCATCCAACAAAGCATCTCTCTTTGATGGATCAAACTATGCATTTTGGAGCATAATAATGGAATCATATCTATCTTCATTAGGTTCTGATGTATGGATGTCTATTGTGAATGGATATATCTCCCCGGATATAACTCCTACTGATTAAGTTGCCAAGAAAGCATATGAGAGCAATGCTAAAGCAAACACTGATATTTTATGTGGACCATCTAATTCATAGTTTTTCAAAGTGATGCATTATCAAAATTTATAAGATATCTGAAACAAACTAAAGCTCATTTATGAAGGAGATGACAAGGTAAAGTAAACCAAGATAAAAACTTACAAATGTAAGTTTGAATTCCTTAAAATGAATGATGAAGAGAAAATTGTATACTATCTCCTTAGAGAGGATGGAATAGTCAAGTGAATTAGAAGCCTTAAAAAAGAGATGAAATAAATAATTAGTGTCAAAAATGTCCTAAGGTCACTATCATCAATGTTTAACTCTAAAATGTCTATAATATAGGAAGCAATAGATTTGGATAAACTCATTTTTGATGAGTTGCATGGAACCTTCACTGCCTATGAGATGAGAGTGGGAAAATTAGACAATTTCAAGATAGAAGTTGCATTCAAAGTAGCCAAGCAAGTAAAAATAGAACCATCATCAACTACATCTAAGGAGACTGATGAAGAAGAAGACAACTTTTTTAGAATATAGGTAAGTAACCCTTTAAATGAATTAACTATGGTAAAGTAGGACATTTTGATGCTAACTATCCTTACAATAAAAAGGATAAATCTAAACAAGTAGAGAGTAGTAAAAAGTTAAAACCTTACTATCCTAAGAAGAAGAACTTATTCAAAAATAAGAAAGCCCTATACACAAAAGAAGATAGTCATTCAAGGAATAAAAATGATAGTTTTAATGATGATCATAATTGTGCTTTTGTGGCCAAGGAAAAGGAAGCCATATTCATGATAATAGAATCAAATTTTATGGATCAAGAAGTTGAAGACTCAAATGAATAAGAAGAAGAAGAAGGAGGAGGAGAAGTGGGTCTAGAGTGTGAACTCATCTATGATTGAGAGGAAATTGATAAGTTGAGAAAAGAGAGCTCAAAATAGAAGAATCTTGGACAAAGGGAAATTGATAAAATGTCCAAAAGTCTTGATAAATATGATCAGATGATAGTGAGCCTAAATACATATGTTGAAGAGGCTAAAATGATATAAGATGTAGTCAAACTTGAACTAGAATGTAAATCTAATGAGTGCATGAAGTTAGAATCAGAGATAGTGGTTATGAGAAAAGAGATTGAGAAAGATAAAGGACAACTTTAAAAAACTTTGAAGTTGATAGGAGGATTAGACATTCTTAATGAATTGATCAACTCTCAAAAGACTTCAAAAGAGAGATCATGTCTTCGTTATGAAAAATGAAAATTTTCCATAACTGGTATATTTGTTAACCTATATGACAACTTCAAAGTAGAAGGAGAGTCAAGAGAAAAGAAAGATAAAGCTTGAAAGGACATAAAGATAGATTCAAACATAGCTAATGTGAATAAATATGAAGGAAAAAAGAACCCTAAAGAAAAGAAGAAGATAAAGGTAGCTGATGCAAAGGGATACACAAAAGTTAGAGATTTAAAGAAGCCAGAGTATAGAAGAGCTTCTCATACTACACAAAGAAATTCTATGAATAAGTATTCCTCATCTTTCTATGGTTATTTTTATACCTATAATTAATTTTCTCATAGGACTATTGATTATAGAGTTGTACCTAAAAGGATAATAAATTTTGTTAGTAGAAACTCATTTGTATCCTTGTTAGATACAAATGTAATGTTCTATAATTGTAATAATTTTGGTTACATAGATAAACTTTATAAAACAAGATTTTTAAGATCAAAATTTAAAAGTAAAATAAATTCATGCCTCCTAATGTTTACTAAGGTTCACAAGTCTCTAAAAATGAGAAAAAGGAGCCAAATAAGAAACTCAAGGATGTGTGGAGAGTGAAAAACCAATCTATGATTGCTCAAACTACACTCCATGCCAAGGAGGAGAAATTTTGGGTGATAAATAGTCTTTGCTCAAAGTATGTGACTAGTGACAAGATCAATATCATCAAATTGAGTAAATACAAGGAAGGATATATCAACCTGGGAAACAACATTGTAATAAATATCAAAGGTAAAGGAACCTTGAATATAGATGGAAAATTACCTACACATAACACCCTTTATGTTGAACGATTGAAGCATAATATTCTAATTGTCATCTAAATTTGTGATAATGGATATAAGGTCACATTTAATGTACAAGGTTACAAGTTAAAGAGATCTATAAAACTAGTTGCAGAAGGGAAAAGAATTGAAAGCAACATCTATAATCTTGTTAAAGTGAATGGTAATAGCTACTTGATAGGAAATATTGATGATATTTGGTTATGGTATAGAATAATGGATCATGTTAACTATGATAACCTATTTAAAGTAAGCACAAATAAGTGCGTCAGATAAATGCCTCAAATAACCAAACCTATAGACATTACTTTCAAGGAATGTCAACTAGGAAGGTAGACAAGGGTCAAATTTCAAACAAAGGAGTATGAAACTATAAATCCTCTATAATTAGTTCATACTAATCTTTTTGGCCCTACTAATACAAGATGATATAAAAGATAAGTATACTTCATGTTATTTTAAGATGATTACTCAAGAATGACATGGGTAACCTTTTTAAAGGACAAGTCACGAGCATTTGAAAGATTCAATATCTTTAGGGCCATGGTGGAGAATGAGATTGGATGAAAAATCAAATGCTTAAGATTTGATAAATGTGGAGAATTCACCTCTAATGAGTTCATAGAGTATTGAGATAATCATGAAATCATAAGGCATTACTCTGTAGGAAGTACTTCATAGCATAATGGAGTTGTTTAGAGAAAGAACAAGACAGTCAAGGAGATGGGCAAAACAATGTTAAAAGAGGCCAAGTTACTTGATGGATAATGTATAGAAGTAGTCCAAATAATAGTATACATCTTAGACAAATTTAAACTTAGGGTAAGTAATGACAAAAATACCTATAATCTATGGTACAAAAATCCTACCTCTGTTAAGTACTTCAGAGTGTTTAGAATCAAATTCTACATCAAGAGAAAAGAGGATAAATTGGGAAGCTTTAAATTAGGATGTGATGAAGGAATATTTCTTGGTAATTCCACTCAAATTAAAACCTATGTATGTTACAATAAAAGGCTACACAAGATGGAAGATAACATCAATGTCAAGGTTGAAGAAGGATTGAAACATTTTGAACCTGACAAGGAAATTAGTATGAAGAATTAGATATTAAAGAAGAAATAGATAATGAAGAGGTTAAGGTAACTAATGGAGAATCACATCCAATATTTTTTTAAAAGGAACATCTTAAAGATAAAATAATTGTAAATAATAATGGAGTTTAGAGAAGGAGAAGAGTTACAATAAACAAGGAGCAAGTAAGTTTTGATCTAATGTCTAAAGGTGAGCCTAAAAGCTATGTTGAATCCAGCAAGGATGAGAATTGGCTAAAAGTTATGGAATAAGAACTGAGTGAAATTGAAAACAACAAAACTTGGAAATTAGTTCCAAGACCTTCAAAAAAGAATGTGATAGTTACAAAATGGGTATATAGAAACAAGCTCAATCAGGATGGAGATGTTATAAGTAATAAAATAATATTGGTCTGCAAAGGATATGAACAAGTTGAGGGCATAGATTTTGAGGAAACATTTTCTCCAATTGCTAGATTGGAAGCCATAAGAATGTTTATAGCATTCTTTGTTTACAAGAAGTTCAAATTATATCAAATGGATGTTAAGTAAGCTTTCTTGAATGGGAACCTAGAAAAGGAAGTCTACATAGAACAACATAAAGGTTTTTAGTTGTCAAAATAAGAAGATTATGTATGTAGACTAAAAAAATCTTTGTATGGTCTAAAATAGGCACCTAGAGCATGGTATTCAAGATTGGACTAGTACCTACAACAACAAGGTTTCACAAAGGATTTTCAAAAAACAATATATACTTAAAATAAATAGGTGTTCATATATTGATTATTTTTATATATTTACATGAGGTTACCTTTGGTGGTAGCAATAAAAATATGTGAAAATAATTTTCTACATAAATGCAAAGTGAGTTTCAGATATCTATGCTTGGAAAGCTTTATTTCTTCTTTGGTCTACACATAGCACAAACTGATGAAGGGATATTCATATCCCAAACTAAGTATACAAAGGAAATTATCAATAAATATGGAATGGAAGATATAAAACTAGTTAGTACTCCCATGATAACTAGATGCAAATTTGAGCAAAGAGGATGAGTCCCTTGACACAAATTAGATAATGTACAAATCAATGATAGCTAGCTTGTTATACCTAACTACATCAAGACTAGATATCATACAAGTAGTGTGAAAGGTTTCAAGATTTAGGCTACTCCTAAAGAATCAAATGTCAATGTAATGAAAAGTATCTTTAGATACATCAAGAGCATAATAGACTATGTCCTATGGTATCCTAAAATTGAATATTTCACTTTGACAGCTTATACAAATGTTAATTGGGTAGGAAGTGTGGTTGATAGAAGAAGCACTAGTGGTGGTGAATTATTCCCTAGAAATAGACGTGTTTCATGGTTGAGAAAAAAGGAAGAGTCAATTACTCTTTCCATAGTAGAAGAAGAATATGCAGTAGCAGTGGCATGTGGCACTCAATTCTTATGGATGAAGCAAAATCTAAAATAAATCAAGGTAGAGTATAAGTCACCTATCTCTATTCTTTGTGATAATTCAAATGAAATTAATATATCAAATACTCTAGTCATTCATTCTATAACTAAGCACATATCAATCAATTGTCACTTCTTAAGATAGAGGGTTGAAGATCAAGAGGTCACAATGGAGTACGTGCCAACTTAGGATCAAATTGAAAACATATTCACCAAACTTATTCCAAAGGAATAATTTTAGTATCTAAGATAAAAGTTGAGAGTGGTGGGCCTTACATCACATCTCTAGATTATATTGATGGATAATAAGTCCAAGGGGAGGATCATAAAATTTTTATTAATCCTTGGAAGTAGAAGAGAAAAATTAACTCGGGTATGCATACTTTTTCAAAGTTATAATGAATTGATGGTTACAAATTCTTGGAATAACTTATTTATCTAATAAAGGAAGAGAAACATTTGGACAAATATTCATAAAAATTCCCTTTGACATTGATGTCAAAGGGGGAAAAAGAGAAAATCCTCTCTACAAAAGTTTGGAAAAAAAGTGCAAATGTCAAAGAAGAAGAAGAGGAAGTGTCCAAGTTGAGTATTAGGAAAATATTCCATTGATTAAGGGGAATAAACTATGATACGAATATATTTAGTTCATACCCATTTGAGGTCAATGTAATAAATGCTAGAGAAGGATAAATATATTAGAAAATTAGAGGATTTAGTTTGCCATCAATGACAAAAGGGGAGATTATTATAAATATGATTGTCATTGATGTCAAATGGGACATTATGAGCATGCCATTGATGTTGAGGACTAAATATGGTGATTGGAGGATGTTCAAGTAATCTTATTAGAGGTCAAGTATGATTTGAATGCTTGTGTGCATGAGCGAAATTCATCTAGTTCTTCATATTTATCATCTAGACATTTTGGGTTTATGATAGGTAAATCTAAGAAGGCATTTTGCTAAAATCACCATTTCCATGTGTGAATTATTATAGGGGAGATGGTCATATGGTTGTGTTCACATTAGTCCCTAGTTTTTATGCGCCATATTTGAAGTGATGCAATGATGTGTGGTATAAGATATGGGGATGCATAGTTGGATAGTTAGACAAAAATCACTATGTTTTTATACTTAGCCAAATGTGCACAAGGGCTAAATAGAGTCAAGTAAGCATATTTATGGGCTCAATGTTTACACATATGGAGGTACCAAGATAAAATGATCATATGTGTCTATTCATTTTTATTCCTAGTTTCTACATGATAAATATTAAGTCATGTGACATAGTGAGACAAAATATATGCTTAAGCAATGTAGGGTTCCCAAGCATTTTGACAGTGTTTTCCAATGCTTAGTCAAATTTGTAGATTGTAATATAAAGGAAAGTAAGCATTTTGATTATACCATATATTATGCATATGAATACTTCAAGAGAAAATGAATATATGGATGGAATACCCTATATAAGAGGATATTATGCACTAAATTGTAGGTCATCTGAATAAGCATGGTAGGAGTTATGCAAGGTCAAAGTTGGCCTTCTAGGTAAGTTTGAGGTATAACTAGTTTTATGAAAGAATAATCAAAGTGAGTAAATTAATGGAATTATATCTCATATTCACAAAATCTAAAAGAATAAATGAGCATATGGGTTTGTTCACTATCATGTCTAGTCTATATGGACCAAATTTTAGCCTTAGTAGTTTTGTAAAGCAAAAGATATGAAGGTATAAAGTTATCCTTCTAGGCATAATTGAGATGGTCCCCATACTTAGACAAATCTGCACAAGGTAAATTTTGGGAAAGTCTCGAAGAGATAAATGGAGTGTGTTGTCTCCAAGATGCCAAGATTAAGTGAGATAAAGATAGGTGGTCAAATTTTAAATCTTGATCAATGGTTATCGCTTATTTGTATGTTGAAGATCCAATGAATCATAAGCAAAGTCAATATATCAAAGGGATCTCTGCTAGTGACAAGTTTCACAATCATGAATATTTCATAGTAAATATATGATGTAGATTAAATTCAAATTATCAATAAGTAATTCAAGGATGCCAAGCATCTCAATATCAGGAACTAACAATAATGAGCAGAAGGAACATATTAATGCTAAGTGTCACATTCTCAAGAGCTAAGCAAATATAAAGATTTAGCTTATCAAAAGATCTAATAGTGAGTAGATGATTATGTAAAGGATATATAATAGAGTTAGTGGACCCAATGGGATAAAGTGATCAAGGTTTATTGACACAATGGTGAGTTAAAGACTAAATAATTTTGAGAATATTGACAGATTAAAATTGATCTAAAGATGTAAGAAGTAGTGAGATAGGATAAAGAGTTTGACATTTAATGACTAGATAGAAGTAAAGATCATGCATATTTGGAGATATAATGGCACATGGAAGATTGGATCAAAAATATCAATGGATTAATTTTAATTTATAATAGTTAAAGTTAAGAAGTGTACAAGGATCTAATAGAAAGCATGATCCTGATAGAGATCAATCAAATAAACATTTTAAAGTTGAGCCTTTTAAATGAAGACCATCAAATCATGGTGTGAAACTGAAGATCACTGATCAATATTTAATGGTATGTTTAACCCAATGGTTAAATTTAGTATTATGCAAGTAAGCTATGAATCACTATATATACAATGAGATTGATCAATGCAACTGATCAAATATATTTCATAATGCATGTGCATCAAAATAATAGTCTAATAAATGTTATATATAGTAAAAGACCTAGAATCATGGTGGTGATGCATGAGTTCAAGACATGGGAAGCTTACAATTAAATTAATAATGAAATATGTCCAAAATAGAGCATGATGTGTTACAGTATGAGTATGAACATAGAGAAGATACAAAATCCTAGATAAAAAGGTTATATATATGACATATAGGATATAGGAAAATTCTACTAGAACTATTACTATTGTTATTGAGTAGATTAAAATAGAGTGAGAGAGGAAAAGAGTAAAATTTTAATTAAGTCAAATAGAGATATATATAGAGACACAAAAGTAGAGAGGAAGAGTAGAAGAAAAGGGAGATGAATTGTAGAGTATGAACAGTTTCAAATCAGACCTATAGTATAGGATAGAAGGCCTAGATTCATATATCAGTATATGTTATCATCTAGAGTTATAGCTCCATATAAGTATCCAATACATTGGTGCCATCAGACAAGCTGAGTTGGTGCTCAGATTAGGCAATGGGTGTTTCCTTAGAGTAGGTGATATTAAATTAGGGGATTGGTGTCTCCTTAGGGTAGGAACCTTAAATGTGCAACCAGTGAAGTTTTGACTATGAGGATGGATTATAATAGTAGATTCTATCATCTAATCTCACCATGGTTTTTACCAATGGGTTTTCCACGTATACAACTAGTGTCATGTATATTTTTGTGTGTGTGATCTCTGCATATTTTATTTAATCTAGATATATCTTTTAATCTATGTTAAAAGTACTTAAGGGACTATTTTTAATTGATATGATGATTCACCTCCCCTCTCTATATCTAGTTGTGTTCCAACACTTGTAGGGTAAAAATCCACTTTATTTGGGTCTGACGATAGCATCCTTTAATAGTGTGAAGAAACATCCATAAAAGTTGATGAAACTTTGGATTCCTCTCTTTGACTTAATTTCCCTATTGCTTTTATGATTCTTAAATAAATATTACTTTGTTTGGATGATCTTCCTCTATTCATTAGTGTCTAATGGGATTATATTCAATCCAATCTTGCCTTGATTGATGAAGGACTAGGCACTTGTTTTGCTTCCCTTGATTTTATTAATACTCTTAAATAATCTGCATAGAATCTTAACAAAAGCATGTGCCAAGTCTATGATAAAAGATAAATTCTTCCTATTGGTTTTTTTTGGGATCCCCATCATGGTCTCTCCTATCAAGATTCAAGTTAAGGTCATGATTTTTAACATTCCTTTATCATATAACATTTTACTCAGTCATTAATGGACACACTACATGATAACCATTTCCTCTTATACATGTCATTGTGTCAAATATCCCAACAATGATTTCATATACAAGATTAAAGGAGATAAGAACCTTTGTAATTATAAAAATTTTCAAGAATGTGTTGTATTTAAAATCCTTACCTTGAAATCATTTCCTAAAATTCCCTTTCATGAATATTAATAATTCAACTATCCTATCAATTCCAACTGAGGTTATAATGGACACCATAAACTTATGGGAAACATCCCAACTAACTTATTATATTATGACAATAATGAGCCCAATGATATCAATATTAATATGATAACATTATATCTCCCTTATATAATTATCACTTAGTTACCCCCTTATTTGTAACCTCTTTCTTTCCCAAACACAAATAAAAATTTTCCCACTTTGATAGTCATGCCTAAACAATTGATTCTTAATACTTCCTTGATTTATAAAGTAATTAATCTCTTTCATATCAGTATTCATACACCTGATAATGATGATGTTTATTCTCAACCCATTATGGGTTGGCCATACCCAAGCTAAGGATGAATAAATTGCTTACTATTGATCTTCCTTACAACATTATTATAATTATACTTTACGTTTACATAGTATTCATTTAGTTAATGTAGTTACGTGTACTTATACTACACATAACATTAATTATTATTCTATTAATGTTCATAGGTATAAGATGTATTAGGCACCAACTTATTCCCATTTTACTCTATTAAATTCTAGTCATCTTCAGATTATGATCCTTGATCATGCCATGATATGACCATACTGATTTTACATATTTTCGGATCATTAGAGCATCCTTACACACTATATGTCAACCATATTACTATGACCTACACTAAGGTCATATCTTACAACTATAGACCCTACTCATGAGCCTACTCTTATATTCTTTAATAATAATGATCTATTTGATTAGGTCCTACCCATCACTAAGTATTAGTCCCAACCTATATGATAGGAAGATGAACCATATTACAATTTTTACAAAATAGATGGTCATTAGGAAATGAATTTTTTTAGCATACTAGAGATTCCTAGTACATTTGTACCCATAAATATTTATTCCTAACATATACAGTTGACCTTCATAGCTATATAAAGTTATGCACACTTGTTTTCATGGCATAACTACACATAATTTAATACACTACTAAAATATTAAAATTACATTGATGTACTTCATCTTGAAGCAAAAAATCCTTCTAGTGACAAGAACCTACCACCTCATAAGATATATCCAAAGTATATCCCCAAACATGGTGAAGTTTATTACCTTTGACTCAATTATGCTACACATCATATAGAAAAATTTAAATTAATCCAACAACATTTCTAAGATGTTCTAAGGCCTACACTATCACCTTATTAGTAGCATTATTAGGGTCATTATCAGATGAAGTCTCAAACTTCTCCTCAACCTACACCTTCTCATAGATCAAACAATATTAGCCACACACAAGTGCATGTTCCTCACATTGATTATACTTTTAAAGAAGCACCATGCCCTCATTCTACTTCTCATGATCTTAATTTCACCATAGATATTGTGCATTAGGATTTCCTCACATGAATCTTTATGAAGATAGATAAAATATGGTTAGATCTAGATGTTAGTTAAAGTAGGATTTATCTGATGTTATTGATGATGTATGTCAAGATATATATCAGAATTTATGAGCACATATTTGTGTACAATAATATTATTCTTCAAATTATCATATGATTGGTTCTAATATTTATATTTCATTATCAGCATTTGTGATGCCTTTTTAAATATCTTTCTTATATTATGGTTCTCTTTCATTTTATCACTTCTCTATATTTACCCTACATTTATGGAATATTATTTACACCATTATTTCCTTGATTAAAACCTATGATACTTATTTTTAGCTTTTAATCTTAATACTAAAGCTTAGGTAACACCTTTGTCTCTTATTTATTATGTTTTTCTCTTGTCTCTTTTTAATAATTTTAATAACTATTTATATCCTCCCTTTCTTGGGATGATAATTACTTTCATTATTATTTTTGCTAGATGTTTTGTAGGATAATAAAACCTATTAATGACTTGGATGCCATAACATATCCCACACCACTTTCATGATACTAATTTCCATCCTTTTGATCATATATAAGAACACACATCATTGTACCACTTATTACATGGATGAATCTTCTATGATACCCATTTTCTCCTTGTTTCCCTTCAATTGAGGCACACATAAATCAATTTTGAGATTTCACACATATTTGTTGGCAAGTATAGTATTTTTTATACACTATGATATTTTTTTAATTTTATATACTAACCAAGTATAATATCTCTTATTTTCATCACTTATTTCACTCATGATAGGTTTTCTAAATCTTGTATAGAAGAGGAAGATAAAATCCCATATCGTAAAAAAAATAAAAGGCAATGATCAGAATGAAAATAAAATATTAAAATTTAGATCACATTAAAATATGTGATCTTTATTTAGAACATCTCCTATCCTAGTTAAATCTCAAAATCCATAGGTGGACTTATTATAGAGTCAAGGTACATAGGGGTGTTATAGGCCAATAGATTTATGTTGTGAAATTTTAAATTTAGTGACAATTCCCTCAATTACACTCCTATAAGTAATCATATGTGTTTAAATCATAGGGATGTTAAAAAAAATCTAGAATGAAACACTAACTCCATATCCCAATGGAAAAGGCTTGGTTTACATGATAAAATCTGATCCAATGACTAATAATAATAGTAGTTCATAAAATAGTGTTTTACATGTGTTTAAATAAATAAAAAATACTAAGGTTAAGTTTTTAAAAAGTGGTTGTAGTTCTCTAAAAGGACTTTACACTTATTTCAAGAACATGGATAACATGTGGTCTTTTTACTTGTTTAAAGTTCAAGTCACCAAAATATCACCTAAAGAAGACTTTATTTGGTCTTTACATGCATCAATATATAAATTTATTAAAATAGAAGGAGACAATTGGGATGAAATAAAAGAGAAACAAATTTTGGCATGAAACCAATGACTCCATCATCAACTTGACCCATAATAAAATTAGATTTGGCTTTGTTATCAGGTTATGATGTGAGTTATGATCTTAGAATCATCCTTACCAATGAACAATGATTAATTATCCTAGAGGATAATTTTAAATGGTTCAAATTTTATTTACGCATATGTGTTTTGGGACATACATGAAGTAATACAAGGCCAATATTATCCTGGAGGAAAATTTGATTCGATGAAGTTTGTGAAAATAGTGCATTGAACAAGCCTTTTTTGTGTACTTATGAATCTGCCTTTATGTGTGTGCAGAGAATAATTATGGGAATTTATTACTTGGTTTCAATTATTTCCATAAATTGAAATTCAAATAGATAAATACCCTTTCAATATCAAGGTATCATTTAGAGAGAGATGTAATGTGTTTTGATGTAAATATTACAATAAAATTCTCTTGATCAAATTTTAAAATCTTGAATTGGTCTTTATTTGGAATATTTTATTCCTAATTCTTGAGTTAAGCTAAAATATAGAAAATAAAACTAATCATTTGGGTTCTAAAGTCATTTGATTGAACACAGAATGTTCAGTCCAATAAGGTGAGAAACATTATTGGTAGGCTTGTAGTTCATAAAACTAAAAGGGAGAGGGGTTTTGTAAATGATGATCATTATATTCTCCATGAAAACATTACCTTTTACCTTGGTGATGTTAATTCCTCTACTAAAGGCCATGTATGGAGATTAAAAAAAAATTGATTGTATGGGTGGTTATTATTCATTGCATTCTCTAATACAATATGATGTTATTTTTATTGGAGTAAAAATGTGCTAATGTGACACTCAAAGAATAATTACATGATGTTACCATCACACATGCCTCCACTATAGATCATAAGGACCCAAAATTAAAAAAATATTCCACAGTTAATGTAAATATTGAAAAACTACATGTTATAACCATCTTCCACATCATTTTCACAAGGATAAGGTCCTAATCAATTTTCCTAAATATTTCATGATTATGACTATAAAATAGGATTCCAAAAGCCTCTACTAGGGATAATGGTTATTTTTATGTCACATATAATTCTAATCAACACATAAGAAAAATTCAAAGTATATACTCCATATCACCTACAATATAAAGACTATCAACTATGCCAGTTGGTAGAGTAATGATTCATAAAGATTAATATACTATAAAAAATGGAAATTATGAATTTTTCATCAATTAAATATGTGAAAGGTTTTATTCCATTATAAATTTGGGATTACTTTTATATAATGCCTTACAATTGACAAAGATGGTATATTAGTTTAGAATAGATTATTATCCTAGAATATGAGATGATTTAAAGGAGGTTCACATGTTTATTTTGAGTAATGGATATTCATTCTCTAAATCAACCATGTTTGAGCCACATCAACATGGTGAGGAGACCACAATTTATTGGTTATGGTGTTTCTTTATAAACCATTACCATGAGCTCCCTAGTTAATTTCATCACTTTAGTTGATCTAATAAATTGATAAAAGTTGTCGGGTTATTATTTAATATAGATTTTTGTACCACACAATTTGTGAAAATTATTATGAATTAACATTGGCATGCAATATTATTTGGCCATCATCATTTAACATAATGAAGTAGTAACTTCTTCCTACTACATTACAAAATGATTATACAATAATTTATATTTATAGCATATAAAACTTCATTTTATTATCTCAAACAATAGAAATTGCATAAAATATAGTGAATTATTAGGTTGATGTGTCTCTAAAAGTGATGACATTGTTGTATAGGAAGTGACACCACACATCAAATTTAAAAGGCTTGACAAAATTGCAAGATGAACAATGTAGATATTTGATAAGGAGGTAGGGAAATCAATAAAAATAGAGAAGGTGAATTCATACAACAATCCAAGCCATATTATATAGCTCAAATTGGAAGTCCCTAATAGTAAACATAGGGTTTCAAGCCTAAAATGGATAGTTATTTCAACACAATATGTTCGTTTAAATTCAAATTTCAAGATAAACACTAGTTGTTAGTCTTGGGGTGGAGTTTTTTTCCTTAGTCAATGATATTTTAAATGGATCCTTAGCCTTATTTGAGTTGTTTTTACATATTATTGTTGGTAAATAACACTGAAAGATGTGATAAGTAGAATTCTTGGTAAGAAGCTTCAATATTTTTTATGTTTGTTCATGTAACTTTTGTATCTCATTTTTGCACTATGTGGATTTTTTAAGTATATTTTGCTTGTAAAATACCCTTTAAAAGTCTATCACCCTATTTTTATTCCCAAAATGGTTAATTTTAAGTATAAATGTGATGTTCTAATCCATGCATATCAATTTCAAGTAAAACCAAAGTGGTTATGAAGGAGATAATATGGTTTTAAGGATTTTGAACATGGTATTAGTGGAAAGAATTAATCTATGATCCCTTTAAGAAGATTTTGTAACTTTTTTTTAAATATCTAAATTATATAAACACATTTTACATGAAATAGACACTTCCCAAGCCCATCAAATAGTTCATTTAACATGTAACTCACCAAATATTCATGTCAATAATACAAAGGTGGTTTTAAGGTAGAATAAGATAGTTTTAAATGTGGTATTTTCAACTTTCAACATTTTGATCTGTTTAATTTACACATTTTGGCATTTTATAACATATTTTTGATGTATATTAACTATTAGAAGCCTAATAAACCTAAAAACTATCATTTCAACCTAGACATGGTATTATATGCTCTACACAACCACTTCAATCAATGTTAAAAGTGTTTTGAGAATTAAAACATGGTTTTAGTTATATGAAAGATGGTTTTGAGGGATAATACATGGCTTTTATTATATAAAAGGTGGTTTTGAGGAATAATAGATGGTTTTGGGATTTGGATGGATTTGTACCATCCATTTTACACATAGATATATTCATAATGTTATTATATGTAAAAATAACCCCTCAAGACCATCACTTCCACTGCATAGATTTTAAAGCCGCCTAAGATAATTTACAACCTTATAAAGGTAGTTTAGGTGGAGTGTAGATGATATTTATGAATTATATACCAAATTAATCTTGTACACCTAGAAAATGTATAGGTTGGTTATTTCTCTCAATTTTAAACCTTTCCTACTTTTAGAAGTCTTACATCTACTATATCTTATGCCCCTTGGCCTATGTCTTAGTATAACTAGTCTCATGTTGATAACCTAAACCTTATGTATTTCAAATAATCTTAAAATATGCTTATGGTATCCCTCTTAAAGTTATAATCATGGACCTAATTTCTAACTTCCATAACACATGTGTTATTCCCAAACCCATGCATCGATGCTAATGACCTACTATGACGTAGGTGTATAGTGCCCTAAAATATTCTAATTTGAAAATGAAACTTATATTTATGGTTATAATAAGTGATTTAATGTAATATATGTCTTGATAGGAGTGGTATATATTCACAATAACTCCTCATTCATTCCTCACATACAAAATACCTTAAAAAACCAAGGCAAATTACTAAAATCATTCTATCAAGCATTAAATTGAGAAAATATTACATATTTTATCTTATTTCCATATTGTTCATAGGGAAAACACATCTATAGGTCTGAATTACTCAAATATAATACCAAGATCAATATTTTTCAAGTTAGAAGATAGGTCACTATTGTACTTGCTTTCCACATATTTTATGATTCACACACAAGATAATACATAGGGGATAACTACATTCGTTTGAGGGCCTCTTCATAATAGTGGCTATGTAGGAAGCAAACATTGATAGAGGGGTAGTTGGGTTTAGATCAACATTGTGAGCCCACTACTCTATTTTTTCCAAGGTCACTATGAAGCTAAAGGACTAGGGTTTCTCCATTTCATGAGGAACAATAGTCCATGTCCCAAATCTAAATGTACTAGAGCCAAGGAAAAGATAAACCTAGAAGCATCTAGGTGGTCACATCATTTTATAGTAGGTAGTTTATAGAGTCACCTACATCTATTTTAGATAGTATAATCAACACTAATACTTAATGTTGATACAATTTTTTGGGGCTCTAAAGGCACTCAATATAGAATTTGTTTAATTTTCCATAATCCTATTATAGTTTACTTTCTACCTACTCCATATCTAGAACTATGTTAGCATCATAACTAGACAAAATACCTTTTTTATTTGTAATTTCCATATCTATCATATTTATACTTTATACTTTTCATTTATCTTAGTTTAATAAATTTAGTAGATGTTGTATCTAATTTCAGCATTTACTTGACCTAATATAGATCTAATTATCACCCTTTTTCATTGTAATTTCTATATTCTTAGCTCTATCTACTATTTAGGGTTAAACACTCTATGAACTCAATCTTAAACTCCAAACCCTATATCAATTAGGGTTTATTTATTTATTTATTGTTGATCCTAGATTGCTATAAAATATATGAAACATGGATGCATATATAACCCATTTTGGGTTCCAATTTGTGATAGTTATTATAGTTTGATACATTAATTGTCTTGTTCAATCTATTAATAAAATTTGTGAGAATAATAAGAGGGTTTTAAATTAGAAACAACACTTGATCTCTCTTCGAAATTCATCTTTCAATGTTATAGACATAGTATTTAGATGTCAATGTATATGCTCTAAACCACATGTTATGCTAAAATATTATTTGAAAGATAACTACCATACCACACCCATTATTTTACTATAGCTTATATTGGATTATGTAGTCCATGTTGTTACTATTTAAAGAGTAAGGTTGCTCAACACATTTTGCCACCTATTAATATACAAAAAGTGCTTCCTAAACCTAAGATTATAATAAAATCTAAGGGATATGATATTATTGACCAATTGATAAATACACATACTAATATTTCAATATTTAAGCTCCTAAAATAATCTAATGTTTCAAGGATATCTTGTACTAGGCATTGTATGAGACCCAAGTTCCAAGTGATATTAATCTTACTTAATTTTTGGATATCATGAGATATTTAGACAATAATTCCAATATAGTTACCTTTGATCCAATAGATTTAACATCTAAATATATTATTGACCAAGGGTTGTCATTATTCATACAAGTAACCATGAAAAATAAGGGTATCAAAATGGTGATCATTAGCAATAGATTAGGTCTAAACATTTATGGCTTAAAATTCCTAACCACCATAGGAATTAGCACCAATATTCTTTAAAAAAATAGTCATGCATATAAATGGGTTTGATAATTCACATATCCCTCTAGTTTTAAAAATCACTTTGGGTGTGACATTGGAGCCAAAAATGGTCCCAACTATATTTTAAGTGATTTTGTAGTCATTACATTATAATTTAATTTTGGGTAAATCTTGGATACATTCAATAGAAGTAGTCCCTTATAAATTTCATAAATATGTAAAATTCATACATGATGGGACCTTATTTACTATGTCTACCAATGATACACCCTTCAAATTCTTTAAAATGATATATTTAGAAATAGAGGGCATCCCTACAGTGGTACCACATACACAATGAATTCCTCTTGATCATATACATACTTTTGAAATGGGTGAGTCAAGTAAAATGACTCTTCCATCTTGAGAAGATAATAAGGAACTAGACTAAGGTAGACATAAATATACATCAAGAGCAAAAGTAGTCAAAAAATGAACCAATGCTACAAAAACTACAATAACCCCAAAATTTTGAGATTCTATTATTTGTAAAAATTGAATAGATAGATGGCCATGTTTTAGAATAATATGATAGTGATGATGAAAATTCTTATGAAATGATAGATGAAAAAATGTGAAAATTAAAATTTAATCCACTTGATCACCTTTTTCATAACCTATTCAAACCTATAGGTCACATTAAATATAAGATACATTCACTTTAAAAAAATACCAAATTAAATCAACATAAGGGTAAAGATAAAATATAAGTTGAACATGTAAATATTTATTATTACATACATCCCTCTTTCTTGAACATATTGATTCAACCTTATAAGGGTCAAATGAAACTTCATCATGTGAACAATGTGGAGTCTTATGAAAGCGTTTATAGTAGAATTTATAGATCATGACATAATAAGATACTCTATATACCATGTTATATATATTACTTAAATATAGAATGAATTATGTACCTTCTACCAAACATATATTAGTTTTAGACTTATACCTAAAGAAAACAAAGTACCATATTGTAAATATCATTAGATCATTAACTGTAATACCAATCAATGTGAGGTATTGAAGAACCTAATTCATAAATATTAGAATGAAGGACGCATACACATTGTGTCCAACATGAGAAAAAATAAAAATTCTTCCTATCTTTCATAAGAAAAATATCTCTCAAAATGACCAAAGCCTAAAGATTTAACTATTATTGTTATTATTGATGGGGTATATTTCCACCATCTCTAGTTTGATAATAAAAATTGGGATACAACTTGTAGCACTACATTTACTGAATAATTAAGACATAATAAAAATGAACTAATATAATCTCCATTAATGCTAGAATATTTAAGATACATTTATTTACCTATCACCTATGGCCCATGTGTGGAAACATACACAATAAAATGGATATTATACCACACACCACATTTTAATCTAAAGTTTGGACAAAATTGGCTATTTGAGTGGAATGATAAACCAAATGCTACAAACATGTGTGTTAAATTTCTTGATATAGGTACATATATTTTCATATATCATGATGGGTATTATTATTTATTTGCACCATTGGCTTCAAGTAGACAATTAGAAAAAAACATTGAAGAGGTGGTAGTACATCAATATAAATAAATCTTGAGATATTTTTTAGCTGGTACTACACCTTTTGATGATGACTTAATTGATTAGGAATCTTCACATATTCCAAAAATACCAAAATAAAATAAAATAAAATAAAAACTCCAAAAATATTTTCAACATAAACATATTTTATTGGATCATTGGCATCTATGTGTTAGTTACACGATGATGGATGACATATCATTTACTTCCACATACTACTATTTCATTATTATATTTGAGTGTGATATGGGCATACATAGATACATGATATATTCCTATTTTTGGATGTTTATCCTTCCCTCTACTCATGCCAAGTGGACATTGGGGGCATCTACTTCATTCATCATAATATACATAAGTTCTATCATTATATGGTTACTTCATTATCATGTTTGATATTTTATGTACTTACATGCCTTTAACCAAGATTATATCTTACATAGGGTACTTTATATGTTGTGTTTAATGTTTTTTAATAACAAATTTCATCCATGGGATACTATGATATGTTTATTGTGGTTACTTACGCTTTCCTTTATGCACTTCCTTGAGTGTCTTACCTTGTTATTATCTTGATTGTTTAAGCATTTGAATATGATTCTTTGTTTGCATCCCCCATGCCTTTGAGTTATTTATTTTAAATTTTTATATGTCTTTGTTTATTGTATATACATTTGAATTCCATTTTTTTATATTTGGACATCTGGTCATGTCCCTTTGATTGTGTGTAATTTGAACATGCCCCTTGTTTTCTCTCTTAGGACCATTGTATGTTTACTTACTTTTGAGTAATATTGTGTGTGCATTTTTGTTGTTGTTAAGCTTTTATTATTTCTATCTATATTTTTTCATGATATTTATCATGCATATTAGGACTTCATGTGGTCACATTATTCTATGTGCTTCAGTGATACATTTACCTATACATGTTATTTTATATAGTACATGGTTCCATTAATAGATCATTAAGTTGTCTTATAATTTTGAGGTTAGGTAAAAAAAAGTTCCTATATTATCTCACCTCAAATGGGATAATATCATTTGGGTTATGTCATAAAGGCATGTTCTCCACATTAGGCATAGTTTTCAGATTTAGTGGGGGCATGTTTTGGAAGTATGTTCTTCACACTTTTTACGTATGTGGTATACCCAAATTAAGGGGGGTGGCATGTTTTTTTGACATGACCTCCATATTGAAACTTATATAAATTTTTATATATCTAAATATAGTTTATTAATTTTATGTTAATATGCTACCCACACTTATTTAAAATTTCAAATTTGCCAAAGCACACATTTATATAATTCAGATTCTTAGTTATGAAAACATTTTATACACTGGTACCAATGTTAGATATAATTTCAGCATGAGACATATCTAAGGTACATATGTTATGTAATGTGTGCCTCATATTACAAAATCCAAATCAATTTCATTTTTCAAAACTCTTCTATGGATTTTCATCACCCACCAAGTAAGACTTTTATGGACTATATTGAGATAATATACTACAGGATTTGGTTCTTTTTTGTATGGTTGAGGTGATTAAGTCACTAAATATTACCAATTTTATAGATATGACTTGATTAAATCATCTATACTCACTAAATATATGGTATGTGTTGACTTTTTTCACTCATGATCACCATGTGATAAGTATAATTGCATTTCATGGTTGAGCTAATCTTCACTATCAGGTGGCAACTCAACTTTTCACTAAGGTTTGGTGCATGTTCCTTCCAATTTCTCTTTCCCTCATATTATATATGAAATTTATAAATTTATACATTTTTCCTAATATAAGTTTTAATGATTCATAATGATACATCTTTTCAAATCAACTTGCCAATAGGCAAGGTAGTTACATCGATACACGATCATAATCCTAAACCTTTCTCTTTCAATTTTAATCATTTAAAATTATTTTAATTTTAGATTATATGAACAAATTATATATTGTAACATTATCTTATTTATACTTAAATCGCTATAAAATCACTCAAGTTGGAATCACGTAAAGACAAGGTGTGTTTAACACACCCAGGTGCACATTTATTCTCCTTTAAATGAACAATTTATTTAATATATTTAGGGTGAATTTTTAAGATATTTATGAATTATATATCACCTCAATCTTGTACACTTGGAAAACCCAAACATTGATTATTCCTCTTAGTTATGGTCCTTTACCACTTTAAAAAAGTTTCACATCTACTCTAGCTTATGCCCCTTAGCCTATCTCTTGGTCTAACCAAACTTGTGTTGATGAACCATGCCTTATTTTTTCCCCATAATTATTAAACTATTATTATCTTATGCCTCTACAAGTTTTGAGCCTATACCTATTTTGTAACTACTAGGACATAAGCATTAACCCCAGACCCCTGTATTGAAGCTAGTGTCTTACCCTAACATACATGTCTAGTGCCCTAAAGTCATCTAATTTTCAAATGAAACATATCATAATGGTCATAATATTTAATTCCATATATTTCTTGACATGAGTGGTATATATTCATAGTTATTCCTCATTCATTCCTCACCTAAAAAATACCTAAAGAGACCAAAGAAAATTATCAAAATAATTATATCAAGCATTAAATTAATTAAAATTACCTATTTTCTCCTATTTTCATATCAATCATATTTACACCACATATATAAGTTTTAAGTATTAAAGGATCATTCTAAGAGCTATATTGGCCAAGTTACAAGCTAAGTCATTATTTTACTTACTTTCCACATATAGCATGATTCACACACAAGAAAACATGTAAGGGAGAACTACATCAATATGAGGCCCTCTTTAGAGTAGTGGATATGTACGAATCACCCATTAATAAAGTGTTATTTTGGGTTATCTCAACACCATGAACTCACAAACCCATTTTTACTAGGGTCACTATAAAGATGAATAACTAGGGTTTTGTCACTTCATGAGGAGAGAAAATCCATGACCCAAATCTAAATGATCTAGAGTTAAGGTCAAGACAAAACCATAAGCACCTCAGTGGTCACATACTTTTATATCAAGTATTATATACAGGACACCTGCATTAGGATCATATAGTAACATTGATGCTAACATCCAAGGATAACACTAGTGTCCATAGTTCCAAAAGCACTCCATCCAAAATTTGGTCAATGTTCCAACATCTTCTTCTAGTCTAATTTATACCTATTCCATATCTAAAACAATGTTAGAATCAAAAATAGGTAAGCACATTATTTCTTTCTGATTTACATATATATCATAGTTGTACTTTTTATTTTTAGCTTATCTTAGTTTAGTAAATGTAGTATATGGTTTATCTATGTTTAGAATTTAATTGGAATGTTATATATCTTATTATCACCCTTGAACATTGTAATTTATATATTTTTAAACCTATCTACCAAAGTAGGATCCTTATCCAATTTAGTTTTAATTATGGAGATAGCATATGATTTTTGAGATATAAAAGGTTTATTTTGAGTTAAAACATGGTATTGACATTTTTAATTGTTTTAGATTGAGGTAAAAATAGGTTTTGAAGGGGCCCCAAAACCCTGAAACAGAGAGCTAAATAAAGAACGTCTAAGCCCACAAGCTACGCCTAAAAAACACTACAAAGAAGTAGCAAAAATAGGTTTTAAATGGACCTGAAACCATTAGAGACACATCCGGTCAAAACCCAGAAACAAAAATCTGGTAGCACAACAAACAAAAGAAAACAAAAGGAGAACAAAGATCAGTACCGGTTTCAAAACCAAAAAGAAGGACCAGATTATTCATCCAGTTCCAGTATCATGTTCATGGCTTCTTTTCCTTTCAAAGCAGTTTCCTGGGTGGTAACCTCCAGCAAAGCTCCTTTTTGTGTATCTTTCTTTTTGGAACTTTGCCTTGTCCTTTTGCTAGGACCCTCTAGTGCTTTGGTCTCCTCATTGGCACGCTTACCTATATTGCTAGTAGCTGCACAAATGTTGGACGTTACTTCCTCCATTTTCTTTTTGTTGTCCTTTATTAGTTCCCAGAGGTTGTTTTCGTAAGCTTTGAGCTTGACAGGGATCTCGCTTAACTAATTTTCCATGTTGTTTACTTTGTTCCAAGCAACTTTTAGAGAATCTTCCAAAGTTTCCATTTTTCTCTTGAGATCAATGATCTCCCTACACAACTAGGAATCAAATTGGGAAGAAGACTCAGCTTTACAGTTAACCCAGGTCATAGGAGTGTGTATTTCATCATTTTGATTCTTCCCTCTCCAATCCTCAGACTTTTTATTGGGGCTATTCCTGGCTTCTTCAAAGAAGTCTTCTTGACTCTTTTATTCCCGCTCATTGATTCCAGTTTGAATTTCCATCTCCATTTTTTGAATATCATCTTGGATAGAAATTTCCTTTTCATTCTTAGAAGTTGGGTCCTCACCAGGATCTTCCTGGACAATATCATCCTCTGACACTTTCTAGTTTTCCTCTGTCTCTTCTGTTGTGATAGCAGAATCCTCCTCTGTATTGACTTTATCTTTTTCAATTTCCTCAGACCCTTCTTCATCATTACTAGAGTTGGTGTCCCAGCTCTCAGTTCCTTCTTCATCCTCTAGTTTTTCCTCCTTGGGTTCTTCAATTCTCTCCCGACCCCTTTCTTCTTCTACATTCTATTTATTAGGACTAGGGGTCTTAATTTTACCTCTCTTGCTTACATTTTCATTCTTTTTATTTCCTGGCAGCTTATTTTTCCCCTGTTTGGGATACTTAACCAGTGTCCTATTCTTGCAATAGCCTTCAATAAGCAGAATAAGGCCTTCGTGAAGAATAGGGCACAAATCCTTTTTCCTATGAGCATAAAGGCTTTGGATCAGGGAGTAGCGAAGATAGAAAGGAAAAGACAAACTAACCTTATGCCTGAAGTGGTTGAGGAAGACAAAATGGAATTTATGCACTCGTTTGCTTCTTTCATCTAGGATGAAGTACTCCCTAATACAGCTTAGGACATCCCTCCATATCCCTTTAATCTAGTCCAGCTCATAGAAATCCCCATTTTTGACCAGCTTCTGCTCCTCCTCATCCATTTTGGGGAACTTACAAAAGGCCTCATTCAAAATGCTGGTCTGCTTGGAAAATTTGAGTCCATCCATTGGCAACCCTGTAACCTCAACAAGAAAATCCTCAATTAAATTTACAGTTATACCATGCAAGGTGACCCTGTTGTCAGACCAATTTTTGAAGAAGGCCATCGTGATATGTAGTTTAGAGCCATGGAGTCTTTCCATGTAGCTCATTACATTTCCTTTCTATAGAATTCTCCACACTTGATGTTTCTCTCTCCATTCTGCACAGCTCTTGGGCTCCTATTTACGGGGTTCTCCCTTCCTTTCACGCGCCATATTCATTTTCTTTGAATCCTAGTTACTGTGGATGTTACCTTGGATCCTCCTGCTGTCAAGTTGATTGGGACCTCGACTTTGTTTGTGGCTTTTCAGGATTCGCTTCTCTCGCTTGAGGACCTTACTCTTTAATAATTGAGTTCCTTTCCCCATGCTGCCACTCCTCCTACTCATTATGTTTTTATTACACTCCAATCTTACCTTCTTTCGCATGTGTGGCATCAAGAAGAATGATCACCCTTAAATCCACATTCCTTTCTAAGGTTTCATCCCACCTCACTTTTTGACCTTCCCGAATAGCATAGTTAGCAAGCCAATCTGCAACACCATTGGCTTCACGGTAGGTGTGGGTGATTTTTATTTCTTCAAATTTATTCAAAAGAGTTTTCATCTCCTTTACCTTATCCTCTATGGTCCATGACGTAGTATTCTTATTATTAAGGATATTTATAACATTCAAAGAGTCCCCTTCAAGCCATAGTTTGGAATAACCCGAATCCACAGCTAATTTAAGGGTCTGGAGGGCAGCTGTAGCTTCAACAATGTGGCAATTAGATATACCAATGGGAATTGCGATAGCAACAATAACCATACCCACATGGTTTCTCAGGACACCACCACAACTAGCATTCCCTGGGTTCCCTTTTGTTGCACCATCAAAGTTGCCTTTAATCCAACCTTGAGGTGGACTAATCCAAGTAACACCTGATCTGGGGTTATCAGGTTTACCAAGAATAAAATTCATCCTCAGGGGATTATCCACATTGAGATTAGAGCTTAGATTTTTTTGAGAAGAAAAAATTTCCTTTAGAGCTCTAATGATGTTCTGTCCTACCACCCATCCAGGGAGCTCTTTGTTTCTAAATATACGGTTATTTCTTTCCTTCCATATTCCCCACCAGATATGGGGAAGAGTAATTTTCCATAAGAAGAGAACTTCAAGATTCTTTGAAGGGCAATACCAACTTTTGAGAGAAAGTTCAACATTTTTTTGGTGAATCCATGTAATGCCCCACAGATTGAGAACCTCCTTCCAAACAAGCTGAGTGAAGGAACAATTCACAAACAGATGATCTCTATCTTTAAGGTCTCTCTTACACAGAATACACCTGTTAACAATATTGATTCCACATTTCTGTAAATTATCCAGAGTCAAAATTTTGTTTTGGAGAAGGGTCTAGAAAAAGAACTTGATTTTAGGAATGAGCCCCTTAATCCAGGCTCTTGTCCATAACGATTTTTTGTCATTTCCCTTGGAGATGAAAATGGAAGAGACTTTAAATTGTCCACTTGGCTCCTGATACCAAACAATTTTATCTTCTTGATTAGGATATAGAGATATAGCATTTAGGGATAATTGAATATCCTTGAGATCTTGATCATAGTCAGTGAGGTTTACCCAAGTGTTGTTCTACCAGTATTGATTAACCGTTATGCCCACTCTTTGTTTACATCTTTCTATAACATCTTTATCTTGGATTTCTTCCTGTAAGGGTTTGCCTCTTAACCAAATATCTTCCTAGAATTTCACCTTTTTACCATTACCTACTTTCCATGAACTTCCTTCTTCAAGAACATGTTTTGTTCCTTGGACAGCCCCCCAAATAGCAGACGAATGAGAAATATCTAGAGTAGTAAAGAAGTTAGGAAGTGACTGTGCCTTAAATAAATACTTATGCATCCATATTTTACTCCACTCTTTATTTTCCTGATAGACCCTCCATCCCTGTTTAGCTAAAAGGGCAGTGTTCATACTTCTTATTTTCCTTATACCAAGTCCACCATCCTTAACCGGTTTGCAAATGTTATCCCATGTAATAAGAGGCATTCTCCTTTTCTCCTCAGAACCTGACCAAAGAAAGTTTCTTTGAATTTTTTCAATTGCTTCAGCAAATTTAGAGGGGATTTTGAAAAGACTCAAAGCATACGTAGGTATGCTTTGAAGACTAGCTTTGAGGAGAGTTAACTTTCCTCCTTGGCTAAGAAGACAGCCTTTCCATCCCGCTAACTTCTTACTAAATTTATTAAGAAGACCTTCCCAAAAAGCTTTGGGGGCTTTCAATCCAAAAGGGAGACCAAGGTATATGGAAGGAAAAAAGCCTATGGGGCAATCCAGAATTCTAGAAATTTTGTTCTGTCTATAATCAAGGGTATTAGTAAAGAAAACTGCACTTTTATTCTAGTTTATCAGTTGTCCTGAGGCAGATGTGTACAAATTAATTGCTTCCTTAAGAATTCTTGCTTCAGTTACTTCAGACTGTCCCATGAAAATAGTATCGTCCACAAATTGACCATGGGAGCAAGTTAAAGGATGTGAAGAGGGTCTCAGACCTTTAAACTGGCCTCTATGAACCAAGTCCCCAAGGTATTGTCCCATACTATCTACCATGATAATAAATAGAATAGGGGATATAGGATCCCCTTGTCTTAATCCCTTAGACAGATTGAAAAAATGAGACGAGGTCCCATTTACCAACACAGCTATAGAAGTAGTAGATATCAACTGTTTGATAATATCAACCACTCTTTGTTCAAAGCCAAAGGCAATAAGGCTTTTAGAAAGGAAATACCAATCCACTCTGTCATATGCTTTTGCTATATCCACTTTCATTAAGAACCCCTCAGTGTTGGATTTGAGCAGTGAATAAATATTCTCATGTGCCGTTATAACTGAGTTGAGGATTTGTCTGCTAGGAATGAATCCATTTTGTTGATCAACAATTATTGAAGGGATCACTTGGATTAGTCTGGTTGTAAGAACTTTGGAGATTATCTTATAGAGAGAATTGCACAAACTTATCGGCCTAAACTGATAAGGGTTATCCGCACCTGCTTTCTTCAGAATAAGGCACAAAAAAGTGGCATTAATTTCCTTCAGCATCTGTTTAGCTCCAAAAAACTCCATCGCATTACTGACATCCTTTCCTATAAATTTCCAGAGCTTTTGAAAAAAGAACATGGGGAAACCATCTGGTCCAGGAGCTTTTTCTCCTCCAAGAGATCTAATAGCTTTAAAGATTTCCTCCTCCTTAGGTATAGAACATAACATATTATTTTGCTCCTTCGAGATCAATGGGAGAATCACTCGTAGAATATCAGCCTGACTTTTCAAGTTGATGTTTCTATCTGCCTTCATCAGGGAGGAGAAAAATGAAATCATTTCCTCCTTAATTTCCTTTTCCTCTGTTATCTTCTGAACTCCTTTTTTCAAATGATGGATATGTGTTTTCGCTCTGTGTTTCAAAGTGGAGAGGTGGAAAAACTTAGTATTTTTATCTCCTTCTTTCAACCATTACACCCTTGATCTTTGTCTCCAATAGATTTCCTCCTTAGTTATTATGTCTTGGTACTGTACCAATAGTTCACTTTCTTCTCTTTGGGATTCTGAAGTATATCCATATTGCTGGATTTTTTCCTGTATTCTTCTAATATTCTCCTTGATGATCTTCTTTTCCGCAAAAATATTTCCAAAACAGTCCTTATTCCATTTCTTAACTTTCTTTTTAACATTCTTAAGTTTGGATACAACTCGGAAGAGAGCTAATCCCTCTATAGAGATATTCCACCACTCTTTTATTTTGTCTTCAAACTGTGGATGCTGCAGCCACATCTTTTCAAATCTGAATGGATGATTCTTTTTTTGGTTCAGTTTGTCCACAGAGAATATTAGAGGGAAATGATCTGAGCCTATTATGTGGTGTGCTTCCAACT